>JAJTUV010001063.1:0-600000 GCA_021653895.1 Mastomys natalensis
TTTTTTTTAAACCCACACCCCAAAATTTCTAAAGCTTGAAGAATTTTGCTTAGGTGAACTTTTTTTTCTTTTTTTTTTTTTTTTGCATTTTATAATTTTTTTTTATTTATTTTTTTTTTTAAATTGGGAAAATTTTTTTTGGAAATTTTTTTTTTTAAATTTTAGATGTTCCCCCTTACCCCCATTTTTCCCCCCCCCCCCTCCCGGGGCCACTATCCCTTCCCCCCCCTCCCCCCTCCATTTTGGGTTTCCCCACCCACCCCCCCCGTACCTCCCTCCCCACCCTCGATATCCCCCCCCCACTGTCCACCTCAGGGACCAAGGATTTTTTTCCCATTTTTAAAATTAGCTTTCCCCGCAAACTGGCCAAGGGGGCCCCCCCCCCAAGAATGCAAATCGATCCATTCCTAATCCCTTGTACAAAGCTCAAGCCCTGTCATCCAGCTGATTACACCGGTCGTTATTGTTTTGGGTTCCTAACTGAAAAGTAGCACAAAGCATCAGTTTTTTTAAAGACCCTTCACCAAGAAGAAAGGGCCCATTTTACAACTCTAAACCACTACCCTTTTCCATAACAAACTCATGTCTATAGGTTGAACAATGGCTCAAAGGTTCAAGGTTTTCTGTTTTCTTTCTTTTTTTTTCAATATTTGAGGGTTTTATTGTTATTTGCATTTTCCCAGTTCTAAAACTGCAACATTTAACTAATCTACTTTGAAAAAAATTGTGTCACATATAGAATAACATTTTTTTTTTAGATCCCAAACCATCTTTTAAATAATAACAAGGAATACAAATTACCTTTGTGAGAATTTTTCTTGAAATATTTTTCATTTAGTTTTTTATTGAATATTTTTTTTAATTTACACTAAGTCTGTCATCTGTTCTGGCTTCCTGGAATGATAAGTAGCACAAAGCATCAGTTTTTAAAGACGTCATCCCCTTTTCCCATTCTCTGCCCCCCCACCCCCAGAATCCTCCTATTCAATTCCCTTCCTCCTTTATGCTTTTTAAACTATTTTAATTACATGCAAGTATTAAGGCAGTTCTAGATTGAGAAACTAGTAATACAATAGATGCAAATAGTTGAGGAACAAGCAAGACAATAAACACAAATAGTCAAAGATAAAGGCAATAAAGCCTCATGATCACTCCCGTGATCATCGTTTCTAAGGGCTTATCAGGATGACCAAAATATCTGAGCCTACTTCGTGTCCTACCCAAAGTCATTTCATGCCTGAAGCCTACTTCTTTGTTCTAGCCTAAAATTTTAGATTCCTGCCTGGAATTACTTCTTTGTTCTAGCCTAAGATTTAGATTCCTGCTTGAAATTACTTCTTTGTTCAGCCTAATATCCGATTCCTGCCTGAAGCCTACTTCCTTGTCCTTGGCCAATGTCAGATTCTGCCAAGCAGTCCACAAATCTCTACACATTTTCCCCCTTTTTATTTTTAAACACGACTGAGCCTGTCTTAGATTGTATTGACAAAAATGCCTTCCTTACCCATCAGGAATATGCATTATCAAAAGGAATGCACTTCTTCTGTCTTAGGTTTTTTTTAGGCTCTGTGCAGAATCTTACCCTCCTTGGCCTTCCAGCCTGTTAATTTAATAACTTTGTCTGACTCCCTTCTTCTAGTATTTGCAAACACTTTTTCAGAAGACCAAGTTTCTATAATACTCAGAGCAATAAAACAAAAGTTGTTTGATAGAGCCCTGTAACAGACATGCCAGGTTTCAAACACACTAACACAATTAGAAAGCGTACAATCAATGCCGCTTATATAAATACTGTAGAAGAAACAAAGTAATTTTAACTTGACATTAAAAGAGCCTAACACATGTACTAACACTTGTTTGAAATCCAGATCCTGCCCCAACATTATCTCTCACTAATATAACACATAGAGAACTGCAGCTAACTTCTAATATGTCTCTGAAAATACCCAGATCCAACCTTCCAAATGAAAACTGTTATTCCAATATTGGATTGATTTCTAGACCAGTACATGATTGATCCAAATAAACAGTCACATTTAAGAAACCTACAAGAATCATTATAAGTTTCTTTTTGATTCTCTGTCCCACAAGGTCTAAAAACTTGAGGAAAGGTAGCTTGTTTCCATCTGGGATATAGGTAAGCAAGAGTGGATCAGGAACATATGGATGCCAGGTAACCTTAGATTCTTTTTGCTTACATTCTTCAGCTTGACTTTTGCAATCTTTTTTTTTTTTTTTTTAATTTTTTATTGGATATTTTATTTACATTTCAAATGTAATCACCTTTCCCCATTCCCTAACCCCAACCCCCGGAGCTCCCTAACCCCAAACCCCCTTCCCCTGCTTCTATGAGGAATGCCCCCACCCATCTCCCCACTCCCACCTCCCCACCCACAATTTACCCCACACTAAGGCATCTGGCTTTCACTGGACCAAGGACTTCCTCACCCACCTATGCCTGACAATGTCATTCTCGCCTACATATACAGCAGGGGTCATGGGTCCTTCCTTATGTGTTCCCAGGCTGGTGGTTTAGAACCTGGGAGCTCTGGTTGGTTTGCTGTTGTTGCTCTCCCCATGGGGTCACAACCCTTTCAGCTCCTTCAGTATTTTCTCTCACTTCTCCATTGGGAACCCCATGATCAGCTCAAATGATTACTGTGAGCACTGCCTCTTAATTCCAGGTTTTTTGGCAACCTCTAAGGAGACAGCTATATCAGGCTCCTGTCAGCATGCACTCCCTGGTGGATAAAGGACCTTCACATAAAACAAGATACACAGAAACTGTTAGAAGAGAAGGTGGGGAAGACCCTCAAATACCTATGCCAGGGAAAAGTTCATGAACAGAACACCAATGGCTTATCCTCTAAGATCAAGAATTGGTAAAATGGGACATCATAAAATTGCAAAGCTTCTGTAAGGCAAAGGACACTGTCAATAGGACAAAATGCAACCAATAGACTGGGAAAAGATCTTACCAATCCTACATCCGATAGAGGGCTAATATCCAATATATACAAAGAACTGAAAAATTAGACTCCAGACAACCAAATAACCCTATTAAAATGTTGTACAGAGCTAAACAAAGAATTCTCAACTGAGGAAACTTGAATGGCTGAGAAGCACCTAAAGAAATGTTCAATATCCCTAGTCATCAGGGAAATGCAAATCAAAACTACCCTGAGATTCCACCTCACAACCATCAGAATGGCTAAGATAAAAAAACTCAGGGAAAACAGATGCTGGAGAGAATGTGGAGAAAGAGGAACATTCCTTCATTGTTGGTGGATATGTAAGCTGATACCACCACTCTGGAAACCAGTCTGGCTGTTCCTCAGAAAATTGGACATAGGATTACCTGAGGACTTAGCTATGCCACTCCTGGGCATATACCCAGAAGATGCTCCAACATATAATAAGGACACATGCTCCACTATGTTCATAGCAGGCTTATTTATAATAACCAGAAGCTGAAAAGAACCCAGATGTCCTTTAACAGAAGAATGGATACAGAAATGTGGTACATTTACACAGTGGAATATTACTCAGCTATTAAAATCAATAATTTGAGAAATTCTTAGGTAAACGGATGTAACTAGAAAATATCATCCTGAGTAAGGTAACCCAACCACAAAAGAATACACATGGTATGCACTCACTGATAATTGGACATTAGCCTTTTGTCATCTTGTTAAATCTAGTGCTACCTCACTTACTGTCTCTGACTGGAGCCTGTCTTTCTGTTATCTTGCTTGTGTCACAACTCCTCAGAATCCATCTGTCTCTGTGATCCTGTGATCCTGAGTGTCTGTGTTCCTGGAGTCAGGCTGCTTCTGGGATCCTGTAATCCTATGATCCTGGGCTTGTTAGTGTTTCTAAGAGTCCAAGCTTCCTCTATGATCTTGGGCGTGTTAGATCTACTGGGAGTTCAGCTTCTTCTGGGTATTGTGAGATTGGTTGTAGAGGTAGCACCCAAGGGTCTCCTGAGTTCATCAGCACAGAAAGCAAGGAATCTGTGCCAATGGGTCAGGGTATGGTGTCTTCATGGGAGCAGACCAGCTAGGCGTCAACTGCTCTGGGTGCAGTGGATAGTCAGCTGCTCTGAGTGAAGCAGATCCTCTGGGATGGGTCAAACTGTGGTGTCTTCATGGGAGCAGAACAGCTAGGTGTCTGCCTCAGCAAGAAGAACCAGGCAGACCAGACCAATGTTTTCTAAAAAAACTAGTATTATTGCTGTTTCCCCTGTTTACATTGTCTGTGGTTTTAATTCTTTTCAATTCAGTCCCTGCAATGTAATTCTCCTTTATACATTATACATTATACAAAGTAAGGAATGCCAATAAAGATTGACTTCAACAACTAGAAACAGGAAGTCAGCATCTGTCTTCAGCTCCACTTTTTAAGGATTTTTGTCATGATTAAAAAATTTAAAAGAATGATGAGCTACTTCAGAAGAGGAAAAACACATTCTTTCTTTTCTTTTATTGGATATTTTCTTTATTTACATTTCAAATATATCCTCTTTCCCAGTTTCTGCTCCTGAAATCCCCATCCCCTCCTCAATCCCCCTGCAAGACTTTTATAAATGTTACTTGAAATGTCCAAAATTAAATTGAGAATTGTGAAAATATTTATGTGCAGGAAATGAATACCTATACTCTAGTAGCTAAATAATTAAATATATCACAGAATGTGTAATTACAAGTTAACTAAACAGTATATTAAATGTAACATTTAATTAATTAAAGTAATATTTTCAGAATTTATACTGCCTTTTATTTTTCCAAAGACATGGTGCTCTTCCCTGAGTTTATCTGACATTTGATGAACTCACACACACACCTACAGTTAATTAATGGAGAAATATACAAGGTCTAAATAAGCTACTTTTATACATTTCCTAAAATATATCCCATAATTCTCATTAACTCATTTTCTTAAAAATGTTATCAAGAATATTACTTAAAGACAAGTAGCTACCTCCTGTAGGTCACATTTTTATTTGCAAATTTATTAGGATTAAACCAAATTTTCAAAGCCCTAAATGATACTTACCTGCTAGTGTGGTCTCTCTTAGCTGAGTATTGCAAGTTGAATCAGGTTGACTCAAGTCAGGCAGTCCATAGTACCTTGGAATCTGGAAGTGTTAACTCCATGATTTAGGAGTTTGTGACTAATTAGACCCAGAAACTTTAGGGAACTCATCCCAGCCACAGTTCTCAGTTTCAGCAGCACAGACTTTTTCAGATAGGCCATTCCTTGCTCTGGAGTTGTCCTGTTGATGATGTGTGGATGCATCTCAGTTTCCACACATTAGAAATCAGTAATGTACACACCCTTTCTCCTCACTCCAATCAAGAAAACACACTTTCTACAGTTGTCATATATCTCTGGAACAAGGAAGTTTAACCTTTTTTGAGAACTACTATTCTAAATATCCTGCACAGTTCCCTTATGCAGCAAAGATGTAAGTACTACATGAGAGCAGAGAATGTGTTCTATGCAAATGTCTATTGCTATAAAATTATGCATTAATTAAGCTTTAAGGAGCCTAAGTTAGGGAATACTTACAGGGGTGTTGTTGAATCTTAGACAGCTGCATGTCTGAAAAAAAATCCCACCACAGTGTTGGTACTGTCTGAGGAAAGCTGCTTCACTAGAATCCAGCCTTTGGTTAATTTCCCACCACTTATATAGTCCATCAGACCTCCCCCAAAGCTATGCAGAGATGGTTTGCAGGAGGAAAGAAGATGTATAATCTTAGGTGAGGACCTCGTGACCCCTCAGGGAATGTTAACTACCCCATCAACATTGCTGGACTTGTAGATATTATACCTTTTCCTAATTTGTATACAATGACTAGCTTCCATGAGGTTACAGATCACCATAGTCCCACCTACTTCCTGATATCTGATGGTCATGTCACAGCCAGAGGAATATAGCCATTTCCTAACACTCCATTCCTTCCCTCAGGCACCCATGTTTATCTGTTAACTCTTTGCAAAACTACTTGAAACATTAATAATTTGCATATTTTTAACTTATAATATGACCATCAGGCATCCATACATAGTAAGAATCACTTATTTATTTCAGCATAGTAACAATCATTTATTCTCAGCACTTTATTTTTTATTCAGTATTTTCTTTATTTACATTTCAAATGTTATCCCCTTTCCTGGTTTCCCCATTGGAAATCCCCTATCCCATCCCCCCTTCTTCTATGAGGGTGTTTCCCCACCCACCCACCCACTCCCGCCTCCCTGTCCTGGCATTCCACTATACTGAGGCATCAAGCCTTCACAGGACCAAAGGCCTCTCCTCCCGTTAATGCCCAAGAAGGCCATCCTCTGCTACACATATGGCTGGAGTCATGTGTACTCTTTTGTTGGTGGTCCAAACAAATCCAAGAACAAATCAAAAGGATCATTCACCATGATCAAGTAGGCTCCATCCCAGGGATGAAGGGGTGGTTCAATATATGTAAATCCATCAATGGAATCTAGTACATAAACAAACCAAAAAAAAAAAAACACATGATCACTTCTTTAGATGCTGAAAAACCATTTGACAAAATTCAACATCCCTTCACTTTCAATGTCTTAGAAAGATCAGGAATTCAAGGCCCATACCTAAACATAGTAAAGGCAATATACAACAAATCAGTAGCCAACATCAAACTAAATGGAGAGAAACTTGAGGAATTCCCACTAAAATTAGGGACTAGACAGGCTGCTCACTCTCTCTGTATCTATTCAGTAAAGTACTTGAAATTCTAGCTAGAGCAATTAGGCAACAAAAGGAGGTCAAAGGGATACAAATTGGAAAGGAAGAAGTCAAAATATCACTATTTGCAGATGATATGATAGTATACTTAAGTGACCTCCAAACCTCCACAATAGAATTCCTACACCTGATAAACAACGTCAGCAAAGTAGATATATATATATAAAATTAACTCAAACAAAAAAATAGCTTTCCTATACTCAAAGCGTAAACAGACTGAGAAAGAAATTAGGGAAACGACACCCTTCACAATAGTTGAAAACAATATAAAATATCTTGGTGTGACTATAACCAAACAAGTGAAAGATTATACAACAGGAATCTCAAGTCTCTGAAGAAAGAAATAGAAGACCTATGTTCCCCCTTCTAAGAAGGATTGAAGCACCCACACTTTGGTCTTCCTTCTTGTGAGTTGTATCTTGGGTATTGTGAGCTTTTGGGCTAATATGCTCTTATCAGTGAGTGCATACCATGTCTATTGTTTTGTGATTGGGTTACCTCACTCAGGATGATATTTTCTAGTTCTTTCTATTTCCCTAGGAATTTCATGAATTCATTGTTTTTAATAGCTGAGTTGTACTCCATTGTGTAAATGTACCACATTTTCTGTATCCATTCCTCTGTTGAAGAACATCTGAGTTCTTTCTAGCTTCTGACTATTATAAATAAGGCTGCTATAAACATAGTGGAGTGTGTGTCCTTGTTATATGTTGGAGCATCTTTTGAGTATACCCCCAGGAGTGGTATAGCTGGGTTCTCATGTAGTACTATGTCCAATTTTCCTGAAGAAGCACCAGACTGATTTCCAGAGTGGTGGTACCAGCTTACAATCCCACCAACAATGAAGAAGTGTTCCTTTTTCTCCACATCCTCGCCAGCATCTGCTGTCACCTGAGTTTTTGATCTTAGTCATTCTGACTGGTGTGAGGTGGAATCTTAGGTTGGTTTTGATTTGCATTTCCCTGATCACTAAGGATGTTGAATATTTCCTTAGGTGCCTTTTGGCCATTCACTATTCCTCAGTTGAGAATTCTTTGTTTACCTCTGTACCACATTTCTAATAGGGTTATTTTATTCTCTGAAGTCTAACATTTTGAGTTCTTTGTATATATTGGATATTAGCCCTCTATTAGATGTAGGATTGGCAATGATCTTTTCCCAAAAAAACACTTTTAAAGTCACTGAATTTTGAAAATTTGGAGACCATGAAACTGTCCATTTTCCTTATTCACATTTAAGTGTTTGTGGTTTTCATGTTCCTGTGTATTTGATTTGATTTGATTTGTGACACTTTTTAATTAAGATGTAATTGGTATGAAGTCACCTCTTAGGAAAAAACTACAAGTAAATTGGGGTACTTAGAAATTCATTGGTGGTTTCTGAAGAGAGACTATTAACTTATTCAGATATAACATATACCAGGTCAAATGTACATTGGCAGCCTTCATTTACAAATTACACATGTGGGGGTCTCTGTTAGGGAGGAGATTGGAGGAGGAGCAGGGTTTGTGATGTAAGTAAATAAATAAATAAGTACCAAAATCAAATTAATTATATGCTCAGACACAGCCACTTTTCTATTACCTGAGCAAGTATGGCAGCAGCAGTGTCAGCCGTGTCCATGATCCAGGGAAGGAAACCACAGAGATGATGTGTCCCTGTGATGTGAGAAGTTCCCTATGTAGAGAGCCTTATTGCATAGCTCATATTTCAGGTAGAGCAGAAAAGCAAAATCAGCCTCTATCTATGAATATTTCATTAATAACTATATTTGCACAGATGTATAGCTTGAAAACTTGTCAGCCTTCTAGTTTTCTGGAATGTTCACAAAGTGCATGCATTATTCTCAAACACTTGGACCACACATTAACTCTGAGCTGGTTGTGTGTGTCATGCTTATAAGGTAGTTTGATGTCTTGGGGTTTCTGATGACTGTCATTCATCAGACTCACACTAGCTTTTGTATTTTAATTCAATGTCTGGTATCAGCATTTTAGTCACAAATGTGACAAGAACACCGAAGTTCTATTTGCTTCATATGGCAAATGGATTTTTAATCAAAAGGTTGAAGAAAGCCCTGCCATAAGCATGAAGCCACAGTGTGGAACTGCCATCTCATTACTGTGTGCTGATGGGTTTGTCCCTTTGCAGAAAGCTTTAGCTTTTTTTGTAGATTTGATTTTTACAATAACCCATGAGGAAACCAGACCTTTGATATTATCATCAAATGAAATTGAGACAATAGGTAAATTATATGAATGAATTGCGTTCCCACAGGCCTCTTATTAGCAGCTTGTGGAGAAAAATTGCCATCCCTGAGGACTTTGCATCTCACCTGTCCGATCTTACACACCTGCATATCTAGGGACAGGGAACACATTGATGTTCTGAGAGTCACTGTCAGGTGAGGTCCTTCTTCTTGCTTTTAAGAACTATGTTTTGTGCTCAATAACATTAGAGGTGTCCTAGTAATTTGATTTTCCTCTCCTCTGCTCAGTGGGAGTCCTCCCTTTCAAATTTCCCAGGATTCTTTTTCTTTTTCATCTTCAGTTTTCTTTTGTCAGACTCTTTCAACATATCAACAATTTGCAATCTCAAGAGAAAGATACAAGAGATATGTCCCACCTTAAAGTTCCTTCTAACTCTAGTGAAACTGCTTTGAAAGCGATTCTGATATTATAAACGTGAATCTTGTAACCAAGTCTCATAAACACTTAAGTGTAAATAAATTCAGTTGAAAGCATGTGATATAAACTTGGCATTTGCTAATTTATGTTGTGAAAATCCCTGAGCTCTAGTAACCAGCATATATATATATATGTATGTTATGAGCATATGATGTATATGTAGTGTATATGATGTATATGCATGTGTATGTGATGTATGTATATGATGCAAATGTATATGATGTATATAATGGTCAAGGTAACTAAACAATCTTTTAAGATGAAATTACAATTGAAAATCCAATTAGCCATAAGTTTTTCAAAGAACATGATGCTTCACTGAATTTATTTTATACCCCATAAAGACACACACACACATACACACACACACACACACACACACACACCACACACACACACATGCACTTTATTTTTAATTATTACTGGCGAGATTTTTCATTCTAAATACAGCACAGTTTCACATTTTATAGAAATTTCACAGCTGTTATAAATTCATTATTTTTGAAAGTGGTATCAATAGTATAAAGAGAAAGTTAACAGTAGCCTGATTTCCTGTTTTAACAGTTATTTGGTCTTAAGCAACTCCTCCAGAGGATGTGATATATACATCTTTTAGCATTGTCTACTTTAGACTGGAAACTTTAAGTTTCAGTAGTCTAATTCAAGTTAAGCAGTTTGTAGCAGTCACTTGTAATGAGGAAATGTTACTTACCTCTTTCTGCAGATCTGACAAGTCAGACTCTTAGATGCTTGTGGCCTCCTTCTAGCTATGGTTCTCAGTTTTAGCTGCAATGCCATTTTGAGGATCACTCCTTTTTCTATTGCTTTTCAGTGAGTTGGAGGTTGTTGGTACATCTCCCCAGTTTCTAAGTTAAATAGAGAAACACACTCACTACCCCATAAGCTATACAGACTTGGGGAACGGGGCCTCATAATACATCTGGAATCTCAGGTTAAATTTCCATGACCCTACTTCTTCAGGGAAAGATAATAGCTCCATTACTATCTCCCCAGACCTAGATACGTCTCCATAATTTTGCTCATTTTTGTCTGTTGACTAAGGTCGGTGGTGTCATGTGTCATCAAGCTACCTCTGTTTCCCTATAACAGATGGTTGTGACACACTCAGAGAACACAACTATTTTTTTTTAACACTTAACCTCTTCCCTCATGGCTTTTCCAGTTTCTTCGTCAACTCTTATGTATTGTGGCCTGAACCCTGAATTAGATGACAGATGATTTTGAATCTTTTATGGCCATTTATAAAGTGACCATGCAGCCATAGCAGGACTGACTCTCAGCAGTTTGTTAGGGATTTCTGCCAGTTACTACCTATCATCATAGTGTTTGTCTCTCCAACCCTGGCTAATAAAAGAAGTCATCTGTGGTAACAGACATATTTTGAGAGACATGATAAGCCTATGAGATCTGTTTATAAAGAAACACCAGGAGAAGCCTCCTTACTTGAGCCTAGGGGACACACCAATCAAAGATTTTTGGCTGATTTATGTTACAAAATATGGGTTCCTTTGGTGATTCAGGGTTTCAATTTAATTTTAAAGTCAGTGGTTGTACCTATAAGCATTGTTCCACTATTAGACTAGAAATTATAACTTTCATGGCTTGGTGATTTTGCTAACATTTAGTTGAGCAGGTCATTAGATACTTCACCTTGCACCAAGAATAGAGTATTTTAACAGTATCAAATCATCAAAAATATTGGGAATTTCTAGTCCAGCCTGGGCTTTACTTCTCCATAATTTAAAGCTATTATCACAGTGCATTTACATCAGTTGTCATATCATTTGGTGTGATGAACATGCAGCAGCAGTGGCAATCATAGTATCAGACTTTGGATCACAGAATGAATCTCCAAAACAGGGATTGTCCATGAATTCTTGATATGTCAATTTAAAGAGCTGGACTAACACTAAAATGCAGAAAAAGGAGATTTATTTAATCTGACTCTTAGGGAAATGGACTTAGAAACCTGGTAACCTCCATGTCTGTCTTTGGGGTCTCAATATGAAAATGGTTTTAAAGTAGAAAACAAGGGATGTACATACAAAACTTGTTGACAGACTGTAATAACCTTTTGGCTTTTGTGCATCTTTGCCTATCTATCAGATTCTTACCTACTGAGTTTACTGTTCTAGATGGTTTTCTGGATACTTAAGACATGAGATTTTAGCATCATATAATGACACCTGTTCTAGAGGGTAGACATGATCTTGAAGGTTTACTACTGACATATCCATGCTAGCACAGTTCCTTCTGGAATTCAGCATATTAGATGGTATTAAAAAAATATCCAAAAGAAATAAAATATAAACAGATCCAAATTCTTGTTCCAGTTGTTTTCTCCAAAGAAAAAAATGTTGAGTTCTGCATGGTGAGTGTAGTGGTCTACATTCTGATGGTTTAGCTTCATAATTCTCATCTTTTGGCATTTCCAAGAGTCCAAGGATTTGGTAAGGTTCAGCCATCTTGTACTGCTTGACTTGCTCAGGACTCAAAGGGGGTTACTGTGTGTCAGATGGGCTGCAGGTTGGTGCTCTATAGTCTATAATTGCCTCCTGAAAAGGCCCTGCTGTATGAACAATGACCATCTTAACTTTCTCATTTCTATCAAATACATAAATTCAATGTATATTTGACTCCCTCTTAAACTCTGCAAATCTGTGATATATCATTAGTCACAGGAGTATATGCACGCCTAGCATAGTTTTGTGCAGTGAAGAAAATGACACTACATAGTCCCTGCTGAAAGGATGTTGATTCATCCTTTGACAAGCTAAATCTTTAAACCTTCATTTTTCTCACTTACATGGTAACATTGCTACCATTACTCCCAGATTATATTGGGTTTACAATGAATTGGTGTTCATTTGGTGCTAACAGACACTGACACAGAAACATTGTTAAGGTACTAAAAATTGAATATTCCACACTGGATCTTCAGTTAAGCTGCATAATCATTTTGGTGGAGATTAGATTATGAATCCCTCCCTTTAAAGGCATCGTCTCACAACAGCATATTGAGTGTCAATCCCTGCTACATCTTCTTCCTTTGGTGAATGCCCCACCTTTCTCTGCCTTACTGAAGCCTATAAGCATTGCATCTGTTGTTCTGTCAGCCTTTTCCTAGGAACTATCATTAGATTCCATCACAAAACTTTGTTCTTTTGAGTAGTACCCTTTTCTCATTCTGTCTTGATTTCCTTAGCAGTTAACAAAAGATCTACCAAAGCAGTTCCCACAGTAACGTCAATCATGTATGAATCTTATATTTGAATTTCATATTTGACTTCACTCTTCATTTCCTTATTTGTGACATAAACCCTCTGTGTACTCATGTTGCATTAGGTTGAAGATCAAAGTGATAGGATAAATGATCTTCACCTTCAGAGGCTTGGATAGCTGCTGAGGCTTAAATATTGTTGCATATGGATAATATTCAGAGGGCTGGGATTCTTTTTACTTTTATATGGTTTTGATTAGAGGTTTGAGGTTCTTTATTGACATTTTTAAAAAAATGTAAAAGAGTATATAAACTTGTACTTTTGTGGTCCTGAGAGTGTCCTCTAAATGGGCATTATATATGTCATATGTTATATTGTTTACTGTCTATAGTAATAAACTAGCATGAGACTGATAATCAAACCCATGTAGCAACAAGTCTAAGACAGGAGAGTAGAGTATAGATGGTTGTCACAAGGCCTTTTAGAATTAGCATATACCAGTGAGAAAGGCTGGCAAAACTTTGGTTTTTATCCGACTAATCCCAACAACTGACCTGGGTGCAGATGTATTCGATAACGTGCTATGGGTCTAACTACAATACTGAAATACATATTCTGAGAAAAGACTTATGGTACTAATCATACATAGAACACATGGAGTTGTATAGAACTGCATGTTCTACCCTGGAGTTCTAAAGCCTACAAGTGAGACCCCTGTAGCCCGAAGGACTATGCTATGTGCTGTGATGTTCTTTCCTTTGGTCATTGACTCAACTGGTAAACATTTTCTTTGGTTTGGTCCACTTGTGAATATACACTTTCTAACTAATTGATTGATTGTTAAAGAAATTTAAAATTGCATATTTGATGTTATTACAGTATCTTATAACAAAAATATTTTTGTTAGCTTTCTCCTTCCCTCTTTTCCTGTGCCCCTCAGTAGATGTGCTCTTAATTCCAACAGTTTCTAAGATGTTCTTTTTCATTTCTGTGTGAGCAGCGTTCTTTTTATTTTGATACAATTTGTTTTTTCATTAATTATTTTTGTATTTCTTAAAATTTTCTCTGAGATTTCTTTTGTTGCATACTGATTATTTGGAAAATTGCTGTTCAATTTACAGTGGTTTAAATATTTTCTTGAAGAGTTTAGTCTGTAGGTTCCTACTGCATTTGTTCTTAGAATGCAGTGTATGATTTCAGTGCATTTAAATCTGTTTCAGTTTTGGTGATTCCAGGAGTGAAAGAAGAGTAGAACCCTTTTCTTCCCTGCCATACACACTGCCCACCCAGGGATCTTCCCCTTTCTGAAAAGCTCTTAGCCCTCCCTGTGCCTATAAGTTATTTGTCTGTTACTACAATCGGTTGAAGGTTCTGAGTCAGCAATGTCCATCCTTGTATTCCCATTTCCCCTACAATACAGGATCATCGTATAGTTCACATCCACAAGCCAAATTCCCCAAGTGGATTCAATACATAGGCTCTTGTCATGTCTACTTTTAGTATTCTTAGTCACAGGGGTCAAATACACATCATGTCCACTGTGAGAGGGAGTTGAGTAATTTCCTGCTCCTAGGACAAGGGGAATTCTTTTCAAGTACATCATTCTGCTGTTTCCTTATCTATTCACTTATTGCTGTCTACTCTGAGGGTTCAATGGGTAATTTACTTGCTTTAGGACAAACTCAGCCTTATTTCAACTTTATAATTTGACTTACATATCCAATCATCTATGCTTACTCTCTACAGTGCTCACTTTCTCACGTATCTGTGATTGAGGACACATGTGATTTCAACATTCAACAAAGTTAAAACACTTTTGGACATCCATAGGGGGCCAACAACCATATAGTTGAATAATGAATAAAAAGGGCCGACATGGTCATAACATACAGGCTTGACTGGATTGCCTTCCATCCACAAATTCTCCTTCCTTCATGGTAGTGAGTGTTGTGGTGAGTACAGGCTTCACTTTTACTTCTTAAGTTATATCTGATTGAAATCCTTCAAGATTCTAGATGGTGAATAGTCATCTGCCTTCTGTCATTCTTTTGCTGTGGGACTCTAACATGATTTGGGTGCAAATTTTGACATATTTGCCATTGAGTAATCTGCTTTTAAAAATATTTGTTTATTTGTTTATTTATTTACTTGTGTAATCTTCTTTATTAGGATTTCTCATTACTCACCTTACCTTGACTTAGAACTTTTCAAACCAAAGATACACGTAGGCCTCAGTAATTCAATCCTGCCAGATCCTCCTCCTAAGTAATGATCTTAATCAAAGCCCTGTGTGGAAGGGAGCTGATAAAAAACAGGCCGTCCATGGCTGGCCTCTCATATTGTCATGGTTTTGTGTCTTCCTAACAAGATTAGAGAGAACACTAGGCCTACAAGACTTCCTGGGAAACAGATTTTCTTACTTTACTTTTGTTTCCATGTTCTTGGTGAGTGAATCAGTACTTCTTGAAAATTAAGAGTTTCTAGGATTGTTTATTTCTAACAGTATTACTGTTATTTTGGTTATATTAAGATTTATTCAAATCTTATCTCACATTGAAGTATGAAGAAGTAGAAGTAGTAGAAGAGGAAGAAGGAGGAGGAAGATAAGAAGAAGAAGAAGAAGAAGAAGAAGAAGAAGAAGAAGAAGAAGAGTAGGAGGAGGAGGAGGAAAAGAAAACAGACTCATTGGACAGACTGCCATTGGTCACTAAATATTTTAGAGATTTTTTTTGTTGAGTTGTCCCACATATTGAGGGTCATATTCATAATGACTTCAGACTAGGCAAAATTATTGAATATCACCTTAAAATAAGTAAACAACAACCATTTTAATTATATGAAATGACTAGTGTAGTTTTAGTAGCATGGGTTTATAAAGTTTTCTGAGGCTTGTTTGCACCAGTGTTAATACAGTGTTTTGTGGCAAGTCATGGCAAAGAATTGGGTGGCAGAGATTATAGCAATGATAAAGTAGAGTTTATCTAGCCCCCCGAAGAAGAAGCCACAGGTGCCACATGTGAAATATATGTATTATTTTCCAGGTCATGCTTGGGAAGAACAAGGAGAAGGCCATGAAGTAGAACTGAACAGATAGGCAGAAAAGAAATATATTCAAGGAGTGAACAGACTCAAGAAGGAGTGTTGTGGTCTCAGTAATATAAAATGTATAAAATGGTACTAATTAATTTTTCTTAATATATAATAACCACAGCTCTATTTGTGTTTTTGACATGTGATTATAAGTTTTAGTATGGAAGTTCACAACATTTCTACATTTCTTATAGAATCTGTAATATGAGTAACTTATGGATCCAGCACAGATTTGCTATAGATTTTATTTTCTTATAATTTATCAATTATATGATATGATTGTCTCTAGTCTGACCAGTCTGCCTTCATTTTTCCATAGGTGTTATCACCACATCTAAGATAGTACTTGTGATAACCAACAACACAGTAGACCTAGTACAGTATACTGCTTCAGTTAATGCCAGCATCTTGGGCTGAGCACTTACCCGAATTACATGAGATTTCCCACTTTTTGGTGTAAGGGGAGGAGGAGCTGATACAAGAATCTAGTTCCCTAGTTGTTTCTTGATTATGTCAATAAAGATAGCAGAAGCTAATCGCTGGGTGAAAGAAAAAAGGTGATATTTCTGGGTGCCAGGAGGAAAACAGAAAAAAAGAAATAGAGAGAGGACCTTTGGACAGGTTCTGGAGGGAAAAGCACAAATCATGTGAGGCCTGGGGGTGACTGAAACAGTCGATGGCAGCCTCTATCAGGGATGGAATTCAATCATAGGATAGCTGATGAATTTAGGGCAATAGAGTCTGTACCCAGGAGTTGTGTTATCTGGCTGATTTTAAAATATTAAGGCTATCTGGTGCTTTCCATCCTCCTCAGTGGTTGGTCAGTGGTCAGTGTAGAGCAAAAGCAGCTTCCGGTGTTCATGGGAAAAGCATCAGCTGGCAAGTGATGGAGCTGAGTGAAGTGTGTGGTTGTTGATCACAAAACGTAGCTTAACCACGAGCATGGTAAGAGCTCTCGAGAAAGAGCAAACATGTTTTAAAATTACACCTAACAGTTTGGAGTTGGGAAGGAAGTTATAGGGCAGATCATTGAAATCCTAAATAGAATCTCCTTTCTTGGAGTATACTGTTCATCTTGGAAAGGTAGAAAGCATTTAGGTATTTGGAGTTTGGAATTAAGGATAGTTATCTTTGTGCAAAGTATATATGCATTGGTTACATTTGTATTTTTGAAAAGAGGGCAGAGAAAAATCTTTAAAGAGAAAAGTAAGTGACTTTTTGTCTACTTTTCCCCATTAGAACTATAGTCTCATTTTTCATGTAATTTTCCAGCTTTCCATCATTTGTCTTTTCTTACTTTTTGTCTGTGTTCTTAGTCATCCTTAAAGTTATCATTTGAAAAGGAAGCATTAATAGCATAAATCAATACATACTTCCTGGTCCTCTTTCTCTTATATACTTTCTTCAATGTTCCTTTGACTTTTGAGTATTTTAGATATGATAATGAAGTTACACCCATAAGATCTCAACAACATGGTTGCTTAAAAAAGATCTAAACAATGGTATAAACAGTTGAAGTACCAAAGGGGATAAGGGAAATATCACAGGACCCCACCTCTAGATTAAGAGCTACAGACAATTAAAGATTACAGAGAGAACATGAATTAGTTTTCTCCATAGATGAGCTTCCCTGCCCAACAAACGTTTATCCAAAACCAACTAGTGAGCCCTAAAATCAATCATATATAAGAAACACTAAAATGGATGCCACAGACTGCATTGATATGTCTATTTGCATATATGGGTAGTAATAGTGGTTAAATAATAAGAGGCTATTTGAGAGGGAGTGGGGTAGGGGTGGGGATGACGTGGGAGGAATTGAAGGGAGAGGAAATAGGGTGGAAAAGATGCAATTATATTTCAGTTTAAAAAAATAAACCTGGGTGGGCTGGTGAGATAGAGGGTGGGGGTACACCAACGTGGAGGCAGGAGGAGGGGGGAGGGATAGTGAGTTCCTGGGAGGGAGGGGGGAAATGGGGTAAGGAGAGAACATCTGAAATGTAAAAAAAATTTCCAATAAAAATTTCCAATAAAAAAAAAAAAAGATGATATGAGACTCAAGCAAACTGGCATCATAATGTAAGCTCAACAATCTTCAAATAAAAACAGTGATAATGAAAAAAAAATAAAAAATAAACCTGGAATACTGGACCTGGATAGATGGCTCAGTGATTAAGAACTTGTACTGCTCTTAGAGAGGACCACAGTTTGATTGATATCAGGTGGCTCACAAGTACCTTCAGCTCCAAGTGAAATGATATTTTCTTTAGGCCTCTGTGGGCTCTGCACTTATGTGCAGAAACTTACATAACCCCTCACGCACATATACACACAGTTAAAAATAAAATGAAATAAACTACAAAATATCAACTGTCTTTCTCTAGGACTTGAATGATGGATTCAATTACCAATAAATCTGTCTCCCTTCACCATGAAAAGCTGGCAAAAAATTCAGAGTTCAATTACTTTGTAGCAGAACAAGTCATAAAAAATAGTAGCGTATTTTAGTAATATCCTACAGCAAAAACTTGAAAGTACAATAAATATACTTTAATGTGTACATGTCATTCAATATTTAGTTTTTAAAATATTAAAGTTTGTTAAGTATGTATTATTTGACACATGTAGAATTGAAATTTAATAATCATCAAATTGTAAAAGTTTAATGAACTTATAGTAATCTTAATAAATCCTAAGACTGTCAGTCTTATACAGAAAGTACGGTGATTAAAAATGACAAACCTGAGTGTGTATTTACTATAGGTATTGAGGCCCAGGGCTCACATTCATTGATGAACTGAAGTCTTCGTCTATCGTGGATATTTAATAAACTCACAGCACACAGCATTCAGCCCAGAAACTCTGTTTATCAAGCCAAGAGGACTTGTTTACAATACTAAACCAACTCTATTTTAGTAATTGTAAATTAATGACCACAAGTTCTTTAAAAACAACTCATGGTCGTGTTTTCTGACAGCTTTTCTATGATCACTCTCTGATTGCTCTTTCCTGGCTGCCATTTCTTCTTCCATAAAGCTTTTCTCAATGGAAAACTCTTCTCAATAAAACAATTATTTACTCTATGTTTGCAGTGTTCCAAGTGATGAATAGGGACTTGTCCCAGCACTCAGTAATAGGAAGTCAGTCCTTCAGCCACACCTTTTAGGACATTGTGTCACAAATAGACATTAAACTTTAAAAATGAATAGAGTATATTACTGGAAAACTTTTAAAAGTATTGACTTTTTGCTAATAAGAGTTTATGAACCTGTCCCATCTTCCTTATTCAATAGGGGCAGATGCTTTTCTGTATCTCAAATGTATATTTTTTGAAATTTGTTTCATGATGCTTTTTAGGTTTAGCTGTAGTGTGGCCTAGACATTGTTATACAGGCTTTTCAGGTTTAGCTGTAGTGTGGCCTAGACATTGTTATACAGGCACCTTTTAGGAAGAAAAAAGAGGTAGATTCGTTATTTAGGAAGTCTCTAAAGAATTCTGGAGTGAGCTTGTGAATGAACTCAGAAAAAGTGGACACTGTCTTAAACAGATGCTGAGGGGCCAAATGGTAGCAGCCACTTCCCACCTTGACACAGAGGGGCACAGTCTTCTACAGGAGCAGCTTGACTTCAAGAGCAGCAGAAGGGTGCCTGATATAAAGAAAGAAATCATCAAGACTAGTCAGTCTATTCCTATTGTTAACTTATTTCCACACAGTCCTCCTGCTAGTACTTGGGGAAGCAGAAGGCTGGATTTGAAGGTGTTCCATTGTTCCTGTTCCATCTCCACGCATGTAGGCTATCTCTGTGTGTCTGTGGGCCCAAAGGTAGCTCAGGTTGTTGCCATTGCTGTTAAAGAACAATACCTTATTCTTCATGATATGATGAGACAATTCCTATGAATCGCTCTGTTAAATATCCAAATTCCAAACTTGTGACATTAATCCAAAGTGATTGTTGCACCAATTTCTTTTTCACCAGATGGACAGACACAGACCTCTAAGATAGCAACAACTGTAATCTCAAGAGGAAAAATGTAAAAAATATGTACCACCTACAAAAGACCATTTGGCTTTAGCACTCTTTTGACAAAAGGTTTTCTAGTGAAAGTGTAAGTCTGGCTAAGTAATATCCACAGAAGCTTCAATAAATGGGACTAGAAATGCTGTGAAGATGTAATTGCTGGTGCTGCAGAGACAGTTCAATGGTTAGGAACACCAGTTGTTCCACAGGACACAGGGTACATTTCCAGTATTCACATGGCAGTTCACAATCCTATGACAGCTTATAATAAAATAAACTAGAGATCCAGAGGATCCAACATCTTTTTCTGCCTTCTTTGGGAACCAGGCGTGCAAGTCGTACACAGATCTACATGTAGGCAAAATACTAACACAAATTTAAAAAATACTCACTCCCAAATAAAAAGTATGTTAAAGTTTCATGTATGGGGAATTTCTTAAACTTTAGTGACTGAAATGATTAAATATATAAATAAAAATATGCAACACAGCAGGCAACTAAATAAACTTTAAATATAAAAATTAGAATAATATTGTCAGAATTTATATTAAGTATAATTTTTCAAAGAAAATGTCACTTTTGTGAATTCATTTTAATATCAATAAACACACATTGTCATTGCCATTTATCACTGGAGAAAGTCACAAAGTCTAAATTGAATTTAAATAAAGGTACAATTTTTGTTTTACATTGCATAAAATAAATTTCATGGTTGCTTTAAATTTATCTTTCTGAACACATCATAAAGAATATAAGGAGACATAGCTGTAGCAGGGTTTCCTTTTTACAAGGGTATTGACATCATCCAAATCTCAAAGTGGTATGAGACACATATCTGCTAGACTGGCCAAGTAGAAATTTAGTTTGGTAGATTCAAATCAGGGAAAAAAAAATACATACACACACACACACCCCACACACACACACAATGATGCTAGGAATCAGAAAATGTTCCTCTTCCATGGAGGAGCAGGGACAAATTGACTCATAGACTCTTGAGGTCTCATTCAGAGGTCAGCCCTTCTTATGTGAGTATTCTAAAATCCTCTGGAGCTGTCCTGGGCATAAGTGACTATCTTGATATCTTCCTAATGTCTAACCCATATAGAACATGCTCACTTTTCCCTCTTCACTTCAATTGGGGAAACATATAGAGCATATTGCCTCATATTCCTGGGACAATCCATAATCACTGATTGAGAACCACTGATTGAAGCCTCAGTTGTGCCTGCACAGTGTTCCTGACACAACAAAGAATAGAAAATTCTTTTAAAGTTTTGTGACAACAACTCATCATTCTACCCAAGCACAGTTGAATAACATTGTAAATTGACATTGGAGGAGCATGAGGAAGAGATTACTTACAAGGACATGCTCATGTTGAAGAGAGCTGCAGGCCTGAAAAACTAACAAACAGCATGGATATCAAGCCAGGATTCTTGCTGCAGTGGAGCCCTGTTTTTAGTTAAATTTCACCTATATACTCAAGTACAGTTCCCTAAGCTATACAGGAGTTAAGTTCTGGAAAGTTTCTATGACTCTACCCATCCAGGGAAGGTTAATAGCTTCAACCTCACTACCATACTCCTAGCTATATCTCTATTATTTTGCTTCTTTTTGCCTCTTGCCTAAGCTCCAAATAATGTCATATGCTAACAAGCCACTTCTTATTCCTAATGTTGATAGTCATCCACAGGAATATAGTTGTTTTCTAACTTCAGCTATTTCTTCAGCCTATTTAATTTTTAACAACTTTTTTTTTTTACAGTTTTTCCTGACCTATGAGATGGTAACATGCTTTTGACTCTTTTAAAATCATTTTATTACTGTGCTGCAGCACCAGTAACTTATTCTTAGCAGCTGAACTGGGATAAGTCTCTTATAGTAACCACCAACCACCATATAGTTTATCTCTCCAACCTAGGCTGTGGGGTGGTGGTTGTAAGAGGCAGTGGGGTACCCAGTTGAGTCTACTTTGATCACTGGTGACCCTAAAGGGATGGTAGGTGTTTGGCCTTGCTCCTGGGTCCTGGTTCCTTTCACTTATCCATAACCCTTCCCAAAGAAAGGTTTGTGGCCTTAGGTCGCGTATCACAGGTAGCACAGGTAGAGGGTGTGACTACAGGCCTCAGAGCCTCAAGAGATCTCCATATTAATGAGATACCTAAGGGCCAGAGGGTTTAGCCAATTAAGCATTCCTTCCCAGACCCTCCTCCTACTTACAAAAGGTATTTAACCTCAGGCCCGCCCTGAGAACATGGGGTACAGCTTCATCCACTTTCCACCATGACAATAAACCTTTTAAAACCATGGACTTCCTCTCATACTTGGGGCCCTCTGTGGAGAACCATAGAGGGGGCCTTCAATCAATGAGCCACTGTCTAATCTCCCACCGGATGATTTCTTTACATTACAGCCATGGAGGCCTGTCAACTCAAGCAAGCTAGCTGAGCCAGCCATGACCCAGCCAAGAGAGTTGCCTCGACCAAGAGTCTCATCTATCCCATGGGGCACCGCTGGAGCACTGCCCCTCATCCCTCTAGGCTGTGGCCCTATAGGCCAGTCCAGCCCGCATGCACCCATCTCAGTCCTTCTGCAGTCTCCCAGCAGCGCCTGGGTGTCCAAGGGCTGAGACTAGCTGGTCTCTGGCCAGCTGCCTTGGCCCACAGACCCCCAATCCAAGAACTCTGCCCCTGCGGGACCTCAGACTAGAATCTCCCCAAGCCTGTAGTGGAACTCAGTGGCTTCCCTAGCCTGGCATCTGCCCAGCTCTGTGTGGAATGAACTCAGTCAAATTCCCGCACTTCTGCCCACTGAGCTGCCTGGGGTAGCAGACACATGGGACCCACAACTCAGCTCAACAGAATCCATGCCCACATGGGTGCCACAGCCCCACACTAGGCTAATGAAAACAGTAATCTATATGTGTAAATACCTTTAGAGAATGCTGAAGGGGACATTAGATCTGTTTCTATAAACCATAGGGAAACTTTCCTGCTGAGCCTGGGACCTCTCCCACCAGAGTTGTGACATGGCTTTCAGTATAAAACCTGGATTCCCCATATAAAACAGGGCTTATATCTAAGCACAGATCAATTGATTGTACCCATAAGAATTATGTCACTATTGTACCACTGGTTACATTTTGCCTGGCTTTGTGATTGTGTTAAGATGCTGCAGAGCAGATCTGTTGGTATATCTAGCATAATATGATTGGCACTCTCAAACCCTCAAGCACACAGGAGAGATCAGCTCAGGTCAGACTTAACTGTCCATATCTGAAAACAGAGCATTGCATCTTTATCATTAGGCTCATACCATGTGGCTTTGCTGCACACCTCACAGCAGTGTCACTAGCCTTTACTTCATGAAGGACCTCAGGGTCTCCCTGGTCAAAAACTTTATGACAGTAGCAATCTTGACTATAGCTTTTGTTAATAACTATGTGGCCTTTGTGCCCCATGTTCTTTGTACATGACAGAAAATATATTTCTCTTTGTGAGTCTGTATTTTGCTAAACCTAAAATTCTTCAATTCCATCTATATTCCTGTAGATAATATAATTTCATTTTATGGCTGAATAAAATTCCATTTGGTCTGAAAACATGCACACATATAAGTGCATATATATTCTTTTAAAATCATTTTAGATTTATTTTATTTTATGTGTAAATGTTTTGGCTACCTATGTGTATTTCATGCACATCTGGTGTCTGAGGAGATCAGAAGAGATCATCAAATCCTCTGGTACTGGAGTTAAGGATGGCTGCAAACCTGGCTTAGTCAGTGTTTATATTGCTGTGCTTAAACACCATGACCAGAAGCACTTTGGGAAGCAATACATTTATTGGATCTTATAGTTCCATACTACAGTCTATCACTAAAGGAAAGTCAGAGCAGGAAATGTAGTTACTGGGAACAAAGTCTGAGTCCTCTATAGAACCAACCATTGATCTTAACTGCCAAGACATCTCTTTAGCTCCATGTCCCTTCCCCTTTGGACATTTGTATATTGATGGGCATCCAGGCTTGTTCTTCTATCAACTATTTTGAATAGTGGGTCAGGAAGCATATGTGTCTGCACATGCTGATCAGATTTATTCCATAGTTCAGAGGACTGAGACAACTGGATTATATGGGAGCTGTCATTGGTTTGAGAAGCTCACATTTGGATTTCCATTATAGGTGCACTGTTTTATATCTCCAGCTGCAGTGTATATTATTATTTATAACCTTCCCTGAATTTGTTGAACTTCTTATTAGAATCTTTGTGTGGAAGCTCTTGCCTATGCCTATGTCTTAAAAGGTTTTTCCAATGTTGTCTTCTAGCAGTTCCAGAATTCCAGGTTCAAATTAACATTGAGACACAAATGGAATTTATTTTGTGCAAGATTAGAAAAAGGAATGTTGTTCTCCTGTAAGTGTGGAAGTCCAGGTTTCAATACTGTTTGTTAAAATTCTCATTTGCCCAAGATATATGCCGAGAACCTGGCTTAGTCAGGGTTTATATTGCTGTGCTTAAACACCATGCCGAAAAGCACCTTGGGAAGGAAAGCATTTATTGCAGTGCACAGTTCCAAACCACAGTCCATCACTGGAGGAAGTCAGGCCAGGAATTCAAGGTAGGAATCTAGAGGCAGGAACTGAAGCAAAGGCCATGGAGAAAGATTTCTTACTGGCTTCTTCTCCATGGCATGCTCAACCTGCCTTTTTATAACCTCATGTTCACTTGCCTAGGGATGGCTCTGTCCTCCCTGTTGGGTTGGCCAATCCACACCAACCATTAATGAAGGAAATGGACTACAGAGTTGCCTACAGGCAATCCAATGGAGACATTTTCTCAAGTGAGATTCTTCTTCTCAGACAAATCTAGGTTGTATCACATTGGTAAATCCAACATTCAACAGCAGCACAGCAGCAGCAGCAACAACAACAACAGCAACAAAAATAGCAAAACATGACAAAAACTGGAAAAATCAGGTAGCTTGAGCTACATGGATTTATCTCTAGGTCCCTCTGTTCTATTCCATTGGTTTATGTGTCTGTTAGTGTGTTAGTAGCATGCTGTTTTTATTATTGTTACTGTGAAATTTCAATAGAATCCAAGCATTAAATCATCTCTAGCATTTCTCATTTTGTGCAGGATTATTTTGTTATTCTGAGTGTTTTATGTTCCATGTTAACTTCATAGTTTTTGTTATTATTGAAGAATATGATTGGAATTTTGATGAGAATTCCTTTGAATCTCTAGATAGTTTTTGATAATGTATCCATTTTCAAAGGGCTAATTCTACCAATCAGGGAACAGAGAGCTGTTTCTATTTTCTACTTGTTTTAAGACTGTCCACTCAGAAGTATTTCACCTTCTTTGTTAGTTACATTTTTTTGGCTACAATTCCAAAGCATATTTTCCCTGATATTTACCAAAGATCATTGATGATTTATATGATAAGTACTGATTCTTGTGATTTGATTTTATAACCTCCCACATTGTAGAAAGTATTTATTAGGTTTAATCTGTAAGATCTTTTAAATGGGGGTTGGAGATTTAGCTCAGTGGTAGAGCACTTGCCTAGCATGCACAAGGCCCTGGGTTTGGTCCTCAGCTCTGGAAAAAAAGAAAAAAAGGTCTTTTAAATGTAGGATTACATAATAAAAAATACAGATAATTTGATTCCTTTCTTTCCTGTTTGTATTCATTTTATTTGTCCTTCTGGGTTTATTGTTCTAGCTAATGTTTTAAGTAGTATATCATAGAGAGGAATATTTTGATACACTTCACGTGTGATTTTAGGAAAAGATCTTTATATTTTTCTCTATTTTGAATAGAATTGGCTTAGATGTCTTGCCTGTTGCTTTTCTTTCCTTTTTCTTTTCCTTTCTTTCCTTTTTTGAGATTTAAGTATTTTTTATTAATTAATTATTTCATTTATTTATACCCCAAATATTGCCCCCTCTCATTCCAACCTCACAGAGTTCTTCCCCTGTTCCCTTCCTTTTTCCTCTGAGAGGGTGCCCCCCTCCCTGGTATTTCCCCACCTTGTGGCATCAAGTCTCTACAGGATTAGGCATATCCTCTCCCACTGAAGCCAGACAAGGTAGCCTTCTGCTACATGTGTGCTGCAGCGGCCTCTCACCAGCCCATATATGTTCTTTGGTTGGTAGCTCAGTCTCTTGGAGCTCCCAGGGGTCTAGATTAGTTGACACTGTTGATCTTCTATGGGGTTGCCATCCCATTCAATTCCTTCAATCATTCCCCCAACTCTTCCACAAGGGTCCCCAACCTCCATCCAATCAATGCTTGGTTGTGAGTATCTGCATCTGTCTCAGTCAGTTGCTGGGTAAAGCCTTTCAGAAGAGAGCCATGCTAGGCTCCTATATGCAAGCACAATATAGCAACAGTAATAGTGTCAGGGATTATTGTCACTGACTGGCCATTCCTTCAGTCTCTGTTCCATTTTTCCCTGCATTTCTTTCAAACAGGAGAAATATGGAGAAGAAAGTTTTGTAGGTAGGCTGTTGCCACCATCCCTCCACTGGGGGTGATGTCTGACTACTGAATGCGGTCTCTTCAGGTTCTATATCCTCACAGTTGGGCATTTGGGTTGAAGTCACCAACATTTAGTACTGGGAGCCACCTTCATCCCAGGTATCTTGTACTTTCTAGATGTTCCCCTACCACTTACTCCTGGCAGTTGCATATTTCTATTCATTCTCCTCGCCCTCTGGGCCTCTCTCCTGTCTCTCCTGATACCTGATCCTACCCCTGTATTTCCCTTTCTTTCCCCTCCCACCCAGTCCCTCTCTTTCTTTACCTCCCATAATTATTTTGTTCCTCTTCTTAAGTGGGATTTAAGCATCTTCACTGGGCCTTCCTTCTTGCTTAATTTCTTAGTGTCAGTGGGGTATATCATGGATATTCTGTACAATTTTGGCTAGTATTAACTTATCAGTGAGTACATACAGTGTATGTCCTTTTGGGTCTGGGTTACCTTACTCAGGATGATATTTTCTAGTTTCATCCATTTGCCTGTAAAATTCATAATGTCCTTATTTTAATAGCTGAATAGTATTCCATTGTGTAAATGTACCACATTTTCTGTATCTATCTTCAATTGAGGGATATATGGATTGCTTCCAGTTTCTGGCTATTATATTAAGTCAAGATTTAAGAATTTTCAATTATTTTTTTTTTCATGGCTTAAGCTAAGTGTTAACAGCACAGGTCTCTTCTAGACTGTATCCATACTGTTTCCCCAGACCTCTCACATCCTTCTTCAGGGTATAACCTGGTATGTATCCTTGACTTTCTCGTCTACCTGCCATCTTCAACCCACCATATATAGCCAAGGACACACATCCAGTGCCTGGATCTAGTCTGCCTTCCACTGACTGGGCTCCAAATGCTGCCTAGGTTTCTGCCAGGACCTTCTCTACCCATCACCTAATGCACAGGCCCCTCTCAAACCCATCCAACCTTTTCACCTAGTCATATCTACCCTCACACTCCAGGTATGGACGAGGAAGCAAATCCTATACATCAGCCCAGTCTCTTCTGTCCACTTAACTTCATCCCATTCAAGTTATTTCTAACCTCTAATTCCAACTTGCCTGCACATTTTCTCTTCTGAACCAATCTGATGTCTATATCAGACCTAGAACTATCAAAAGTTCACAAGCTAAGATCTCATCAATAAAATATCAATAATATAAAAGATAAAATCAATGTCTTCTCTCTAAAACCAAACAGTCCTGTAGAAATGTTTACAAGTGAGAATTACAGAGATGAATCCCGAACACAATTTAAAAGAACAATCATAAACTTTATAAAAAAATTAAAGGAGATTGAAGAATGCACAAATGAATAGCTCAGTGAAATTAAAGAGAAAGATCTTAAATTAAAGAGAAAAATACCCAAGGATGCACAAGAAAATACAAACAGAAAGCTAATAGATATGAAGAAAACAATTCAAGAGTTCAGAATGAAAATCAATAAGGAGCTAGAAACTTTGATGAGGACTCAATCAAGTAGAAGGTAGAATATTAGGACTTGCAGACAATGTTGGGGATCTTGACAAAATAAGTAATAAATATGATAAATTTAAGAGAACACAGGAAAACTAATATACAAGAAATGTGAGATACCATGAGAAAACAAACAACTTTGAATTCTAGGTGTAGGTGAAGATGAATAATTCCCTGTCAATGATAGAGAACATATATTCAACAGGATCATAGAAGAAGAAAACTCCTCCAAACTTACAAAATATATCCATATACATATATGCATAGAGAACAGAATCAACAAGAACAGAAAAGAAAATACTCACAATGTATCATAGTTAAAACACTAAGTATACATAGTATACATAAGAAAGAAAGTGTATTGAAAGCTGAAAGAAAACAGGCAAGTCATATATAATGGAAAACTCATCAGAATAACAACTGGTTTCTCAATGGAAACTGAAAGCCAGAAGAGCCTGGTACAATATATTCCTAAATGTCTATGACAGCCACCCTAGACTTTTATACCCAGCAAAAGTATCTGTCAAAATTGAAGGAGAAAGAAAAACTTTCCATGATATAAACATAAAAATATATAATCCAGAAACCAAATCTAAAGAAAACACAGGAAGCAATATTTTGGGGTGAAGAGAATAATAAACCTATCAAAGAGAATGTAGAGGAAAACCTATGTTTATTAACATACAAAGTACCACTTAGAACACAAAAAACACCACCTATACTCAGCCACACAATGATAATGACAATCAACACACAGACTTCAATTCTCCAAATGAAAACCCCAGGCTTGTAGGACCATAATAGGATGATTTGGTCTCCAGTAGATCATTGGTTTTGAGATAGCCAGAGACCCAACAGGTGTCCATTGCCTGTGCAGGGATGGCACATATCTCACCACGCCCCCGGATTCCAGACTCCTGACACAAGGTCTACATCTCCATTAACTTGAGCCTTGCAGTTACATTTGGCTAAGCAGCCCCTCCCAGAGAGGTTTGAGTCATCATCCACACACAGGTAGAGGGCCTGACAACCAGCTTCAGCCTCGAGAGATTTCCATATTCATGAGTTTCCTAAAGGCTAACTACTGTTATTCTCTCCTAGATCCTTCCTTCTCCTCCTCCTTATTTAAGCCAGCGCCCCCTGGCTTAAACTGGGGGTGGGGTGGGTGGGTGTATCTAGACCATCTATCACACACCATGAACAATAAAACTGTTGTAACTCCAGACTTTCTCGTGTTATCAGGGCCTGATGTCATGGAAAGCTAACCTGGATTTCTGCCACGGGACCCTGCACAGGCTCACTGAATGGATCAAGAGACAAAATTCATCTTTCTGTTGTCCACAAGAAACACATCTTAGGTTTAAAGATAGCTCTAGTCTTAGAACAACAGGAAGGACAAAAGTCCTGCAAATGGAACTGGGAAGCAAGGTGGCATAGTTATCCTAATATAGGACAAAATAAACTTCAAACTAAAACCAATTAGAATAGATAAAGAGAAACACTTCATTTAATTACAGACAGTTAACTAAAACCACATTACTGCCCCTAACATATGTGCACTAGCCTCTAGAGCATCTTATTTCATTAAAGAAATACTACTGGCTAAGAAAACAGTTTAACAGCAACCCATTTATATTTGGTGATTTCAATACCTCACTCTCCAATAGATAGGTCATCTAGATAAAAAAAAAAAGGCAGAGTAACACCAGAATGAATTGACACCATAAATCCAATGGCCTTAACAGAGATTTACAGAATATCCCACACAAACACCAAAGAAAACACATCCTACTCATCAGCACATGGAAGCTTTTCTAAAACAGACCACATCCTGGAACAGAAAACATATCTTTACAAATTCTAAAAGATTGAAATAACTCCGTGTCTTGACTGAATACAATGCAATAAAACTTAAAAGTGACAGAAAGCAAATTGCCAGTAAACACCAAAACTGATGGAGGTTAAGCAACTGAATAATGAGTGTATCAAAGAGAAAATCAAGAAAAAAATTCTGGAACTAAATGAAAATGAAAACTCAATGCAACAAAACCTTTGGGATATTGAAAACAGACCTACAAGGGAAGTTGTTGCCCAAAGGCCTACATTAAACATTCAGAAAGAGCTCAAAAATGATTTCATGGTAGGTCTTGAAAACATGAAAAACACAAAACACAAAACCAAACAAAATCCAAACTCAGTCAGTAGCAAGAACTAGTAAAAATAAAACCGATAAAAATTAATGAAACAGAAACCAAGAAAACAATGCAAAGAGTTGATGAAGTTAAGAGCTGGCTCTTGGAGAAGACAAACAACTCTGAAAGACCCTTGGCCTATTTGAGCCACTGTAGCTCTGGTGTATCTTGTAGACAGGTTGCAGGCTTTGTTGCTAGGTGATGTGGATGATTGCTTTTCACCTAGGGTGGCGTGCAAAGCATCTTTTAGCACCATGAATGTATCCGGAAATGATCACTAGCTCTATTTCTTCAGGGTTGATAACCTAAGTAAATTTTTTCTCTTCAGTCGTAGGGCCTTACCATCAGGTTGTGAAGATTCCACTATAGCTTTGGCAATAGTCTCTTATGCTTGATGGGGGAGTGGGGATAGAGGAGTGCACTATGGGAACTTTTGACCAACAACTCAAAAAGATATTACTTGTTCCTGGCATTGGAAATTTTATTTGGTGGCAAAAGATGTCTAGTGGGGCATCGTCTTCGCTATTGTAAGGGAACCCCATTTAACTTCCATACATATATGCATATTTGAGGATGTTCCTATAGTAGTAGATTTCCATATAGCTCTTCGAAAGACCTTTAGTGTTAATATTTCCATATTACATTTTTTACCATGACATCCCATTCCCTTCCCTACTTAATCTGTCTATTCTAATATTCCTTTATCTTGTTGTTAATACTATCCTCTATTTCCCTTTCTTTGAAAAAGTCCCTCCTTCTCCTAGTCCTTTAACAGCTATCTAATCTTTGTGGGTATATGGATTTAGATACACATGTCTAAAGCTTAAAACTTACATCAACATACAAGAAGAAACATGTAATAATTTATCTTTCTAGAGTATTATTTTTAGCTCTATTCATTTAGCTGCAAATTTCATATTTTTTGTAATAACTGAATATTCCATTATGTAATTGCAGCATGTTTTATTAGCATAATATATTTTTACTAGCAACCATCCTTGTATTCCTAAAACAAGACTAACTTGTCATGCTCAGTGGTCTATTCAATATGTCTTTGAATACTATTTGCAGGTATGTTATTACTTCTTGCTACATGATTGTCAAAAAATATTTATAGTTTCTTTCTTTTTGTTGTGTCTTTATATGGCTTTGATAATAGGGTAAAATTGCTTTCATAGAATGAGTTCTATCGTGTCCATTCCCTTCCTATTTTATGGAAGAGAGTGAGAAGCATTTGTTCTCACTATTCTTTGACTATCTGATAGAATACTGCACAGAATCTATCCTTTCTGTGTGGATAAAATTTTTTCCTATTGTTTCTTTGACCAATTCTTAAGAATAGGTCAGCTGATAGCAAAAATTGAATTCCACAGTGATACCCTAGCAAGCATGAATTTTTTCAGTTAGGTTTAATACTGCCCAAGAAGTCTTCTTTTTTTCTGAAATTGTTTACTTATTTCATTTCAGAAAGATTATCTATCTAGGCATACTATTTATAATAGATATTTTCTTTTAGTACATGCTACTTAATTGATGATAGATGTTATGGATTTAGAACAGATCCATAGATATTTTAATTTTTTGTCCTCTGTGGGTAAGGCAACATCCCCTCATGTCTGTTTGAATTAATTAAATTTTTTTCATGAAATTTGACTGTGTTGATCATCAGTGTAGACACCAACAGATTTACCCTAATTGGAGTTGTAAGGAGTTTTGAATCTTTAAGGTTTTATCTTCTACCAAAGTTAAAACATTTTTAGCTTTCCCTTCTTTGAGGGTTCAGGCAACACTTTCTTTTTTTTTCTTTTTGGAGCCAGTGGTGTTTATTTGAGTATTTTCTTGTTGGACTATCCAGTCTGCAGCAATTCATTTTTTTAGTCTGTTATTTTAATTTTCTGATGGAATAATTTATATTGATCTTTCTAATTTCAATATTGTGCTCCATATTTTGCACTCTAGTTAAGCCCATCTGATACAACTTTTCTTTGTCTTTATTCTTTTTATGTTATTTGAAGATAGAAACTTTATAATATTTGCATTTTTTCACTTTTCTGTGAAAAATGGTTCATAGTCCATGTCTGGCTTTCATAAAATATCTGGGATTTCAATTTTTTTGTAGGATCAAAACCTTGATTCTAATAATTTATCTTATATTAACTTATTGTGATTCTAAGTGAAATTGAATCATCTTAAGAAAAACTCATTTTTTGGTACAAATTTGAACAGGTTTAATTTTTTATTACTAAGTGAACAAAAAATTATGAAAAATAAAGTTTGTTAGACATTGACATTTCTAACATTTCTAAAGTATCAGTGAGATAACCCAGGATCAGAACGACAGACACTACATCTTATCTCCCACCTATGGTACTTAGCTTCAATCTCAGGAATGAGTTTACTACCTGGAATAACTCCATAAACCTGGAAAAAGCAAAGAGACCATGGTGGGAGGGGGAGGAGTACTAGAAAGGGAATATCAGTGTATATGTGATGTGAAGAGAAAAATGGGAAAAATGGTTATCTAATATCATGTGGTCAAACCTAAAAACATATGTAAACCAGCAATAAAGACAGGCTATATTTATATATTTATTCATTTATTTATACATATATGTAGCAATAATACAATATATGCATGTGAAATTATAATTAGATAAAAAGAAAAAAATCATTATATAGAGAGTAGAGTGAGACAGGGGACAGAGGATGGCTGGGAGGGGTTAGTGGGAAGGAGGAATGATGTAATTATATTTAATTAAACATAAACATTTTAAAAGGAAGTAACCATTTACATTTAATTATACATTTAAATACTATAAAACTTAAAGAATCTTTTAAGGATTGGATCAGTGTGGGCTGCCCCTGAAATTGATAGGAAGGATGAGAGCTTTTCATTCATTAGACACAATTTGGTCTCTCAGGATATTGACAAAATCAGAAACCTTCTGTGCATCATTGTTCAAGCAGAAGAACAAACATGCAAACCAAAAAGTTGAGTGCCTCTTTTTGATTGCTGTACATATGGCTCTCCTGACCAAGCAGGGTAGTCCTCATTTTCCTTAAGTTCAGGATGAACCTATTCGCAAAATGAAAGTCAGCCAGTTATTATTTCAATTATTAACATTTATTTACTCCAATACTTGAAAAATTTGAATAATATTTTGAAAAATGTTATGAATATAAATCTTAAGGAACAACATGTGTTTCTTGTATGTGGACCAGAGTGCTACCAATCTGTTAGCTATCTAAAAACTAGACATAAGAACTACACAAATATTTTTGTAACATAGTTGATCTAAGATGAAATATATTATTCTAGGAGTAGGCAGAATTGCTACTTGACTATGGACGCGGTTTTGACTAAGGGACAATGAAGAATCTCTAATCAGTTCTCTTGTGAGGAAATTTCCATGTTCTCAGTGTCATCCCTCATGTACCATTTGTAATTTATTAGTCTTCTTAATAGACAATTTTACTTTCCTCTCGTTCAACAATATTTCCATAATTTGTAGACACAAATCTACAGAACTGATGAGAATTTCACCTGGTGGGTTAAAATTCTTCCAATTTATGGATGATGGTGCTGAAATAGTCAAGATACTTTGACACTGCCCTGGAAAGGCATTGTCCATGTTATTTCTAGGAATCATTAATATATCAGAAGAGCCCTGTGTTGTGGGGTGTTGAGTGAAACACCTTTGATCTGCCACAAATCTTTTAGTCCCTAGACTGTTTATGAGATTACCTGGCCAAATTTCACTGTGGCAGGCAGAGAATCAGTCCCAAGTTGAGTGTTCATTATAGATGTTACATCTTTCAAAAAGAACAAAGCTGTAAGGTTTAAAAGAGACAACTTACCTGGCTGAGTATAGTCTTAATGTTCTGCAGATTTTTTGTAAGTGTTTTGATTTGTCTATCAATCAATTTAACTTTTGATATGATAGCATAAGGAGTTCCATCAAGATCAGCCATGACGTTTTCTACATGGTATGGAAGGTTTTTCCAGGCAGCTAACATTCTGATTGTCACATTCAGAAGCACCACAGGCTAAGCAAAAACAATTGAGTATCACATTAATATAAGTGTTCAACTGGGGGTTGAATTGTATGTGATAACTAGTTTAGTATTCTTGGCTTGTGAAGTTTTGGATGATTGACTGAAGCAGTACTGAATCAGTGGTTTGTGAAGTGTCTATCCATGGAGCAGCTCCCAGTAGGCACTTTCTCTTCCTTTACCTTTTCTTATTTTTTACAATCGTTATGTGCCTAGCAGATATACAGAATGCTGGTCTAGCAAATCATCAGGAAGAACAGATTATATGTGTGTCATGTGCATATATATTCTGATAATTACTTTAAATCATGCTGAGAGTGGTTATGAGCAGGTCATCAGATGAGCAGCCTATATATAGTAAAAAACACATTAGCACTGCCTGCCTAATCCATATCCATACTCCATGAAACATTAATAACATTTCACCGGACCTGTATGTAAAGAGTAAAAAGTAGGCAGAAGAGCAGAAGTACATGAAACATCATCCAAGACCAGAAGAGTTGATGTCATGGTTAGTAGTGCACAAAGCTTCCCAAGGCAATGCTTTAGTAATAGTAAAAATTGCAATTTTAGTTCCTTTTTAAAAAAACGCCTGCATGTGAGAGTAAATTTAACTATGAAAATTCAAATCAATTCAAAGTGTTTTCCATAATAAAAGGTTCAATCCTAGTGGTAAAGCTGTTATTAAAATAGGGAATGATTGATGACCAATTCATGGATTTGCTTTGAAGTTACTGTAACTTTTATTTTACATGTACTTTATTAGCTATATGGTATGCCTGTTTTGTGTTGCTTGTTCTTTCTTCACATCCCTGATGGTTTGGTTACTGTGTATAGATAGTATCTGTTATCAAGACTTACCTGCATTCTTTCAGCCTTCCTTTTGCTGTTTGGGATAGAGCGGGATGAAGTGTGACAAGTCATGGTGGGCCTGTTCTGGAATTTCTGTTGTGGATCATACTCTGTATCCTAGAAATAAAAAAAAAAAAAAAAATCAGTTGGAGTTTTGGAATTGAGTAAATGAACTCATGAGCAGACCATTAATTATTAATGCATTTTTATAGCTGCTTAAAATATTTATATTTTTAGTTTTTTGGTAGACTTTCACCTATGAGTACTGTATTTACGTAATGATCAGCCTACACTCTCTTCCCTGCATGTCCTCCTAATCCACACTCCCTCTCAACTTTATGATTTCATTTTTCAAAGACATGGTAGCTCTTCACTGAGTTTATTTGACATTTGATGAAAACACACACACTCACACACACACACACACACCCCTCTACAATTAATTAATGGAGAGATATACAAGGTCTCAATAAGCTACTAATTTTTCACATTTCATAAAATAAATACCATAATTCTCATTAATTCATTTTCTTGAAAATAATTATCAAGATATACCTTGAATAAATGAAATTCATGTATGTGATAAGGGATGGAGAACGTAAACCCTCCTGAGGCTTGCACAGTGAGTGAGGCCTCCTTGGACAGTTCAGCACACTCCATGGAAGGAGCTATATGATTTTCTTTTTAAATTTTCATTGCACATGCACCACACACAAACAAATATAAATATGAATATGTACATATGACCCCTAAGTCTATAGTGTTGCTAATATGTCAATGTATTTCTTGATAACAACTTGGGATTGGACAACACATCAAGGGGCTTCTCCCTGAAGAATACTGGTTCTCCATCTATTTGAAGTGATTAACTGCTTATAATTCCTCCTGCCTGGGTAGGGAACTTGTAAACCTTCTATCCATGAGTTAAGATGTCAAGAGTACAATAAATCTCTAAATTAAGAAATTAAAAAAGAAACTCTTGGTCTATCTGCTTCTTTTCATTGGAGATGTAAATCTAACTTTCATGTCTAAACATTTAACTTTTCATCTCTTTACAACTTTACTGTTCTGATTTCTCTGTCTATTAAAAGTTACGCTTTACAAAGGAAGCACTAAACCATCAAATTTACAAAATATTATTTTAACGATTATCTTTCTTTAGGATTAGAGTCCAGTACATAGTACATATATTCCTTCAAACCCATGATTTCTGTGGGAGCAAACTGATATATTACTTTAATTACACATTATAAATTTATATTTTTACTTCCTATTAACACTGGCTCTATATACCTTGAATATATAAATCATGAAGATTTAAGAATGTAATTGTGCTGACTGAATAGTATCCAAATATATCTTAGGAAATACTCTACAGTGAAAAAATTTAAAGTGTAAAATATAATTTAATATTTAATATTAATTAATATCTAAATATATGTGTTCCTATATATTATTTACCACATTCATTATTTAAATTTAATAATCAGCTAAATTGTTAGTGTTTCATGAGTTGTTAGGGATCTTAAAATTAAAGGTTGCCAACCAGGTATGGAGGATAAAAGTAAAAAAACAGCGACTACAGGGAAAATATCAATACATGTTTAGTGCACACATCGTTTACTGCACACACGTGCTGATACTCACCGATGCTGCAACTCTCATCTGTTTTTGCTTCCTGGACTGATGTAAAGTGGATAAGGCCCAGCTTTCAAAGTACATTTACCAGGGAGAGAAAGTCTGGTTATATTTCTAACCCCATTCTCACCTTGTAATGATAAACTCATGTCCTCAAATTCTTTAAACAATGGCTCCTAGATTTGGGGGTTTTGAAATTGTTTCAGTTATACTAATTCTTTTCAGTGTAAGGGATTCATCCAACTTGGTTCTCCTTTATTGGCTATCTGCAGTGTTCTAAGTGAACAAAGCCAGTGGAGACTACCCCCAGCACCCCAAAACAGGACCTTAGAGCTCTTTTCATTCATTTCTTTTAGGACATTCTATCAAGAGTAGAAAGTTAAGGGGGAGGGAAAAAGGATCAGGTATGGGAAGAGACAGGAAAGAAGTCTAGAGGGCCAGGAGAATGAATAGAAATATGTAGCAGTGGAGGTAGGGAAGGAGGAATCACTAAAATGTCCCAGATGCCAGGGACACAAGAGATTCCCAGGACCCAGTGGGGATAACATTATCCAAAATACCCACCAGAGGGAGAGTAGAACCTGAAGAGAGCACCTCCAGAAGATAGGCATGGTCCGTAGTTGAAGGATGGACCACCCACTCTTCTCGAAATTTTTAACCCAGAAATTTTCCTGCCTAAAGGAAATGCAGGGACAAAAATGGAGCAGAGACTGAAGGAAAGGCCATCCAGAGACCACTCCCACCTTGGGATCCAGCCCATCTGCAGATACCAAACTATTGTTGATGCCAACCATTGGAACTGAGCAGGGAGACAGGGCACAATGAAAGAGTTAGGGAAGGAAGGAGTTGAAGGATATTGCAACCCCATAGGAAGAACAACAATATCACTAACAGGATTCCCCCATCCCCCAGAGCTTCCAGGAAATAAACCACCAACAAAAGAGGATATATGGATGGGTCCATGTCTGTAGCTACATATGTAGCAGAGGATTGCCTTATCTGGTGTCAGTGGGAGTGGAGGCCCTGGGTCCTGTGGAGGCTTGTTGCCCCAGTGTAGGGGAATGCTAGAGGGGTGAGGCAGGAGTTGATGGGTGAGTGGAGGAGCACCCTCTTAGAAGCAGAGGGGAGGGGTAATTGGGTGAGGGGGGTTGCGAAGGGTAAACTGGGAAGGGGAACAACATTTAAAATGTAAATAAATAAAATAACTAATAAAAACATTAGAGAAATGCATTCAAATGTATTTTTAAAACGCTTTCATTTTTTTTTTTTCAAAAATTTAGTTTACGAAACCAACTTCTTTTCTATTCTAGTGGTTTTTGCTTTCCTGAGCCTGCGAATGTGTATTATTTGGATTTTGATTCATGATGTCTTGCCATTTAACCTGTAGTACACCCAGTTATTGACATAGGAAACTTTTCATGGAGAAGCCAGGTGTTAGTGAGGTACTTACAAAGTCATTTAATGTTTCTGAAGAGAGGTTGTTGAAGTTCTCAGATATGGTGCTTGTCATGTTAAAAATGTAGTTGAGAACCTTCTGGTCACTCCCATCTTCCATGATAAATCTGGGCACAGAGGCCACATTCTCCCACATGAGCAAGTTTGACAGCAGCAGCAGCAGCAGAAGTGCCCCTGCTATAAGGGATGAAATCACAGAGACAGACTATTCATGTCAAATCACAGTCATGCTATTTAGTGAAACCTTGTCTAGTCACCGTGCCTCTGTTACACAGCTTTGTATACATGAGATGGGAGGGAAAAAAAAAGTACATCTTCCACTATAGAAATTTAGTCAACAATTTCCATTAGACGGCATGATAAGAGGGGTTCTAGGACAATGATATGTGTTAGCTTCACTGTCAATGTGCTTTTGACAGACATAAACTTAAAACGCATCAGCAGTTTGTCATTTCAAGAGGGAGGAAACATCAACTGTCACTATAAAAAGGAAATTTATACTTCAATGATACTACTACAAAGTGTTTCTTTATATTGGAATGTGAGTCTTGGACTGGGGAAATGTCTTCATGGTTAAAATACTTAGCAAGAAAGTGTGAAGGCTGGAATTTGAATTCCTGGACTCTATGATATTCCAGTTTCCCTATAATTGTATGTCCACAGGTGGGGACCTCGAATCCACAGCACAAGCTTGCTAGAATGAGTAGTTATAATGGTAGTCTTTGCATTTCATTAGGAGACCCTGTCTCTATGAGTACAGTTAAAGAACTATGGAGAGTGATTTTCTGTACATCAAAACTTTCATTCTCCACGGAACACATACACAAAAAGGAACACCCATAAATGTGCACACTATACACAATCCCTGAAAACAAAAAGGAAATGAATTACAAGCCTTCAGGAAAACTAAATTTTACAGAGACTTTTATAAATGTTACTTGAAATGTCCAAAATTAAATTGAGAATTGTGAAAATATTTATGCGCAGGAAATAAATACCTACACTCTAGTAGCTAAATAAATATATCACAGAATGTATAATTTACAAGTTAACTAAACATCATATTAAATGCAATATTTAATTAATTAAAATAATACTTTCAGAATTTATACTGCCTTTTATTTTTCCAAAGACATGGTGCTCTTCCCTGAGTTTATTTGACATTTGATGAACACACACACACACCTACAGTTAATTAATGGAGACATATACAAGGTCTAAATAAGCTACTTTTATACATTTCCTAAAATATATCCCATAATTCTCATTAACTCACTTTCTTAAAATGTTATCAAGAATATTACTTAAAGGCAAGAAGCTACCTCCTGTAGCTCACATTTTTATTTGCAAATTTATTAGGATTAAATCAAATTTTCAAAGCACTACAAGACACGTAGTGTTGTCTGTCTTAGTTGAGTATTTAAGTTTAATCAGGTTGACTCAAGTCAGGCAGTCCATAGTACCTTGGAATCTGGAAGTGTTAACTCCATGATTTAGGAGTTGTGACTAATTAGACCCAGAGACTCCAGGGAACTCATCCCAGCCACAGTTCTCAGTTTCAGCAGCACAGACTTTTTCAGATAGGCTATTCCTTGCTCTGGAGTTGTCCTGTTGATGATGTGTGGATGCATCTCAGTTTCCACACATTAGAAATCAGTAATGTACACACCCTTTCTCCTCACTCCAATCAAGAAAACACACTTTCTACAGTTGTCATATATCTCTGGAACAAGGAAGTTTAACCTTTTTGAGAACTACTATTCTAAATATCCTGCACAGTTCCCTTATGCAGCAAAGATGTAAGTACTACATGAGAGCAGAGAATGTGTTCTATGCAAATGTCTATTGCTATAAAATTATGCATTAATTAAGCTTTAAGGAGCCTAAGTTAGGGAATACTTACAGGGGTGTTGTTGAATCTTAGACAGCTGCATGTCTGAAAAAAATCCCACCACAGTGTTGGTACTGTCTGAGGAAAGCTGCTTCACTAGAATCCAGCCTTTGGTTAGCTTCCCACCACTTATATAGTCCACCAGACCTCCCCCAAAGCTATGCAGAGATGGTCTGCAGGAGGAAAGAAGATGTATAATCCTAGATGAGGGCCTCGTGACCCCTCAGGGAATGTTAACTGCCCCATCAACATTGCTGGACTTGTAGATATTATACCTTTTCCTAATTTGTATACAATGACTAGCTTCCATGAGGTTACAGATCACCATAGTCCCATCTACTTCCTGATATCTGATGGCCATGTCACAGCCAGAGGAATGTAGCCATTTCCTAATACTTCATTCTTTCCCTCAGGCCCCATGTTCATCGGTTAACTCTTTGCAAAACTGTTTGAACCATTAGTAATTTGCATATTTTTAAGTTATAATATGACCATCAGGCATCCATACATAATTATAATTATTTATTTAAGCATAGTAACAATCATTTATTCTCAGCATTTTATATTTTATTGTGTATTTCCTTTATTAACATCTCAAATATTATTCCCCTTTCCTGGTTTCTCCCTGGAAATCCCCTATCTCATCCCCTCTTCTTCTATGAGAGTGTTTCCACACCCACCCACCCCCACCCACCCACTCCTGCCTCCCTGCCCTGACATTCCACTATACTGAGGCATCAAGCCTCCCCTCCCATTGATGCCCAAGAAGGCCATCCTCTGTTACATATATGACTGGAGCCATGAGTCTCTCCATGTGTATTCTTTGGTTGGTGGCTTAGTCCCTGGGAGCTCTGAGGAGTCTGGTTGGTTGATAATATTTTTCCTACTGTGGGATTTCAAACCCCTTCAGCTCCGTCAGTCCTTTCTGTAACTCCTTCATTGGGGACTCCATGTTCAGTACAATGGTTGGCTGTGAGCATCCTCTTCTGTATTTGTCCGGCTCTGGTAGAGACTCTCAGGAGACAGCTATATCAGGCTCCTGTAAGCAAGCACTTCTTGGCATCTACAAAAGTGTCTGGGTTTGGTGACTGCATATGGGATGGTTCCTCAGGTGGGACAGTCACTGGATGGCCTTTCCTTCAGTCTCTGCTCCACACTTTGTCTCCATATTTCCTCATGTGAGTATTTTGTTCCTTCTTCTAAGAAGGACTGAAGCATCCACACATTGATCTTTCTTCTTCTTGAGCTCCATGTGGTCTGTGGACTGTATCTTGGTATTCTGAGCTTTTCAGCTAATATCCACTTATCAGTGAGTACAGACCATGGATGCTCTTTTGTGATTGGGTTATCTCACTCAGGATGATATTTTCCAGTTCCATCCACTTGCCTAAGAATTTCATGAATACATTGTTTTTAAAGCTGAGTAGTACTCATTGTGTAAATGTACCACATTTCCTGTATTCATTCTTCTGTTGAGGGACATCTTTGTTGTTTCCATCTTCTGGCTATTATAAATAAGGCTGCTATGAACATATATACCCTGGTTATATGTTGGAGAATATTTTAGGTATATGCCCAGGGGTGGTAATAGCTGATTCCTCAGGTAGTACTATGTCCAGTATTCCGAGGAACCACCAGAGTGATTTCCAGAGTGGTTGTACCAGCTTGCAATCCCACCAACAATGGAGAATGTTCCTCTTTCTCCACATCTTGCCAGTATCTGCTGTACACCTGAGTTTTTATTTTAGCCATTCTGACTGGTTGAGGTGGAATCTCAGGTCATTTTGATCTCCATTTCCCTGATGACTAAGGATGTTGAACATTTCTTTAAGTGCTTCTTGGCCATTCTGTATTCCTAAGTTAAAAATTCTTTGTTTAGCTCTGTACCCCATTTTTAATAGGGTTATTTGGTTGTCTGGTGTCTAACTTTTGTGTTCTTTGTATATATTGGTATTAGCTCTCTATCAAATGTAGTTGCCATTTCGTCCTGTTGACACTGTCCTTTGCCTTACTAAGCTTTTCAATTTTATGAGATCCCATTTGTCTATAGTTGATGTAGCACCTGAGACATTGGTATTCTGTTCATGGAATTTCCTCCATGCCTGTTTTCGAGGCTCTCTCCACTTTCTCTTCTATTAGATTCAGTGTATCTGGTTTTATGTAGAGGCATTGATCTAGTTGGACCTGAGCTTTGTACAAGGAGATAAGAATGGATGCAATTTGCATTCTTCTACATACTGACTGCCACTTGGGCCAACACCATTTTTTGAATAAACTGTCCTTTTTATCCATTGTATAGTTTTGGCTTCTTTGTCAAAAATCACGTGACCATAGGTGTGTTAGATTAAATTCTGGGTCTTCAATTCTATCCCATTGATCTACCTGTCTGTTTATGTACAATACCATGTGGGTTTTTATCACTATTGCTCTCTAGTACAGCTTGAGGTCAGGGATGGTATTTCCCCAGATGTTTTCTTATTGTTAAAAATAGTTTAGCTATCCTTGTTTTTTTTTTGTTGTTGTTGTTATTTCATGTAAATTTCAAATTTGATTTTTCTATCTCTGTTAAGAATTCAGTTGAAATTTTGTTGCAAATTCAGAAAATCTGTAGATTGCTTTTGATAAGATGACCATTTTTATTATGTTAAACCTGCCAAACCATGAGCATTGGAGATCTTTTCATCTTCTGGGGTTCTCTTAGGTTTCATTCTTCAGAGTCTTGAAGTTCTTATAATACAGATCTTTCACATGCTTGTAAAAACACCAAGATATTTTATAATTATTTGTGACTATTGTGAAGGGTGTCATTTCCTAACTTCTTTCTCAGCCCATTTATCCTTTGAGTAGAGGAAGGCTACTGATTTGTTTGAATTAATTTTATATCCAGCTTCTTTTCCAAAGTTGGTTATCAGCTGTTGGTGTTCTCTGGTGAAATCTTTGGTGTCAAATAAGCATACTATTATATCATCTGAAAGTAGTGATATCTTGACTTTCTCCTTTCCAATTTGTATCCGTTTGATTTCCTTTTGTTGCCTAATTTCCCTGGCTAGAAATGTAAGTATTATATTGAATAAATAGGGGTATAGGGACAGCCTTGTCTTGTCCTCTTGTCTTGTCCTAATTTTAGTGGAATTGCTTCAAGTTTCTTTTCATTTAGTTTGATGTTGGCTATTGGTTTGCTGTACATTGCTTTTATTTAGGTATGGACCTTTAATTCCTGATTTCTCCAATACTTTTAGCATTAAAAGGTGTTTATTTTGTCAAAGGCTTTTTCAGCATTAATGAGATAATCATGTGATTGTTTTCTTGAGTTTATTTATATAATGGATTATGTTGTGGATTTCTATAGATTCAACCATCTTGCATCCCTGGAATGAAGCCTACTTGATAGTGCTGAATGGTTGTTTTGATGTGTTCTTGGGTTTGGTTTGCAAGAATTTTATTGAGTAATTTTGCATCAATATTCAGGAGAGAAATTGGTCTGAAGATTTCTTTCCTTTGTGTGCCCTTGTGTGGTTTAGGTATTAGTGTAACTGTGGCTTCTTCAAACATATTGAGTAGTGTTCCTTCTGTTTCTATATTAAGGAATAGTTTGAGAAGTATTAGAATTAGATCTTCTTTGAAGGTCTAGTAAAATCTGCACTAAAACCATCTTTTTTTTTTTTTGTATTTCAAAGAATTTATTGACTTGTTATGCTGATTTCATAGGGGAAAATGTCCATGCTGGTCAACCTCAGTCATTTTTTCAAATTTAATTTAGAAAAGTCCTGTATCTGTCATGTAAGAATAATCATCCATTGTATGTGATCTGAATGCTTTTCATCTAGATTTAATTAGTTGTTGCAGGTATAGGGCTTTTGTAGATATGTACCTGATGTATTTTTTGATAATTTCATTCAGTTTTGCTGTAGTTTTGATGAATTCATCATTTTGTTGATTCATTCATTTCTGATTTTGTTCATTTGGATACTGTCTCTGTGCCTTCTGGCTAAAGGTTCATCTATCTTGTGGATTTTCTCAAAGAACCAGCTCCTGGTTTCATTGATTCTTTCTGGAGTTTCTTTGTTTCTACTTGGTTAATTTCAGCCTGAATTTATTTCCTGTCTCTATCCTCTTTGGTGCATTTGCTTCTTTTTGTTCTAGAGCTTTCTGATGTGTTGTTAAGCTGCTAGTGTATGCTGTCAACAATATTTTTATGGAAGCACTCAGAGCTCTGAATTTTCCTCTTAGCACTTCTTTCATTGTGTCTCATAAGTTTGGGTATGTTGTGCCTTCAATTTCATTAAATTCTAAAAAGTCTTTGATTTCTTTCATTATTTCTTCTCTGCGAAGTTATCATTGAGTAGATAGTTGTTCAGCTTGCATGTGTATGTGAGCTTCCTGGTTTTTTGTTTGTTTTTGTTTGTTTGTTTTTGTTGTGGCTATTGAAAATCAAACTTAGTCATTCGTGATCTGATAGGATGCATGAGATCATTCCTATATTTGTGTATAACTTCAGGCTTGTTTTGTGACTGATTATATGCTCAATTTTTGAGAAGGCACTGTGAGGTACTGAGAAGAAGGTATATGTTGTTTTAGGGTGAAATGTTCTCTGGATATCTGTTAAATCCATTTGTTCATAGCTTCCATTAGTTTCACTGTGTCTCAGTTTAGATTTTGTTTCCATGTCCTGTCCATTAGTGATAGTGGGGTGTTGAAGTCTCCAGTATTATTGTGTGAGGTTCAATGTGTGCTTTGAGCTTAATAACGTTTCTTTTACAAATGTGGGTGCCCTTGTATTTGGAGCATAGATGTTCAGAATTGAGTGTTCCTCTTGGTGTATTTTACTTTTGATGAGTATGTAGTGTCCTTTCCCATTTTTTGATAACTTTTGGTTGAAAATCTAGTTTATTGGATACTAGAATTGCTACTCTTGTTTCTTTCTTCGGACCATTTTCTTGGAAAAAAAATTTTCAGCCTTTTACCCTGAGGTAGTGTCTGTCTTTGTCATTGAGATGTGTTTCCTGTATGCAGCAAAATGTTGAATCCTTTTTACATATCCAGTCTGTTAGTCTAGGTCTTTTTACTGGGAGAATGAAGTCCATTGATATTAAGGAATATTAAAGACCAATGATTGTTGCTTCCTGTTATTTTTGTTTTTAGAGGTAGAATTATGTTTGTATGGCTCTCTTCTTTTGGATTGTTGTGAAGAGATTAATTTCTTCCTTTTTATTGGGTGTAGTTTCCCTCCTGTGTGGGAGTTTCCCACCTATTATCCTTTGTAGGGCTGGATTGGTAGAAAGATATTGTTTAAATTTGGTTTTGTCATGGAATATCTTATTTTCTTCATCTATGGTAATTGAATGGTAACTGAGACTTTTGCTGGGTATAGTAGCCTGGCCTGGCATTTTTGTTTTCTTATGGTGTCTATGTCATCTGCCCAAAGTCTTCTGGATTTAGAATCACTGTTGAGAAGTCTGGTGTAATTCTTGTAGGTCTTCCTTTATATATTACTTGACCTTACTGCTTTTAATATTCTTTATTTGTTTTGTGTGTTTGTTGTTTTGATTATTATCCGGTAGGAGTAATTTTGTTTCTAGTTCCATCTGTTTGGTGTTCTGTAGGCTTCTTGTATATTTATGGGCATCTCTTTCTTTAGGTTAGGGAAGTTTTCTTCTATAATTTTGTTGAAAATATTTACTGGCCCTTTGAGTTGGGAATCTTTGCTTCTTCTATAACAAGTTATTCTTAGATTTGGTCTTCTCATTGTGTCCTGAATTTCCCAGATATTTTGGGTTAGGAGCCTTTTGCATTTTGGTTTTTCTTTCTTGTGTCAATGTTTTCTATGGTATTTTCTGGACCTGAGATTCTCTCTTCTATTTCTTGTGTTCTGTTGATGATTCTTGCATCTATGACTTCTGATCTCTCTCCTAGGTTTATGATCTCCAGAGTTGTCTCCCTTTGTGATTTTTTTTTTTTTATTGTTTCTATTTCCATTTTTAGGTCCTGGATGATTTTGTTCAATTCCTTTACCTGTTTGCTTGTGGTTTCCTGTATTTCTTTAAGAGATTAATGTGTTTGTTCTTTAAGGGCTTCTACATGTTTACTTGTATTCTCCTGTATTTCTTTAAGGAAGTTATTTATGTATTTCTTAAAGTCCTTTATCATCATTATGAGATGTGATTTTAGGTCAGAATCTTGCTTTTCAAGTCTATTGGGGTTATCTATGACTTGCTCTGGTGGGAGAACTGGATTCTGATGATGTCAAGTAGCATTGGTTTCTCTTGTTTATGTCCTTGTGCTTTCCTCTCACCATTGGGTTATCTCTGGTGTTAGCTGGCCCTGATGCCTCTGACTGTCCCTCCTGTGAGCTGTGAGCCTATGAGGCTGGGTGTGTCTGCATTCCTAGGGGTCAAGCTTTCTCTGGGTAGGATTGGGGTAGAGAGAGCTGTAGCACAGTGTCAGCTCCCAGGTACAAATGGAAACCAGAAGGATTTTGTCCTGGCTATGCTGTAGTTCCTGAGTCCACTGGGCCCTGGATGGGTCACACTTGGGCCAGGGAAGGTAGTGGTGGTCTTACCTGTGAGCTTGAGTGTGTCAACCCTCCTAGGGGACAAGCTTTCTCTTGGTGGGACTGGGTTGTGGAGGGCTGTAGCACAGGGTCAGCTTCTGGGTACAGGTGGAAACCAGAAGGCCTGCTTCACATTCTTAAATCCTATGCTCACTGTTCTTGTTAGTTCTTTACATATGTAAGAAATATCAGGTTATTGTTATGTAATACAGACTTTTTCAGAGGACAGCATGATCACTGAAGGGTTATTATTGTCTTCTTCAAGAAATCAGAGGTCCCCTTAGTATCAAAGAGGCAGAAGAAAGAGGAGGGTAAAGCAACAGACAGAGTATCTGAAAAGTCCTAAGGAATCATGATTAATCATATATCTAAAAGACCTACCAAGAGAATATGTAAGTTTATATAGAGTTTAAATAAAATGTTCCCATCTGAGTTTACAGTAGTCATTCAATGTGCCAAGGGCTAACTAAGAAAAATAAATTATCCTGGAAAATGTTATAATGAAACATAATATTGCATATGCTAATTTATCTTTTAAAAATTAATTATTAAAAAGAGAAATATAGTGTGAGTTTGAGTGGGAAGAGTTGAATTAAAACAAAAAAAATGGTTAACAGCAGTTCTAGTTTCTAATGTACTGAAGACAGACCCTTCATATCACATAGCACCCACAGGCTTTGGGCTCTGTCATTTCTCTTACATGATGTTACATGGAGTTTAACATAAAACTTCATTTGTTAAATGTTTCATTAGCAACTACATTTTTACTCAGGATGTGTACATCATTATTTCAATGATCCATAAGACACTTTGGACTCTATGTAATGCATCTACTCTTAGGCAAGTTGTGGGTTTAATTAGACAAAGCCAGGGTTTTCCTGCCTTTTTTATTGAAATATGTTGATCAGTTTATTCTTTAACAATGTCCCAAATGAGTAGTATAATTATATCATTCTTCTACATCCCTCCAATTGTTATTTCAATGTTCTTTCTATTCCTTCTCAAACTCATGGCCTCTAAGTTTTTAATTCTGACTGAGCCCAATGCCAAGTGCAATGTGTCTATATACATCTATCTCGGATTTCTTGTTGGGCCAAAATAGGTCTGTAAAATTATAACTTTTCTTTCAATTACCACTGAAAACATTGACCTCAATACATTCATCAAAAAATCATAATGTAATGGTGTTGATTGTCAGGAAATGTGAAAATCTCAGCATAAATTAAGTGGTACTCATATGTTTATGATAATAGCTGTCAAACTGAACTTAAATCCCAATAAACAGGTGGGAAACCATGCCTGGTACTAGAAAATTAGTGAACTACCTGGGGTTATGAAATCTTAGAAGAGAATCTACTACCACCATGTTGATACATAGCATTAAATCATAACTGCTAAGTACATTCTAAATCTTATTCTTATACCCACAGATGGTTGCAACTATAATTCTCATCAGAGAAGCTTCTTTTTACAGAAAGTGGAAACAGTTACAGAAAACTGCACTGGATAAAATACAGAGCTCAAAAGATTGGAGTCACCTCATCCATAAATGATATAACTGCAGCACAGCTGCTGCATCTATGGCTCAGGGAATATTTCAGAAGAAGGGGAAGAAAGATTACAGGAATAAAAATGCCAGAAAGTCTGTGAGACTCTCTTCTAGAAATGGCAGTGTATATAAGACTTGAATAATGACAATATCAATAGACATGCTAATGTGTAAAAGTAAAAAATATCTCAGAGTTCCACCTTAGAGAGAGAATTGCAAGCAATCAATAAGTACTTAGAAAGGGAGAATTAACCCCTCCCACAAATGATCCCCTTAACCAGTTAAACAATAGAAAGCAGTCAGCCCCCATACCATATGCTTACAAACTACAAAATGAGCCCAGCATGTTATATTTATATATTTGTTTGTGCTCTCTCTCTCTCTCTCTCTCTCTTCTCTTTCTCTCTCTCTCTGTCACTATCTATCTATCTATCTATCTATCTATCTATCTATCTATCTATCTCTATCATCTATCCATATTCAACAATAATAAAAATAGGCTATCAATTTGAAAATGTAAGGTAATATTTAAAATGTTACAAAGAGGCCTACAGCCATCTGTGACTACCAGGTGAGGCCCCTATCCCAATTTCCTGCTTTCTGGCCCCTCAGGGAAATGTAGCAGCAGCAAGTTCTGCTGTGTCCCCTTTGCATTCCATTTCCTCTATCACAGCTGTTCCTGCATCCCTGGAGGCATATTGCCACTCAGGAAAACCACCTCTATCTACAATCTCAGAGGTCTATTGCCAGCAAGTACTACCATGGCTGCCAAGACTATGGATAACCAGATGTCTAGAGGCCAGCATAAGGACACAATCAGCGAAAGCCAGGGAAATATTGTACTATGAGAATATAGCTATCATACTACAGGAGGCCCTTGATATCCTAACACACCTGGAGCACAAGAAAATGATCTTAAATTGTATCTTGTGAAGATGATAGAGGCCTTTAAAGAGGAAATGAATAAATTCCTTAAAAAATACAGGAAAATACAATCAAATAAATAGTGGAAGAAAATGAGTAAAACTGTTCAAGACCTGAAAATGGAAATAGAAGCAATAAAGAAATCACAAACTGAAACAACCCTGGTGATGGAAAATCTAGAAAAGAGAACAGGAATTAAAGACACAAACAGCATGAACAGAATACAAGAGATGGCAAAGAGACTCTCAGGCATAGAAGATATGATAGAAGAAACTGATATATGGCTCAAAGAAAATGCTAAAACTAAAATGTTTCCAACACAAAACAGCCAGGAAACTTGGGATACTATGAAAATATCAAACCTAAGAATAATACAAATAGAAAAAGAAGATTTCTAACTCAAAGGCCAAAAAATATCTTCAACAAAATCATAGAACAAAATTTTCCTAACCTAAAGAAGAGATCCTTAGAACATACAAAAAGCTTACAAATACCATGTAGATTGGACTCAAAAAGAAAATCCTCCTGCCATATAATACTCAAAACACTAAATGTACAGAACATAGAAAGAATATTAAAAGCCACAAGGATAAAGACAAAGTAACATATTAGGTAAACTTTTTAGAATTACACCACACTTCTCAACAGACTAAAAGCCAGAAGGGCCTGAGCAGATGTCTTGCACTCTCTAATAGAATACAGATGCCAGTCAAAACTACTATAATCAGGAAAACTTTCATTCACGATAGATGAAGAAAATAAGATATTCCATGACAAAACCAAATTTAAACAATATCTTTCCACTAATTCAGCCCTATAGAGGATACTAAAAGGAATTCTCAAACACAAGGAGAGTACCTACACTCAAGAAAATACAAAAAAAAAAAAATTCCACACTAGCCAAACCAAAAGAAGAGAAGCACACACACACACACACACACACACACACACCACACACACACACACCACCTCCACTACTACCACAACCACCACTACCATCAAACTAACAGAAATTAGATATCATTGATCATAAATATCTCTCAACATCAATGGATTCAGTTCCCCAGTAAAGAGGCACAGGCTGACAGAGTAGATACATAAACCAGATCCAGAATTTTCTGCAAACACTAACCACATCTCAGCAACAAAGATAGCTATTACCTCAGAGTAAGAGTTTGAAAAGGTTTTTTTAACAAACAGATGTAAGCACCAAGCTGGTAGACATTCTAATAGCCAATAAAATAAACTTACAACCAAAGTTAATCAAGGGAGATAGGGAAGGTTACTTCATACTGATCCAAGCAAAAATCTATCAAGATGACCTTTCAATTCTGAACATGTATGATGGAAATGTAAGGTCACCCACATTTGTAAAAGAAATATTACTGAATCTTAAGTCACATATCAAACCCCACATATTGACAGTGGGAGACTTCAACAATCCATACTTACCAATGGACATGTCATCAAGATAGAAACTAAACAGAAAAATAACAAAGTTAACAGACATTATAAGTCAAATGGTCCTTACAGATATATACTTTCTTCTGAGCACCTCTTGGAAACTTCTCCAAAACTGACCATATAGTTGGCCAGAAAGCAAATCTTAAGAGATACAAGAAAATTGAAGTAGTTCTTTGTATGTTATGAGATCATGCTGGATTGAAGCAGGACTTCAACAACAACAAAAACAACAGAAATCCTACAAACTCAAAAATACTCAATTAAATACTCACAAACTAAATTCAAGAAAACATCAAGAGTTATCCACCACTATCATCTATGTTTCATCTCAGGGGTGCATTGGTGGTTCAATATAGGAAAATCCATCAATGTAATCCACCATACAAAGAAACTGATAAAAAGTACTCATGATCATCTCATTAGATGCTGAAAAGCCTTTAACAAAATTCAGCACCCTTCATGTTAAAAGTCTTTTAAAGATCAAGGTACAAGACATGCATCTAAACACAATAAATGCAGTGTAGAGCAAGCCTCTAGCCAACATCAAATTAAGTGGACAAAAACTTAAAACAACTTCACTAAAATCAGGGAAAAGAGAAAGCTGACTAATTTTTTTGTATCTTTCTATGTAGTACTTGAAGTTCTAGCTTCAGCAAGAAGAATACTAAAGAAGATAAAGGAGATACAAATTGGAAAGGAAGAAACCAACTCATTGCTATTTGCAGACTATATGATAGTATACATAAGTGATCCCAAACATTCTACCAGATAACTTGACAGGCTGATACACACTTACAGCAAAGTGACTGGATACAAAAATTACTTTAAAAAAAAAAATCAGTAGCCCTCTTTTTTTTTCTTTTTTCTTTTTTTTTTATTGGATATTTTATTTATTTACAGTTCAGATACTATCCCCTTTCCACATCCCCCCATAAACTTCCTATCCCATCCCTCCTCCTTTTTGCATTTATACCATTTTAATTACATGCAAGTATTAAGGTCAGCTCTAGGTTGAAGAACTAGCAATACAATAGATACAAATAGTTAAGGACAAGCAAGAAAATAAATACAATAGTCAAAGAACTAGCAAGGCATTAAACACAATTCTGTGAACACTCCTATGATCACTTCTAAGGGATTATCAGGATGACCAAAATATCTGAGCCAACTTCCCTGTTCTAGCTCAAAGTCATTTTCATGTCTGAAACCTACTTCTTTGTTCTAGCCTAAGATTTACATTCCTGCCACTAAATACATCTTTGTTTAATGTAAGATTTATTTTCCTGCCTGAAATTACTTCTTTGTTCTAGCCTAATGTCAGATTTCTGCCTGAAGCCCATTTCTTTGTCCTTGGCCAATGTCAGATTCCTGCCAGGCTGCTGGCCACAAAAGCTCTCCACATCTCCCCTTTTAATTTCATAAACAAGACTGAGCCTGTCTTAGGTCATTCTGCAAAGAATGCCTTCTTTACCCAATGTGGGATATGCATTATCATAAGCAATGCACTTCTAATACCTCTCTGGATGTTTTGATAAAATTATCTATGGCTTGAAGTCAGTATTTCTATTTTGGTCAAGCTTCAAGAATGGCATATATAGTTTGATCATGCTAGCCCTTTTTGTCCTAGGAATACTTTTATTCCTGCCCATCATGTTAAAGCTTGTGTTTAACAACATCAACATGTTGTCAGCCAAACTACATGACTTGAAACTGAAAATGGACCCCCAGACAGAGTATTAATTTAACAGACTGACAAGCCAAGGATGAGTAAGATTCTGCATAGAGCCTTACCAACCTAAGACAGAAGTGCATTGCTTTTGATAATGCATATTCCATGATGGGTAAGGACGGCATTCTTGGCAGAATGACCTAAGACAGGGTCAGTCTTGTTTATGAAATAAAAAAGGGGGAGAGGCGAGAGCCTTTGGGGCTGCTTGGCAGGAATCTGACATGGGCCAAGGACTAGGAAATGGGTTTGCTTAGCAGGAATGACATTGACCAAGGACAAGGAAGTAGGCTTCAGGCAGGAATCTGACATTAGGTTAGAACAAAGAAGTAATTTAAGGCAGGAATCTAAATTTTAGGCTAGAACAAGGGAGTAATTTCAGGCAGGAATCTCAATATTGTATTACTTCTAAAATTTATAACAATACTTTATAGCTTTGTTTTATACAATGGATAAACAGGGTAAGAAGAAATCAGAGCAACAACACCCTTCTTTCTTTTTCAATTTTTTAAATTATTTTATTTATTTATACTTCAAATGTTATCCCCCTTCCATGTTCCCCTGCACAACCCCCCTATCACCCTCCCCCTCACCTTGCCTCTATGAGGATACTCCCCTACTTGTTTCAGCAACTTTGCATTCCCCTACTCTGGGTTATCAAGTCTCCATAGGAACAAAGGGCTCTTCTCCCAGTGATTGTCAGTAAGGTAATCCTGTGCTACCTATACAGCTGGAGCCATGGGTACCCCATGTGTACTCTGGTTGGTGGCTTGGTCCCTGAGAGCTTTGAGGGTTCTGGTTGGTTGATATGGTTCTTTCTATGGATTGATAACCCCTTCAGCTCCTTCAATCCTTGCATAAACACCCCCATTAGGATTCTCCTTCTCAATCCCATGGTTGGCTGCAAGCATCTCACTTTGTATCAAGGAAGGCTCTGACAGACAGCTTGCCTCTCAAGAGACTTCTATATCAAGCTCCTGTCAGCAAGCACTTCTTGACATGAGCAATAGTGACTCGGTTTGGTGTCTGAAGATGGGACGAATCCTAGGTAGGGTAGTCTCTGGATGGCCTTTCCTTCAGTCTCTGCTCCACTCTTTGGTCCTGCATTTCCTTTGACAAAAGGAATTATGGATTAATATTTTTTAGGTGGGTGGGTGGCCCCATCCCTCAACCAGGGGCCATGCCTATCCACTGGATATGGTCTCTACAAGTTCTATCTCCCCTTTGTTGGGTGTTTTGGCTAATGTCCTCCCCATTAGGTCCTGGGAACCTCTTGGGTCCCTGGCATCTGGGACTTTCTAGTGGCTACCCCTAGTTTTCCCTCCCCCACTGCTACATACCTCCTTTCAAATTCCAGACCCTCTGTACTTCTCCCACATCTCCTCCTGTATCTGAACTGTACCCCTTTCATTTCACTCCTCTATCCTTACCAGATCCATTTCTCTCTCTATTTCCCAGGATTATTTTCTTCCCTCTTCTGAGTAGAACTGCAACAGACACACTTTGGTGGTTCTTCTTTCTTCTTGGGTTTTATATGATTTGTGAGTTATATCATGGGTATTTCCAGCTTCCTTTTGACTAATATCCACTTATTAGTGGGTACATACCATGTGTGTTCTTTTGTGATTGGGTTACCTCACTCAGGATATTTTCTAGTTCCATCCATTTGCCTAAGACTTTCATGAAGTCATTGTTTTTATTGCTGTGTAAATGTACCATATTTTTTGTATTCATTCTTCTGTTCAAGGACATCTGGGTTCTTTCTAGCTTCTGGCTATTATAAAAAGGCTGTTCTGAACATAATGGAGCATGTGTCTTGTTATATGTTGTAGTATCTTTTGGTTATATGCCCAAGAGTGGTATAGGTGGGTCCTCAGGTAACACTATGTCCAATTTTCTGAGGAACCACCAGACTGATTTCCAAAGTGGTTGTATCAGCTTGAAATCCCACCAACAATGGAGGAGTGTTCCTCTTTCTCTGCATCCTTGCCAGCCTCTGCTGTCTCCTGAGTTTTTGATCTTAGCCATTCTGACTGGTGTGAGGTGGATTCTCAGGGTTGTTCTGGTTTGTATTTCCCTGATGTCTAAAAATGTTGAACATTTCTTTTGGTACTTCTCAGCCAATAAATATTCCTCAGTTGACAATTGTTTGTTTAGTTCTGTACCCCATTTTTAATAGGGTTATTTGATTCTCTGGGGTCTAACTTCTTGAGTTCTTTATTTATATTGGATATTATCCCTCTATCAGACGTTGGATTGATAAAGATCTTTCCCAATCTGTTGGTTACTGTTTTGCCCTATTAACAGTGTCCTTTACCTACAGAAGCTTTGTAATTTTATGAGGTCTATTGTTGAGCTTAGAGCATAAGCCATTTGTGTTCTGTTCAGGAAATTTCTCCCTTTGCCCATATGTTTGAGGCTCTTTCCCACTTTTTCTTCTATTAGTTTCAGTATATTTCTTTTTATGTGGAGGTCCTTGATTCACTTGGACTTGAGATTTGTATAAGGAGATAAGAATGGATCAATTTGTATTCTTCTACATGCTGACTGCCAGTTGAACCAGAACCATTTGTTGAACATGCTATCATTTTTTCCACTGGGTGGTTTTGGCATCTTTGCCAAAGATCAAGTCACCAATGGTATGTGAGTTCATTTCTGGATCTTCAATTCTATTTCATTGATCTACCTGCCTGTCTTTGTACCAATACCATGCGTATTTTTTCTGAAATCACTATTGATCTGTAGTATAGATTGAGGACATGAATGCTGATTCCACCAGAAGTTCTTTTAATATTGAGAATGGTTTTTGTTCTCCTGGGTTTTTTGTTATTCTTGATAACTTTCATAATTGCTCTTTCTAATTCTGTGAAGAATTGAATTGGAATTTTGATGGAGATTGCTTTGAATCTGTAGATTGTTTTTGGTAAGATGGGCATTTTTACTATGTTAATCCTGCTGACCCATGAGCATGGGGGATCTTTCCATCTTCTGAGGTCTTCCTCAATTTCTTTTTTCAAAGACTTGACGTTCTTGTTGTATAGATCTTTCACTTGCTGACTTATCATCTCACCAAGATATTTCATATTATTTGTGACGTTGTAAAGGGTGTTTGTTTCTCTAATTTCTTTCTCAACCAATTTATCATTTGTGTAGAGCTGATTTGGTTGAGATAATTCTTTATTCAGTCATTTTGCTGAAGTTGTTTATTAGATGTAGGAGTTCTCTCATGGATTTTTTGGGTCATTATGTATATTATGCCATCCACAAATAGTGATATCTTGACTCTCTTCTTTCCAATTTCTATGCCTTTGATCTTCTTTTGTTGCCTAATTGCTCTGGCTAGAACTTCAAGTATAATATTGAATAGATATGGAAGAGTTGATAGCCTTGTCTTATTGCTGAATTTAGTTGTATTGCTTCAAGTTTCTCTCCATTAGTATGATGTTGGCTATTGGTTTGCTGTATATTGCTTTTTATTATATTTAGGTATGAATCTTGAACTCCTGATCTCTCCAATACTTTTAGTAGGAAAGGATGCGTATTTTGTCAAATACTTTTTAAGCATCTAATGAGGTGATCATGTATTTTTCTTTGTTTGTTTATATAGTGGATTATATTGATGGATTTCTGTAGATTGACTCATCCCTGTATTCCTAGGTTGAAGCCTATTTGATCATGGTGAATGATTGTTTTGATGTTTTCTTAGGTTTGGTTTGAAAGAATTTTATTGAGTATTTTTGAATCAATATTCATGAGGGGAAGTTGTCTGAAGTTCTCTTATTTTGTTGCGTCTTTGTGTGGTTTGCATATCCATGTAACTGTTGCTTCCTAGAATGTATGGGATAGTGTTCCTTTTGTTTCTATTTTAAGGAATAGCTTGAGAAGTTTTGGTATTAGGTGTCTGAAGGTCTGATAGAAGTCTGCACTAAAACCATCTGGTCCTGGGAATTTTTTAGTCGGGAGAATTTTAATGACTACTTCTACCTCTTTAGGAGTTAAAGGACTGCTTAGATGGTTTATCTGATCCTGATTTAACTTTGCTATCTGGTATTTATCTAGAACATCATCCATTTCATCTAGTTTTGTTGAGTATAGGCTTTTGTAGTTGGAGTTGATAATTTTTGAATTTCTGTAGTTTCTGTTGTTATGTCTCCAATTTCACTTCTGATTTTGTTCATTTGGATACTGTCTCTGTGCCCTCTGGTTAGTCTGGCTAATGTTTTATACCATGGGCAAGAACCAATTCTTTAAACTATTAAAGGTATTCTTCTAAACTTAAGAAGCATAGTATAACTGTCTTTCAGAAAAGCATGGAAAAGGGAACATGAGGGAAAGAGCTGTGTTAGGGGTAACTGGGAAGAGAGGGAGGTTGCAATCAGGATGGAAATTGAAAAAATAAATTAATAAAAAATTACATAAAAATAAAATAAAAATTTACCCTATACATTAATTATCACTTAATATATTTTCTCAAATATGTTTAATTATCTTTGTTATTTAAATTAATAATTGTTAATGTTATAAAAGCTTAATGAGATGCTATTGATATTAAGAAACTGAAAGATTACCAGTTAAGAATGTAAAATAAATAAAATCAGAAGTAAATGAGATAATATGAATATGTATTTACAGCATACAATGGAGACCTATGGTCACAGTTAAGGATGTACTGAACTCATAGACTGACACATTGCTTACAACACCTAACCTTTGAAAAACTTCATTAGGAAGAAAAGCTTGTTTATATTTCAATGCTGAGTCTATTTTAGTGGTGATAACCTATGCCTTCAAGTTCTTTTAAAAATGGCTTCCAGATTTTGGAGTTTCTGTAAAGCCTTTGATAGTTATCATTCTTCCTTTTCCCTTAATAACATTGTTCTAGTTATTTTAATTCTTTTCAATTTAAGAAATTTACTGCCAAACAATTCTTCTTTACTGGTCACCTGTGGTACACCAAGTAAAGAATACCAACGGACACAAGAAGAGGAAGTCTGAGCCCTTTCTTAGCTATACATTTTAAGAGTGTATGTAACAAATGAAAAATTGCAAAAGAATGTTTAAAAGTACATTGGATAGAAAGAATACTTAAAGCCATTCCATTTTGAAAAATTTAAATTTATCTATAACTGTTAGATTTTCCTTGTTAAGTGTTTAGTAACTGACACTTTCTTCTACCTATGAAAGTGTATTATTTTAATTTCGGTTCATGACACTTTCTCAATTAGGTCACTGTGTTTTCAGACATTAACACAAACGCTCCTTTATGGAAGATATTGGAAGTAAGTGTGGTATTTATAGATCCATTGAAGGTTTCTGGGAAAGGGTTTTCATGTACTAAGGGCTTTCATATACTCAGATATGGTTCTTTCCAGGTCAAATAGGAACCTGAGGATCAACTTTGAACCTCAATTTACCATGTTATATGTAGACACAGGGGCCATTTTCTCCCATATGAACATGTTTTACAACAGCAGCAGTATGAGTATCCCTGTATAGCAGAGACAAACTATTCATGTGATGTTACAAGTGCCAGTGTTGGTAGAGAAGTCTTATCTATTTCCAGGGGCCTACTTGCATAGTTTGTTATAATTTAGTTGGGACAGAAGAATATAATCTTCTTTTATGATATGTAATTAAGTAACTATATATACATGGTTATATAGTTTGAAAAGCTGTTAACTTCCTGGGGTTCTGGAATGTTTACAAAAGTGCATCTGTGGTTCTCAAATTTGGACATGACATTTATTCTGAGCTGGGCGTAGATGTCTCTTCAGAAAGCTTAACATGCTGTGATTTCTGATAGTTTTTGCTCATTAGACTCCCCCTTGTTTTTTATTTTTAACTCAATGTCTGTTTTTAGAAGTTTGGACAATGATGTGACAAGGACACCCAGTTATGTTTGCTTCATCTTCATGTCTGATGAAAATAAATCCATGATTGCTGGATTTCTAGCATGCAGTAGACACCTGTCATAAGTATACCAGCTTTGCAACATGCCATAATAGTTCATTTATTCTCTTAATTTGGGATTTAAAATAACCTTGTAAAGAGTTATTTGGTTGTTGTTACCTACTAAGCCCGTTGCTGAATACAGGGCTTACATGGGTGAATGGTTTTCCCATAGTCCTATTGGTAACAGTTTGTGGAGGCTGAACTGCAACTCTGAGGACTTTGCATCTCACCCGCTTTATCTCACACTCCTGTGGGCTCTTGCTGTGTATATGGGGACATGAAGCACATCAGAGTTCTGAGGGTCACTGTCAGCTTAAGTTGTTGATTTTAAGAACAACTTTTGTCCTTGATTACTTAAGAGAATCCTACTAATTTGATTTTACCTCCCCTACAGGATTACATGACTCTCGCTTTTCAAATTTGAGATAAGATTCCTGTTTGATTCATCATTCATTTGTCTTTAGACAGACACTGATCTCTAGCATATCAACAGCCTTGTAATTTCAAGAGGAAATGTGGGATGTACATCCTACCTTAAAAGTCTTTCTGTGATGTTTTTTTTAATCTGCTGCAAAATAAACTCCTTTGATAAGAAAACAATAGTTATCCGTGGGTATAAGAATAAGCATTCCATGCAGGGATGGTTCAATATTTGGAAATCCATCAATGTAATCCTCTATATAAACAAACTCAAAGAAAAAAACCACATGATCATCTCATTAGATGCTGAGAAAGCATTTGACAAAATTCAACATCCCTTCATGGTAAAAGTTTTGGAAAGAACAGGAATTCAAGGACCATACCTAAATATAGTAAAAGCAATATACAGCAAACCAGTAGCCAACATCAAACTAAATGGAGAGAAACTTGAAGCATTCCCACTAAGATCAGGGACTAGACAAGGCTGCCCACTCTCTCCCTACCTATTCAATATAGTACTGGAAGTCCTAGCCAGAGCAATTAGACAACAAAAAGAAATCAAAGGAATACAAATAGGAAAGGAAGAAGTCAAAATATCACTATTTGCAGATGATATGATAGTATACTTAAGTGACCCCAAAAACTCCACCAGAGAACTCCTAAACCTGATAAACAACTTCAGCAAGGTGGCAGGTTATAAAATCAACTCGAACAAATCAGTAGCCTTCCTCTACATGAAAGATAAACAGGCTGAAAAAGAAATTAGGGAAATGACACCTTCACAATAGTCATACATAATATAAAATACCTCGGGTGAATCTAACCAAGCAAGTGAAAGATCTGTATGACAAGAACTTCAAGTCTTTGAAGAAAGAAATTGAAGAAGATCTCAGGAAATGGAAAGATCTCCATGCTCATGGATCGACAGGATTAATATAGTAAAAATGGCCATCTTGCCAAAGCAATCTACAGATTCAATGCAATCCCCATTAAAATACCAACTCAATTCTTACAGAACTAGAAAGAGAAATTCTGAAATTTATTTGGAACAACAAAAAACCCAGGATAGCGAAAACCATTCTCAACAATAAAAGAACTTCTGGAGGAATTGCCATCCCTGACCTCAAGCTGTACTACAGAGCAGTAGTGATAAAAACGGCCTGGTATTGGTACAGAGACAGGCAGGAAGATCAGTGGAATAGAGTTGAAGACCCAGAAATGAACCCACACAACTATGGTCATTTAATCTTTGACAAAGGAGCTAAAACCATCCAGTGGAACAAGGACAGCATTTTCAACAAATGGTGCTGGTTCAACTGGAGGACAGCATGCAGAAGAATGCAAATCGATCCATTCCTATCTCCTTGTACAAAGCTCAAGTCCAGGTGGATAAAGGACCTTCACATAAAACCAGACACACTGAAACTAATAGAAGAGAAAGTGGGGAAGACCCTCGAATACCTAGGCACAGGGGAAAGTTCCTGAACAGAACACCAATGGCTTGTGCTCTAAGATCAAGAATTGACAAATGGGACCTCATAAAATTGCAAAGTTTCTGTAAGGCAAAGGACACTGTCAATAGGACAAAACGGCAACCAACAGATTGGGAAAAGATCTTTACCAATCCCACATCCGATAGAGGACTAATATCAAATATATACAAAGAACTCAAGAAATTAGACTCTAGGCAACCAAATAACCTATTAAAAAATGGAGTAAGGAGCTAAACAAAGAATTCTCAACTGAGGAAATGCGAATGGCTGAGAAGCACCTAAAGAAATGTTCAGCATCCTTGGTCATCAGGGAAATGCAAATCAAAACAACCCTGAGATTCCACTTCACACCAGTCAGAATGGCTTAAATAAAAAACTCAGGTGATAGCAGATGCTGGCGAGGATGTGGAGAAAAAGGAACACTCCTCCATTGTTGGTGGGATTGCAAGATGGTGCAACCACTATGGAAATCAGTCTGGCGGTTCTCAGAAAATTGGACATATCACTACCTGAGGCCCCAGCTATACCACTCCTGGGTATATATCCAGAAGATGCTCTAAACAATAACAAGGACATATGCTCCACTATGTTCATAGCAGCATTATTTATAATAGCCAGAAACTGGAAAGAACCCAGATGCCCTTCAACAGAGGAATGGATACAAAAAATGTGGTATATTTATACAATGGAATATTACTCAGCTATTTAAAAACAATGAATTTGATAAATTCGTATATAAATGGATGGAACTATAAAATATCATCCTGAGTGAAGTAACCCAATCACAAAAGAACATACATGATATTCACTCACTGATTATTGGATTTTAGCCCAGAAGCCTGAAATACCCAAGATTCAACTCACAGACCACATAAAGCTCATGAAGAATGATGACCAAATAGGGGAGCCTTCAGTCCTTCTTAGAAGGAGTAACAAAATACTCAAGGATGAAAATATGGAGAACAGTGCAGGACCGAAACTGAAGGAGGGACCGTCTACAAACTATTCCACCTGGATATCCATCCTATGTGCAATCACCAAAGGTAGAGGTTGATGTGGATGTAGGATGTACACGCTGACAGGAGCCTGATATAGCTGTCTCCTTAGAGGTCTGCAAGAGTCTGACATATCAGAGGCAGATGCTCACAGCTAACCATTAAACTGATCATGGGGTTCCAATGGAGAAGATAGAGTGAAGGCTAAAGGAGTTGAGAGGATTCGAGACACCATGAGGAAAGCAACAATCCCAACCAACCAGAGCCCCCAGGGTCTAAACCACCAGCCTGGAGCGCTTAGAGAGGGACCCATGGCTCCAGCTATATATGCAAGGAGCTATATATAGTGGGAGAAGAGATCCTTGGTCCCATGAAGGCTGGACGTCGGGGGGGGATACTCGAGGGTGGGGAGGTGAGGTACAGGGGAGGGTGGAAGGGGGTACACCAACGTGGAGGCAGGAAGAGGGGGGAAGGGATAGTGAGTTCCTGGGAGGGAGGGGGGAAATGGGGTAAGGAGAGAACATCTGAAATTTAAAAAAAAATTTCCAATAAAAAAAAAAAAGAAAAAAAAAAAGATAAGCATTCCAAATGCAATTAGAAATTATACTGTTTTAGGAAAGTGGCTGTCGAACATTCTCCTCTAAGATACATAAAAGGTAGTGGACTAGGTTTCTATTACCAGGCATGATTTTTTTCCTGTTGATGGAGTCTAGTATCCTACTGGACACTTTTTGATTATTGCCGAGATATAAGTGCCACTATTTCACCTTTAGGGTTATCTTGTCATGCGGAACTTGTGGTTCATAGACATACTGTCTAGGTAGCACTATCAGTTGCTTTTGCCTTGGCAGCTTGCATTGTACTTTCCAGCTCTACGTTAAGCTAGTCTTGTGGAGGAGGCATTTATATCATATACAGCTTGAATCTTCTGATTCTTGTGTCCAAAGTGTATGATGTTTTCAGCAATAGGGATTTATATTCATCTTCTGGAAGGAAACTAAAGGCAACAGCTATAACCTAATATTATTTTGAGTATCAGTTGGAAAAGAGATTTCTCATGCATGTTACTGAGTTTTCAATCATATGGTTCTTGAGGGATCATTATCATCCCAAGTAGCATAATTTAATAGAACATAAAAACTTAAAATTTTAAGTAAATATAAGTAATATGTTCCCTTTGACATTCAAATATCCCCAGTATTTTGTATTCTTCTTCTCTTTTTTCTTTCTATATTATCATTACTCCACCTCCAATCAAAGCCTCTCTTCTTTTGTCCAGTTTTCCCCTTTTTAATTATCTGCTTTCTTATATTCTCCATAGAGTTTCTTCCTCACCCCTATGATCTCTTTATTTTCTAGATGTTTTCTGTTACTACAGACTGTATCCTCACAATTGAAGATTGAATCTGGAACCACAAATGAGAGACAATATGTGGCATTTGTTTATCTGGGTATGGGATACCTCACTCAATGTAATATTTTCTAGTTCTGTTTATTTATTTTCATAATTCTTGATTTCACTTTTATAGCTTCATAGTATTTCATTGTGTGTTTGTAATACATTTTTCATTATTCATTTGCACTTTTAGGGAGGGCGTTTATGTTGTTTCTATCTCTGAGTTATTTTGTATAGAGTTTGTTGCATAAGTATTTGCAGAATAGAATGTTAACATTTGGGGGGCCATATACCAAGGAAATGGTATAATATGGCCATTTACAGGATTTATTTTAAAATTTTTGTGAATTCTCAGCCCTGATTTCCAGAGTGCCAGCAAAACTTTCAATCTATAAACAGTGAATGAGGGTTCCTCCTTTCCACATTTTCACAAATATTTGTTCCTCAACTGGTAAAAATGCAGAAAACAGTGATATTTAGTGTTTAGTCCCAACATATAAATCTACAACATATCCCCTACATATAAAGGGTTTAGGTAACACTGAAGAAAGAGGGTTGGAATAGTGGACAAGGCATTTGAAGGTTCATACTGACTTCTATATGTGACAGGGAAGATAGAGCAGTGAAATCTCATAATATCACTACATAACAAAATTGAACAAAGGCAAAGTAGTTGACTTGTCACTGGGGATCAGGGAACTCTTATAGGTCTCCCTAGATTAAAAAAAAACACAATAAATTAAGTCTGTTGCAGAGAGTATTTATTCCTCCCAAGGGTTGAGACCCCTAAATAGTTATCTAATATCAAGTGGTCAGACCTAAAAACATGTACACGAAAAAACAATATTACATAGTCATTAGGTTGTACTTCTATATTGTTTCAGACACACACACACGACCAGAACACACACACAGAACACAACACAGTTAAAAAGCAAAAAGCCATGAATTGGTAGAAACTATGGGGAAGGGACAGTGAAGATGGGAAGGATTCATTGACCTTATGAGAGGGAGGAGAAATGTTGTAATTATAATTTACTAAGATAAAACCTTCTAACTTTAGAGACATTTTTTTGAAAGACTTTTTGACAAAAAATGTAAACTTCTCAGACCAAGTTCCAGATGAATTATAAGAAATGCAATTGTAAACATGCAACACAAAGCCATGGATCATTAATTTGTTATTGTGAAAATCCCCAAACTCAGGAAACAGTAAAATTAAATATTTAAAAACACAGTATGCAGGTAACCATGCATAACTTTGTACATGAAATAAAATATCATCAGAATTCCTATTACTTTTAATTTTTCAAGAACATAATGCATCTTTGAAATCCTTTTACATTTAAGAATGTGGCATACATATAGATACACACACACACATACACACACACATCTTTCATTTAGTGCTAGAGAGAGGTTCACAGTCTAAACAGAATACTGTTTGACAATTCATAAAATATGTTCTGATGAGATTGTCTTAAAGTCATTTTCACTAATATAAAGCATATAGCAGTAGCCTTCTTTTCTTATAACTTCTCAAAGCAGTACAAGCCAGACATCTACTAGCATTGGATAAAACTAGACCACACAACAGAATATTTCATTAGGTTAATTTAGGTCAGCAAGTGCACTCCAGTGACCTTGAACCAGAGAATGTCACTCCCTTTCTTCTGAAGTTGTGACACTTCTGACCCACAGACATCTGTGATCTCATTTCTATCACAGTTCTCAATTACAGCAGCACTGCCTTTTTGAGATGGACCATTCCTTGCTCCAGAGTTGTCCTGTGCTTTGGTGGTAGTATAGATACTGCCTAGTTTCTAAATTAAAAAGAATGCACATTTACATTTTTTTCCTCGCTTCATTTATGACAACATATAATGTATATTGCCTCACACCAGTAGGACAAGAAAAACTTACCATTCATTATAAGGTCTAATGTGCTTTTTGCAGTAGCCTATACCAAAAAGAATAGAATGATTATCTTACCTAAGCATAGGTTGAAGAAGTTGTGAGTTGACAGGGTTAAAGAGTCTAAGTGAAGGGTTAAGAGTTACTTAAAGGATTGGAGCTGAGTCAATGACATCTCAATGTCTAAAAAATCCCACAGCAACTGGGTATCTTCTGAGGATTCCTCCTTCATTGCAGCCCTGAATTTAGTTAATTTTTTGCTTCCTGTGCACACTACCACCAAGCTATGCAGAACATGGGGCAGGAATTAATAAGGTATGGAATCCCAGATAATGTTTCCATGACTATCCCCGACTCAGGGAAGGTTACCAGCCATGTTGCTGTTGCTACAACTAGCTATATGATAACCACAACTCTACTCACATCTCTATGTCATTGTAAATTTGCACAAGCACGTTCAAATCATTTCTACATTTCTTATAGGATGAAATGTTTGGTCTAGGGCAAAGCAGTGATTAGCACATTGAAAATCTTTGTGGATAATTTATGGATCTGGTACAAATTTGCTTTAGATTTGATTTTACTTATAAACTATATGATGGGAGTTTCCCCTTATCAACCATTCATTCTACAGGTGTGATTATTGTACCTATCAGAGCACCATAGCACAGCATTGCAAAGCCAGTGTACTGCTTCAGTTAATTTGTGACAAAATTCAGCCAAGTGTATGCACATATATCTCTTGGGCTTGTGTTGTAGTGTTTGGAACAAGGAAGGAAGAAGTGTGACACATCAGGTCATGCTGAACAGGACCTTCTGGCTAGAAGTACACAATTTTCTCTGGGAATTCACTAAATGAAACCAGGTGCAGAGTACGATATTTGGCCTAATTATGATTTTGAAGAAGGCTACATCATAACATCTACACATTACGAAATTGGGCAAGTAACCTTTTTGCCTACATTTTCTCATTTAGTGCTTTACTCTTGCTTTTTCATTTAATTTTCTAGTCTTATACATCTTCCCTTTCCTGTGATTCTCCTGTGTTCCCATTCTTCTAAAAGCTTTATTTAGAAAGAAAGCACTAAAACCAGAACTATTATAAAACACTGAATTTCTTTCATTAAGATCATGAGCAAATGCCATAGTTGTCTATATTTGCCCATCTTCTGCATTTTGTTTTTCCAAACAAATTATAAAATTATACTTTTTCTTGAATTACCACTGAATCTATATATGTTAATCATACAAAGTTAATAAAAATGTAGTATGTAACTATGTTAATTTTAGCGTCAGGCAAAAAACAAACAAACAAAAAAAAAAAACAAAAAACCAAATAAACAATCAAAACCTCAGCAAATTTTTCAGGAGATTACAACGCAAAAGAAACTGAATTTCAGTAAATATGCTTCAGTGTGCAACATATCATTGAACACTTAATTTAAAAATATTTTTTCCTAAGTATGTATTATTTGATACATCTAGAATTTCAATTTATTAATCAAAAATTATAAAAGCCTAATGGACTTCTAGGGAGGGGTGGTAGAAGTTTCTAAGATTTGCAGTCAAGGATGGGGAATAAAGAAAATGTAGAGTGTGACCGAAGATGCCAATAGACATAATTCTATAAATAACATGGGCCTGTGTTCGCCTTCACTGATGCACTGAATTTCCCATCTGTTGTGGCCTCGTGGAGTCTATACAGCACACAGCCTATAAGACTAGAATTGCCAGGAAGAGTGAGCCTGTTAACATTCTAACCATCACCCCTTTAATAATTGTGAGCCTGTGACCTCAAGTTCTTTTTGTAAATGCAGGTTTATTGGGAGTTGTTCTTGGGCAGGTGAGTTCACCGGACCCAAGTACAAAGGCTAGGGAAAGTCACCATGGAGAGAGAGAAGGGAGGAGGGGGAAGATAAAGAGAGAAAGGGCATGTGCAGAGAGAGAGAGAGAAAGGGAGAGAGCAACCTTAAGTTCTTAAACATAGTTCCCAAGGTTTGGGAATTTTTGAAAAGCTATCATCATCATAATTAAAAATCATTATTGGTTTCCCATTGCTGTCATTTTTGTTTTTATTTTAATGGTACATTTTTGTTTTTTTTTTTGTTTTGTTTCTTTTATTGCAGCCATTGCCTAGAATGTAATACTCCTTTCTGGGGTGCCTGTTGTGTCCCAAGTGCATAACATCAATGGAGACTAGCCCTGACTTCCAGCAATAGGAAGGCATAGTCCTTCATTGGTCACACCTCTCAGGGCTTTTTGTACTAAGTGAAAGTTTAAAGAATTAACCAAAGAACATAAAGGGAAAAAACTTATAGTCATTGATTGCTCGCAAACTAAAGAGGTCACGAAAATGCCCTATTCTCCTCATGGAGTTTAAGAGTGAAAGTTCTTCCATACCTCTTGAGCATTTGAATGGTTGCTGGCTATTGAGGGAGGATTAGAAGTATGCCTTTTTGAAAGAATTTGGTCATTCAGGGTAGACTTTTAGTTTCAAAGTTTCTTCATGGCACTTTGGGTTCACCTTCTAGGCTTCCTGTTTGTTTGGGGATGTCAGCATGAGCTGCTTCTCCAGTTGCCTGCTGGCTGCCAGCACAAGTACTACTCTGCTCTGCTATCATGGACATCCTGGAACCACAAACCCTAAGTTAACTCCTGTATAAGCTCTCTTGACATGGTATTTTTATCACAGCAATCAAAAACTAACTCATTCAGTCCTTGCTCACTTTTTAGGAGCAGATACTACTAAATACCTATGAATGATTTTATGCCTATGAATGTGCATTATTTGAACTTCAGCTCATGATGCTTTTTCCCTTATGCTGTCATGAAGCCTAGCCATTGACGTGAATGTTCCTTTGGGGAAGATGTCAGGAGTAAATGGAATACTTCCAGACTTTCTAAAAGTTTCACCAAAGAAGTAATTGATGTTCATAGATACGACATGTGCCCAGTGGAGCAGGTGCTGGAGAATCACTGGCAGCTCCATTTTCTATTTTACACTTGGGCAGAGAGCCCATTTGTTTTTCTATGAGCAGGTTTGACAACAGTCTTAGCAATGTCTTTGCCACAAGGAAAGAAACCACTGGGAAGATCTATTCATATGAATGTAAGAGTCATCTTGTGTAGGAGAGTTTTATCTTTCTCTAGTGTCCTTTATTGTTGTTTGGCACTTTTTGATATTGTGAGAATAAAAGATATTCTATTACAAAACTTTAAAACAATTATATTACCACAATAGAGTTTGAAATTTAGGTGTATTCTGTATGTTCTTGATTCTTCCTAAGTTGTTCCTGGATCTAATTCTGAGCTGGGTAGGTAAGTAATTCTCTTTAGATGGCTTAATGATTTATGCTGACTTTTAGGTGTGATTCTCTTACTAGTTTTTATACTTTTACTCAGTGTTCATTAATAGCATTTATACACTAATGTGACAAAGACAGCACAGTTCATCTGTTTGCTTCACCATCTTACCTGGTGAAAACAAAACACATGATATCTGGATTCCTAACACTGAAGGACTGAGAGGGTTGAGAATAAATGTACTTCAGGATGGAGTTAGTCAGCTTACCATGACATCATGGTTTGTCCCATTGCCAAATATTTGGATTTTTTTCCTCTAAAATATGTCTTTTAAATGACCTTTTAAGAATAGTTCTGTAGTTATAGTTAAATTCTATTGATGAAATATGTGCTTATTTGGTTAAGTGACTTATCTTTTACTGCCAGTTTGGGGAGGCAGGATGTTAGCTCTGTGGGGTTTGCACTGTGCCTGTTCCATAACATACCCATGGGCTCACACGAGTATCTGAGTGGCAGCAACCATGTCAGTAGTTCAAAGGGTCAGTGTTAGCTCATGCTGTTGCTATTACTTACAATGGCATTCTTTATGACAAACATGTCCTAGGCTCTCTGGTGTATATAATACCCATCTTTTGAACTTGAGACATCAATATGAATTGGTTTTGTATCAATTTCCTTGGCATTTGATGGTCAGACGTAGACATCTAACAAATCAACAGCTTGTGATATTAAGCAGACTATACCATGTGAAGATTGCCACTTGGGCTTTATTAATAGCATTCCAAAAGTTTTTCTGATCTAAAAGTATGAGTATCATGAAGTAAATTCCACAGAATTTAAATAAGTAAAGTTAGAAATGTCCGACCTAACTGTGTGTAGTAGTTAAAGTTTATCGGTGGGAAATTTCACAATCCAAGTAATAAAATAATTATATATAGCTTATGAAATATATGGATAACTAAATTATTTTTTTAAATGTAAAACTAAAATAATATTATTATTAATTTTACTACTTTAAAATTCTTTCAATTGGAAATGTGTTTTTTGTAAAGTTATTTTAAAATTATAACACCATTACAGTCATTAAATTTAGCTAATGTTCACTTACCTCTAAAAGAGAGTAGTTTATTCCTTTGCACGTCCTATAAATATAGGTAGTTCAGATTCACTTTTATAAGATTTCAATACATCAATGGTGGATGATTATTTGATCTAACTGAACAACGTCCTCAAACCTATAGGAAGAGGTTTAGCAGGCTCCTGTTACAAGACATTTGACATTAACCAGAATCTTATGATGTTTTTCAAACATACATGTAGTGAACTGGATAACCTTAGACTTACAACTGAAAGTGTTTAGGCTGATAAGGTCAGCATTAATGGCTCTCAACCCAGGATTCCTAAAACATTGCTTTTGCTTTCCCTAGGAGTGCATGCAGGTATAACCATAGCTTCTTCCTGTGATCATTTTCACCTGCGCACTAGTAATCAATCTTGATAGGACACAGGAAGTTTTACATGGATTCATTTGCCTGTGAGGTATTCCAAATATGGAAGAAGTTGTGACTTCTCTCTTTTCTAAATACAAATAATAGACATCCACCTTTTTTTTTTCAGTAGATTTCTGCACATTGCTGTATGCCTGGGGAAAAAGCAAGGTCACTGATGGAGGACTACAGATGGAAGAGGCTTTTGGCTTCAGTGCCCTTAACCAGTAAGACTTAGAAGCCTTCAAAAGGCTTGATACAACAATTATTGCAATAAAAACGATGAAAAACCTATAATTGAGGAAATGAAGTGCTTCATGAAGGATCTCTTATAGCCAACTTTTGAATTGAAGAGAGTGCATGACAGAAAAACTCACAGAATGGCTATCAACACAGGATTCCCCCTTTAAATTTTCACATCAATTCTCCAGTCACCTACTTCCCTCACCCCACCAATCCCCTCATATTTCAACTTCACTTAAACTTCCCAAATTCACTCACCCTCCTCCACTAACCTTCTTAAAAACCACAACTTCACCCACCCCCTCATAAAAAACCTCTTACTTTATTTTTTATTTCATCTGCTCTCTATACATTTTCCACTCGCGTACAAAACACTTCTACTATTCCCACGACCACCCCCCCACCCCCCCATTACCTGTGTGCTATGGTGCTAGCTATCACTAAATCAAGCATTACATTCCTCACACAAATAGTGCAATAACCATTTGCCCTCTCATGAAACATTAAATATACTAAGTCGAACAAACCGATGCCACACGACATGTCTTTGAAATTACATTCATTCCATTTTGTCAATCTGAGATGAAATCTAAAGTATGTCGGTTTGTGTAAGATCACGACTCCCCACATCCAGACTGTAACAACATGTGTCTCAGACGCTACACTAACGAGTGTATAACATAACGCATATGTAAGACATACATTCGTACTCATATGTTCACTGACTCTTGTGTGTATACTTCTCATTATCCTGTGATATTCGAAAATGACTCAGTACCCTGATCAACCTCGAGTGTATATCTCATTTGAATGTGCAACAATCTTGATTGACACGATACGTCACAGATCTCCTCTGCAGTGTCACTATTGCATGAAACCCTCACCTCAACATATGTATCTCACTCACATATCTAACGTGTCTCACCCATATAGATACCGTCGAGTATTACAATAAAAAATAAAAATAGTTAAAACTTCCCCACCCTAACACACGATCGTCCATCCGCTCTCTCACGCTCTGTTTGACTTGTAATATATAATATCACCGTTTTGTTTCACTACGACTTTTACTCACTCTAAGTTAACCTTCCTGTGTCATCTGTTTGTCCACTGCTACATTTCATGTGTGTCACCCAGTGAATCCCACTTGTATCACTCTAACTATACACAATATAGTTCATACATTACACACCCAACAACCCCAAGATGATAGCCCACACATGCATAAGTATAAGACGACAGAAGACCTTTGTGCACTGTCCTGCCACCCCTACAAATTGTACTGCCCCAATCACCCACGAGACCACTTGTTTAAATTCCGCCAACCCCTTTTACATCAAGAATCCTCTACCTCTTCACCCTATCCCACTTTAGTGTAAGAATGAGAGACTCTATCTGTATAATCAACTCACCAAATGCGTCCCAAAAAACCTATATCCTCTCACAATCAATCGCACACGCCTCCCCGCTTCCCTCCATTACTGTCGATAGATGATACCTCGCCCCACCTCACCCAACCTCAGCACTTCCGCTTCTCAACAAATCCAATTCTGTCACATAACTGAACCCTGACATCATATACACAGTCGACGATCACACAACATGCATGCGTACAGTGCAATCCTTTCCTCCAACCTACCATCTAAATCACTCCACTTATACACATTTCACATATCTTTTCTCTGAACCTAACACACTCCCCCTCAACACCATCTTCCCACTATCCCACATCACACACCCATACCAGACTACCCATCATGACCCTTCCCAATTGTTACAGACCATATAAAGTGCCCCTGTAATCCCATCCCAACTATCTTTCCTCCATCTGCGTTAACCTATCTAAGATGTATTGTCGTATATCCCTGTGTATCCGACTATTCATCTGTATGAGTCTATAATCACCTATCCCATGAAAATTCAAGAAACTTGTTCCCAGATCACCAACAGTGTGTACTACCGAAACATCTCTCTCTGCCTCGCTCTCCGCCTAACTATTCATGATTCTCTCCCACTAGTATAAAACACTCTAAATATATGACCCATCTCGCTCCATCAAACCACACCTACACACACAAAAAATTTTTTCAAACCAAAAACTACTAATAGATATCACTGTTCTGATGTCAACCTGCGATCTAAGATCATATGTTATAATTACGTTCTATCACCCATTCCTCCTATGTGTGTCACAACCCTCCGCCCACTGCTATCCGAATCTAATATCTCAATAACGTGTCCATCCCAAACCATACCTTCTACCTCAGAATTTCCCTAAGACTAGATAAATCATGAATATCCTCTACATCCTGATCCTCTTCTCACTCTTGTCTCCACACTCCTCCGATAAGCAAGTCAGAGTCCCTCCACTAAAAGATTTATTCCCAAAACAGAGAAGTCTCTAACTAATTTCTTTGGTGCTTTCCATGTATCTTCTTCTTGTTAGATCAAAAAAAAAGAGTGTGTACAGTTAATAATATGAAAATTATAATAAATGATTTTGTGTTGAAGAGTTAGAAATTGTTCCATTGTAACCTAAGTTGCTCATCGTGCGTAACGTGCTCCGATCATTAATCGCTCAGTATCTTCCCTTAAATCCAACCCATCAAGATCCTGATTCCCCTAATACCACTGCCCCACCTGACATACTCTTCACAAATCTCACCATCCAATGACCGCTGTGATCCCCCTCAGACTTGTATGAAAGTCCAACTCCTCATACACGCTTTCACTCAACCGTGTGCATCTACACCAGTTGTACTCCCCTCCTTGACGCAAACCATACACCTCCCTCTCCCAGACTCCACCCTCCCCATCTCCGTCCAAGAGTGCCCACTGTCCATCCCCCCACGTTGCTTCCTCATATCTCATCATGCAGTTCCTCAGTGTATGTGTGGTGTGTAATTACAATCCAAACCATACATACCACCCTTTCAACCCCTCCCCCCCCTACCCATTCTTTCCACCATCTAATCTATCTAAAAACCTCATGTCATTCTCCGTAAATACATCTCCTCTAACCCTTCTAAACTAATCTAAATACAACACAACCATATATCCCACTCCCCACCTCACACACCACCATCATTAAACCTTTTCTTATCGCTGATCAAGCTTTTCTTGTCCCTCTACCTCATTCCAAATTCCCCATGACTGTTCAACGTATTTTCTCTAGTTACATGATCTGCTATGTGTCACTGTCCTCTGTCCCGTATCTAGAGAAGAAAAAATTTTTCATCCTTCTACCTGATTGTCTATAGACACTTCTCCCCCCTGTCTGTTCCGCCCCTATCTATCGTCTGTGTAATCAACCTCCTCTGCACCCCCCTGTATGTTGTCCCATAAATCTCCCCGAAAGACCTACATATGTCCTAAACCACCATACTCCTAACTTTTCTCCTACTGTGTCCAGTGTAAAATACCAAACCGTTTGTGTCCACCAACATCACCCCATATCAAAATCCCCTTTAGTTTCCATGTATCCTACTCTCATACTATCTCTTGTTGATCACACCACATACCTGACTCCACCCATTCCTGATGTTCCACTAGCGCTCTCCCCCTCACTCCACCACCCACCTTCCCGCCCCCTTGTCCACACCTCCGTCCCCCATGCCCTCCACCCCCCATTCATCAACCACCCTACATACCTCACAGTCTTCTCCATTTCAGATCCCAACTAATCAAATGTATCTACATATCACTATATACGCACATCTATAATGCCTCTGTCCTTATCCAACCCTTTTATCTACAAAACTAGAATCCAATTCAAAACACCTATATCCCCTTACATCCCCCTCCACACATTATAGTCCACATACCACATACCACCACTCCCCACACTTGCTACTCCTATTTATAGTGTTCAATCTACCCATCTACCCTCACTCCACACACTCTCCCCAGATTCCCTCCCTAGCTCTCTCCTTAAAATAACCCCTATCACCTCTCCAATCTCCCTCCTCTCCCTCACATATCCTTATCCCATTTTAATCACCCCTCACCCCCCACCCACCTGTTCTTGATATCATACCCTCGATACAATCCCCCCAACCTTCTCCCCCTCCCAATAAACCACCCTTACTGCTCTTGTAATCCATTATCCAGACTTCATATACTCATACCTCTCGTCTATGCCAAGACTAGTCCACACCCCACCCAACCCCTGAAATACCTACCTCATACCCCACCCAGTGTGATTGTCCTACCCCGCCTGAGTCTCGCCAAAATCGTTTCCTTCTGACCGTGCAATCATCCACCCACCTGAACATCTTTTCACCCAATACCTTAGAATCCACCCCATAACTAAAACCTCCTGTATCCAAATATGTTTAACCCAATTTGTTACTTACTCCTTCTCTCTCCTTTTTGTACCCATCTGTGCACCCCTGTGTCCCTTTTCTCCAACCCCCATTCCTCCTGAATGTCACACATAAGTCCCAGAAGTACCTTCCTTTGTCACCAGAAACCCCCCCCATCATCAACTCTAATTACACCAAAGCTCTATCCCATCTATCCACCCCCACAACAATACACTAGTCCCACCTCAACTGTCACCTATACCCTCTAATCACACACGTGCGTGTATGTGTTATCCATCATACCTACACATCCACAATGTACAAGACCTCCCCTCCTCACTCAAATCATCACCACCACTCAATGTCACCATACCACACCCACACTACACAACTCTCATACTCTCCACTCCCCAATCGTTTTACCTACTGCCCCTCTCAGCCCCTCGCACCCCTAGTCTAAGTCAAGAACTCCTATCGTGTGTACACAATCCAAATCTCAAGAACTCCAATATGTGTCTTAGTGTTGTGCCCTCATCATATTCTAAGCTTGTTTAAATATAAACACTAACTATCATGTTCCAATTGATACCTAACAGAACCCAATTTGTAACTTACATGTCTAAAGCTTTTTTCTTCGTTAATATTAGTTCTATCACCATTCGTATCTCATGTCCCTTCAACTCATACCATCACCCTTATGTCCCCCTGTCGTGTTTCCCTCTGTAACCTGACAAACTACAAGATGTCTGTATATACCTGTTCAGCACACATGTTCTATGTAAAATATTCAATTAGACAGAAGATCCCATGAATGTCCAGTCCCTGTCTCAATACTATCCCTATGTCCTTGTCTATACCCACCTTCCCCCCATCGCTAATGTAAGACTCCGCTGTCATACCTACTAGTGCTCCCATAGACTTTATAGTAAAGATAGACACTATTATAAATCTGTAATTCATAACCTCCCCATCACCATCAAGTGCATGTGTTATTAATCACCAACCAACCATATCATGTGACATGTGTCACCCAATATGATTTAGTCCTCACATACATCCCTGACTATCCCCATCACTCTCCATGTCCACTCTGTCCCATCCACACTCCCGCACACATTGTCCCCACCAGTACGTACAGCTTTTTCTCCATCTATATGACCTGTTTAAGTACTCCTCTCCAATCCCGCGATAAAATCGTGAGTGTGTACGAACGCTACTACACACCATTGCCGTATCATCTACTCAGAATCTTCATCCTCATGTGTCATAGATGACATTACCTTGTTCCAACTTCACACAAATCATCCATCATTCTGTTATATCAATCCACCACTCCATTCTAATTTACATCCTAACCTGATACTAGCACATGTGACAGTATTACTAAAACAAGAATGTGTACGCTCTAATGTGCAATACCTGCCTCCATCACATCAAGACCTCACCTACTCATCTGATATCACATCCCCCCCTCTACGAACAAGTATGATAAATTCCTGCTACTGCCAGATCACCCACACACACACTATGTACAATACAGATCCACAAAAGATCCACATAGACAGATGTGTCACCACAACATAATGTAGTCAATATCTCCCAACAACCCACAACCCCCCCCTCGCTCATTTCACTACTCACCTGTGCTTCTTAATGTTCCCGTCACACTGCGCGCCTCCCCCCACTAACCTAACACCGACTCTAACTTTCATGCCATTGCTCCCCAAAAAATATCGCCCCAGCCACCTGACTCGATACCATACATTCTGAGTGAATCTCACCCATACTTAGTCAAACTGTGAACTGACATGAGCCAGAAAATACTCATACTATACTCGCTCTCGCATCCAATATGAATAATGACATTAACCCTCCCAATGTCATCCTAACACCCATAAACCAATCACACTCGCATGACAATCTGTCAACTTGTGATGCCTAGAAATCTGATAACTACCCAACCTCTCTAGCCCCCATGTCATACAAAAACTGTGTCAATCCGCACACTGAGTCAACTCCTCAGACACAGCTCCTCTGTCCCCAGTAACAAAACAAAAAACTTATTCGCGTCTCAAAGAAAATATTACCACAGTCATGAGAAGAATCCACGCCTCTCAATACACCATGCCCCAATCTGAAACCCCTCCCATCTCTACTTGAATCTAACGCGATAACCACTCCTTTGCTCTCATCCTCATCTCAGTGTGTTTGCCACATACTCCATGTGTGTCCCGTTGTGCTGTAAATTCTAACCGCTTAGATTCCCTGATTCTCTCTAACGTTTCTATATTCTACTTTTGTTAGTTTAACATAAGACTCATCTACCTCTCCTGTGACCACCTGAACTTCTCTATATACTACCCAAACATGTGTCTAATCGTAACCCACCCATACCACCTACCTCCACCATACATCAGTCAGAGAGAAAAAACCACATCCACATACACTAACTGTACGCTCGCCACTCCCATCTCCGTCATCCATCCTTTATTATGTGTCTTCCACCTACCCACCCCCCCCCATTACACTATACCGCTCGCTCAAACTGCTCGCATACCTCTGTGTTCTAAACCTCTCATTCTCGTGTGTGTCCATCTGACTGTGTAGCACACATTCTTCCAACCTTGTGACTCCCCCCCCACCTACCTCTAGTATGTCTAAGAACCCACCAGTGACCATACACTCCTTATAATGTGAAAATCAAGATAGAATTAGAGAAGGAATAGGAAAACAAAATGAGAGAAATCTCTTCTCGTATATACATCTAGCACAGGCGAAAGATATACCTCCACTTTACTTACAGAGAGAGAACTCGACCTAATACTTATCCCCCTGCCATGTATAAAATGTCCCATTCTCCTCCACCAAGATTCCCTTGCCCATACCACTGCAACCACACATCAGATCATGTGTCTACACCCGCAGTCCTAGTGGACTCTCCGCCACCCAGAAATATACCTTATCTGCACACCTCAAAGAAAAACCCTAGAGATAGTGTCAACTTCTGTACATAGACCACCCTACACCAGACCGTTCTACAAGACACGCAATCTCGTTTGATACGAGACCCAACACCCGTCAACATATTATATAAATAGTAGTCGTGCATCCCGTCTCGTCTCAATCCACCAAAAATTCATGATTTACACCCTGAACTAAACACATAAAAAGCCTTTGCTATGACACATCCACTGCTTAAACTCCCTAATATGTACATGCTCAAAAATCCATATTCAAAATGATACCACTTACCCCCCAGAGTATCTAAGCAGTCACCGAATCCCCCACCTCCACATCACTACCAACAAACTCTCTCTAAAACCCAGTGCCCCCCCCCCAAAGAATCTCCCGCCAATAAAACCTGCATATATCATAAAAATAAAATACAATCTTCCTCCCCCATACCATATCTTAAGAGTATACCCACATGAATCACTACCCAATAACCATGCACCCACTATTAATGTTTCCCCACCACTCAACATATAATCGCGCCCATGCATTCTCCCTTCTTTGTACATTTTCCAAAATCTACGTTACACCAAACTTATATTCTCTCCTATTTAGCTAATTAATAAGCACATTTGTGAATATTCTTTACAGACTATAACATATATGTTCTCTATAATCAGTCCGCTCCTGGAATCACCTTCACCATGTACACCTCCCCCTTTTTCCACCTGCTTCACGACCACCCACCTGTGTCATGTACTAGTCATAACCATCTTGATACTCCACACCTCACCACCCTCCCCAGATTACTTCACCGCAAGTCCTATACAAGTGCTAACTCCGTCCTTGATGATAAATACGACTAAATTGAACTAACAGAGAAGTGAACCAGCCCCAAAATCCCCATTGCGCACCACTTGAACTAACATCCTACCCACTCTCCCTTCGCATCAGATAATAAGAACAAGAACTAAATCCAGACAGTCCAATATAAGCCAAGGACAATTCTTGTGAAGCAACACTACAACCATCCACGAATCTAAGCCACAGACATCAGAGCCCTCCACAAATACATACAGTCCTACCACACCATCTCCCGTGTTGATGTGAGATACATCTGACAGATATGACTACGCTCTATCAGATAATGATTAGAGTAACGCTCTGCACAACTGGTATAATAGACCGCTAACGACATCCTGTGTGATAATAATATCTATGAGTGCTCCTGCAGTAACCAGTCTCCATCATCACCTTGCACTCTTCTCTTTTTTATAAATTCTTGAGTGTCAGCAAGTATTAGTGTGACCACCTCGTGTTACTTTTTCGATCCACACTTCGAATATCACTCTAACCTGTTGGTCTCTTCAAAATGGAGTCTGTTTATTGTGATATGTCTATATATACAGAAGTTCTCTGCATAAAATTTGTCGTAACTTTGTACCAAAGTGATAGTATTGCAGACCAGTCCCTTTCTCCAATCTCTCCTATTCATGAGAGCATATACTTTGTCATTAAGACAGAAGAGAGATGTAGGCAAGTAAATCTAGCCTCAGAAACACGTGAAGACGATAGTTCACAGAAGCCACCTAGGATCTGCCAATTATTGTAACCGAATCTTAAGCAGCTCTAGATAGCCCTACTGAGTCAGCTGGGGGCATGACAAGTTTGTACGTCGCTTGTGATCAGTATTATAAATTTAGAGAATCAAACGAGCAATGTTGGCCTGGCAAGACTGTTGGTGGTCGCAGAGATACTAGCTGTGGGCAGAATCAGTGAGACTCTGTCTATATACGTCCGAAAGATCTATAGTACATAAGACTATCTCAGAAGCATAATAGTAGATAGAGCTATTGAGTGTAATGAGTTTTGATGCCATGCGACGGTAGCAGGCCACTGTGAAAAATTTGATTGCAAGAGATGGCTGCACGCAGATCGAGTGGACGCTGTCTAAATTTGAGTAGATGGTTGCATATGGAAGAACTAGGGATGTCAGTATAGGGAGAAGTGCCAGCTGCTGAGTCCGTGAGCTAGCTAGTCAGAGAGCAGCATGTGAGTGAAGCCCCTGGCTCTACTCTCAGCTATAACGTAGAGAACTCTGTAAAACCCACTAGTTTCAAGCGCTATAGTTCTAGGGAGTGGAGCTAATTGAGTAGAACAGACGGTCACCCAAGATTCTACTTAGAGGGACCTAGTTGAGACTCCTTAGTCAGAATTATAATGGGGCCCACTTCTGTCTAGACTTGTACATAAATATCAGATTTATTGGTTTCCTTGTAATAAATATATAAAACATTATGGTTGAAGATTCACATTCTGGTACTTTACTCGTAGTCTTTATTAAATATTTATTAGCTCAACTCTGTCATTGTTTGTCTACAGTTAATCATGGCAAAGTTAAAAACTTAAGTTAACTCTCAGAGAGTCTGTAGAGATCTTCACTCTATACCAAGCAACAAAGTGGGGCTTAGTATTATTATTACTATTGTTGAATAAGGGCTACATTTACTAATATCATAAATAACAACTGCGTGACTGTTGTGTTGGTCATAAGGTTCATCTCTGGGTTGAGGAGAATTGACAAATATCCCACCTGATTGAGAACAGCATTCCTGCAGGTGGTAGGTGAAATGTTTTGCCTTTTGCTCTTTTCTCCACTACTAAATTATGGTGCATATAAGGTTGCCAGTTATGTCAAGATTCTGAACATGTCAAATGGTACCAGCAAATGGCAAGTGATCATCCATCTACTTCTGAGATCATTGACATGATTGATCCCTCAAGATAACTTTTAATCTAAACCCTTTCAGTGTATTGTGTAGTGGGACTCTTTTTACTGAATTAAAAAGGATGCTTTAGGAATGTGTGTATCCAAAATTTTAAAATTGTTTATTTCATAATATTTATAATAAATACATAGATAGCACTAAAAACATTTTAATAAAAACTGCCACAAATAATATGCTGTCTTGAAAAAAAGACATAGAGAACAATAAAATTAGAATAACAATTTAAATAAATATAGTATTTATAAATAAAGTGAGATGAGATTATTTATACTATTAACAGCACTGAAATTTCTGGATACTTTATGAATGTAGACAATCACTATGAGCTAAATTTTTACAAAAGATTTAAAAATACAATTTTGGGTATTATGCTCTCACTATCTCTGAGATTCCATGAATGTTTCAGACAAGAAAATATTTGGATACAAACACAAAGTAATCCAGATGTTTCCAAGGATGGTGATCAATCATTGGCCTCTGATTCATGCCCCCTTGGGCTTTGTCCTAGAAATGTTCTATAAGTCCTCTTCTAGTTTCAATGCATCTCATGCTCCTGTCTGCAATCCTTTTTTTTATACTCAGATGGTTTTAAGTCACATGACAAGGAAGACAGAGAACAGTCCTTAGGATTTTGTACCTTTTCTTTTGAAAAATAGATTTCTACAATATGGCACTGTCACAATTGAATGCAGCAATAGAAAGACATTCTGACCCCAATAGTCTTAAGAACATATATAAAAGTTCTCAAACTATTTTTCTTCTAGTGGCTGGTGGTCCCTCTCATAGCATAAACTAATGAACTCCAAAGTTCCCAATATGGTTTTCAATTTAAGGTACACTGATTATGAGAAATATTCCTGGCTAGCTTATCCTTTCCAACTCCTCAACTTTACCATTGTGGCTTCCTTTACAGTGTGTGTGTGTGTGGTGGTGTTGTGTGTGTTTCTTGTTCCATTATAGTCAACAAATAAACCTACCAACTTCTTCAGAGGAATCTCATGGATCATGACCCCTCTTTTCTTCAGCCATATTTTGTATTGTAGCTGACTTCTTCTGAGGCCTCTAGCAACTCTCTTTCCCTTCAGACATGCAGTTTTAGAGTATCAAATACATTAGACTAATTCAGCTGAGGAAGAAGATGTCATCCTTCCTTCCTTTCATCCCTGAAAAATTTTCTCCACTAACAGTCAAGCTTCAATCCATGCAGACATTTTTGGGTCACAAATTGTAATACTCAAACTCACAGCTCCAACCCCTAAGATTCTATGTACTCAATGTGGAGAAATTTTTAACTATCTGAGTGGGGCTCGCCTGTCAACTGTCTCCAAGCAAGCCCGAAATAGTTGCTGTTTTCACTGTTGGAACTTATTAGAATTCTATGAGGTTGTCTGGCTGTTTGACCATATAAAGGATTTGTGGGTCATGAAAATTGGGAGGAAGGAAGAGTGAAAGATAGGAAATGAGTTACAGACAAGATGAGAAGGATGAAGGCTTCTAGGAAACCATTCTTGGGGAAAATCTAGCTATATTTTCATTTTAAAAATCTAGTATGAAACAAAATCCCATGTTCTACATTTATAGCAAATTTCTCTTGTTTTCCTGATTTTATTCAGTTTCACTAAAATTTATCCTACATTCAGAATGGTATTGTGTTGACTGCAACTAAATTTGTTATCAAAAACAATGCATATCTTATGAAATATTACATGATTAAAATTAAAAACAGAATAATATACTTTCAATACATAAATATTAAATAATATTTAATTATTTTGTAATAAATGTTATTAAACTTACCTTCATTAACATACCTAGTTCTTATGTTTCATAATTACTAAAGTATAAAAATTTAATGGATTGCCAGGGTTTTTAAAAGTTGAAAGATCATTAGTCAAGATAAGGAAGGAAAGAGACTCAGTAATTAAAAGAGCCAATATGTGTATAGTATTTAAAACAATGATGCTCTGTGTTTGCACTCATGGATGTATGAAAGTCATCTATTGTGGCTTCTTTTCATGACTTATATCAGGTAGCACTCAGCCTTCCAAGGACTTCTATCAGGAAGAGAGGGCCTTGTTACAATTGTAAACATGGTCTTGTAGTTGTAAACTCAGCTATCTCAGGTTTTCAAACCATAATTTACTGGTTTTGAGGTTTCTGAAAAGCTTTCTCCTCCTCCTCCTCCTCTTCCTCCTCCTCCTCCTCCTTCCTCTTCCTCTTCCTCTTCCTCTTTCTCTTTCTCTCTCTTCCTCCTCCTCTTTCTCCTCCTCTTTAATTAAATTTACTTAATTCTTTTCATTTGCATCTATTCCCTGCAATGCAATTCTCTTTACTGGGTTTGTGCAGTGTACCAGGTAACAAATGCAAATGAAGAGTGTCCCTAAAAGGCAAGATTGGGAAAGAATTCTTGTTTACATTGCCCTTTTAGGGCTTTGCCTCAAAAGTTAGACTTTTAAAAATATTAAATAAAATATGTTAGAGAACAGATAAAACATCATTAATTTTTTGAAAATGTTGAGATTTATAAAGTATCCAATTTGCTTTATTTACTTATTAGTAGTTGATGCTTTCTTGTGTCAGACTGTGGTATCAGGCTTATGACAGGACTCTCTTCATCCTCAGGGCTTAAAGTTGGTTCATGGTGCTTTCTTAATTAAACTGTAGTGAAGTCCCAACATGACATGTCAAGATCCCTCTTGAGAAGAAGCCACAAAGAAATTAATGTACTTACAAATTCATTAGAGGCTTCTGAAGAGATGTAGTTGATGTTCTCAGCTATGTTGCCAACCCAGTCAAACATGTTGATGTCTCAACTGACAATACCCACTTTTCATACTCTTCAGGGGCGCAGAGGTGGAGGACCCTTCCTTCCACAGGCCCATGTTTGCCAACAGCAGCATGAGGAGTGTTCCTATTACAATAAGAGAAATTGCTTTGGTGATTTACTCATGAAATTACAAAGTTATCTGTCTAAGAAAGCCTTATCTTACTCTAGTGCTTGCTTTTTGCTCAATATGGTATTTTGAGGAGGCGAGGGTGAAAGAATAAAAATCTTTTGCTATGAAAATTTAATTAAGTAATTATATTCACACAGATATACAGTTTGAAGAGTTGCCAGCTTCCTGTGGTTCTGAAATGTTTCTCAAAGTGTATCTGTAATACATTTAGTTTTGGATCACACATTAATTCTGAACCTGGGTAGTTCTGACATGGATATAAGTCATTCTTTTGACAGCTTAATGTCTCAGGGTTTCTGAGGGTTTTCTGTTGTCAGTCTCTCCACAAGGATTTTATTAATTTTATTTATTTACTTTGTTGTTTATTAATTTATTCTTTTACTCACTATCTGGTATCAGTAGTTAGGGTATTGATATGAAAAGAAAAGCACAGGCCTATTTGCTGCCTCTTCATAGCTGGCGAGAATAAACCTGTGATCTCTGGATTACTGCAACTGAGGATAAGGAGAGTTCTTAAATGCTGTGCTTCAGCCTGGTGTACACATCCATGGGTCCTTGTTCATCTGTGTAGCAGGGGCCATATCAGTAGGCTGAAGGTTCAGTATTAGCTGATGCTTCTATGACTTTTAAAGAAAAATACTTTGTCCTTGACACACAAAAAAGAGAGGTACTAGGAATTTGATTTTTTCCTTACTTTTGTATAAGACAGGATGCAGAGCAAAAAGTTTCTGGAAGTGACAACTGCCCTACAAGAACACGCCTCTCACAAAGGATCTCATTCATCCTTGTCCAGAATAGCTGAAGACAATGCATTCCTACTTCATGGATGTGAAACATCCAGAATGCTATAAAATCACCATAGTCTTTATCAGAGCATAGTGGTCTGTTGTGCCAGCTCTTTACTGTCTGTTGCAAGGCTTCAGGCAGAAAAGCAAGGTTCACAGGAGCCCCTTGAGGAGAAAGCAGCATTGAAACTACCTCCAGCAGTATGAATGAGTGAGAACCATCCCAATATAGACATATTGGGTTAAAGAACAAGCTTTGTCAGGTTTATTTTTAACCAGAAATTGTTAGCTTTTGCTTTTTGAGTTGTGGCAGATTGGACCTAGGGAACCTGCCATCTCATTCCTGTCACAGGTCCCAATTTCAAAGGATAGACATTCTAAGATGAGTGATTCTTTATTCTGGAGTGGTCTTGTGCACTGGAGGTGGGCTGACATCTCATTTGTATACATCTGATGCAAGCAACTCACTTGCTTTTCCTCCAAACTCCAACCGAGAAACAAAAAAGGCTCTAAACATATTTCTGGAACAAGAAAAGTTAATCTTTTTGACAATGAGTGATCTAAGAGTCTATTGTGTCATTGTCCAGTTACATGTTACAGCAAATATTAAAAAGTTTGGCTAAATGACGAATGACATCAAAGAAAGTATTTTTAACCAAGAGAAGCTTTGCAAACAGTTGATTAGGACTAGAGGAGCATGAATTAGAGATTATTTACAGGACTGTGGATGCGTCATCTCCCACAGCTGTATCTCTACTGACTGAGGAAGGAGGTTTCCTTGTCCAGATTCCAGTTTACTTTGTATCACATATATACTCCAAAATACCACCTCCAAGCAATGCAGATCTGTGAGGAATAAGTAAGGAACATGTGGAATCACTGGGCAGGTTTCATGTCCCTACCTTTCAGGAAGTGTTAACAACACCTTTATCATGACCATAGACTCAGCTATAGCTCTGCTGTTTTAATCATTTCTGCACCCTGACTAAGCTCCTTTGCTCATAAGCTACCTTTGCCTCATAAAGGAGGATGGCCATGTCATATTTAGAGGGAAATAACTATTTGGTGATAATTCATACTTTCCTCCTAGCTATTACTTTTTTTCTCTCAACTCATCAACAATGTCTCCTAAAGCTGGAAATAGGTGACATGTACTTTTGATTATTTTTTTAAGGATCACTAGACTACCATGGTACTCTCTGTACTTATTCTCAGTAGTTTAATTTGTGTGAGCCATTGTCAGTAAATACTAACCACTGTAGGTTTTTCCTTTATAACCTAGGTTGATACCTGCAAATATGAGTACAAGCAAGTACATTTTGATATGGTTAGTAGGCACATGATGCATATTTATCTAAACTACAGTGAAAACCTCCCTACTGGAGCCTGTGATCTCCCCAGCCACAGAGTTTTGACTTGACTTACCATACAAACCCTGAGTTCCTCAATACAGAGTAGGACTTATACCTAATCACAAAGTACTCACAGGAGTTGGGTTGCTTTGCATTCATATTTACATCTTTCTTGCCCTGATATTTATTTTAAATAACCTGCAGCTGTGCTGGTCTATTGGTGACACTTCATCCAAGTATCCAGCATAGGATATTTTTTGAACTATTAAAGCTAACTGGTACATTGTAAGCTTCCAGCACAAGGGCAGGCTTATTTCTTCGTATCCTGAGACCAAAACAAACCAAATTAAAACAAAAGCATTTAGTATCTTCATCAACAGAGGCTTAGCCATTTTGTTTTTGGCATATACCCAACAGGAGTTGGTATATATTAGTATGGAGGATATTAGGAACCTTTCTAGTCAAAACTGTTAGGAAGTAGGAAAAGAATGTATCCTGTTTTCTGATATGTTAGTTTGCATCTCTTCACTGGGGAGTGGAGATCATTAATATTAAGACGTATTATTGAATAGTTTGCATTAACTCCTGCCATCCTGTCTTTTTGAGGCACTGCATTAAATGCTCTGCCATTGTTTGATCCTTACACCTTCTCTGGCATGTTTTACCTTCTCCACAGGCCTCAGTATTCCCTCCAGTACAGTGAGCTCAGTGGTTAATCATTATTTAAATCTGTTTTTAAAAATTCTGTTTAAAAAATTTCAACATTTTTATTTTTAAGATTAATATATTATGTATTTACACCATTTCTTTCTCCTTCCATGTACTCCTCCTTGCTTTCTTTCAAATTCATGGCCACTTTTTGTTACTTTGTTTTAAAAGATTTCTTTTCTCTTTTGACAAGAACTTATGGTTTTGTTATCATAGTAGTTTTGGCAGGTATCTGTGCTCTTTTACAAGCTTTTTGGATCTCATTATTAATTAATTAATATATAATTAGTATATATGATATAGGATATATGTAGAATGATGTATAATATGTAATATATCACATGCTATATATACTTTATACTATATATGTTATATGCTGTATGCTATACTCTACATACTATATACATAATACATAATATATGAGTATAAATTTCATAATTATATATATAATTATAATTATTATATATGTAAATGTATCCTGTATAATAATTATAATTAGATATTTATTATATAATTTATTATGTATAATATATAACATATCTCACATATAATATATAAGATATACTATATTCATATTTATATCTCTGCTCTAATATATAATATATAAATTGTAATATAATTTAATAAATAAATAATGTAATATATTACACATTATATGTAATATATGTAATGTATTAATAATATATACAATGTACATTATATATTATATATATTATATATTACACATAATTACATGTTATACATAATTACACATAGCATGTATAAAATATGTATTATATACTACAAAATATGTGATGGATAATATATAATATATAAGTTTACATATAATATACATTTACATATATTTTGTAATATGTATGCAAGTATATATTTATATTTATAGTCAAGATATATTTTTATTACTGTGATTTTTTTATCCCATTATTCTAATTTTCTCTTCTTGCTTCTTTAGGCTGCAATTTGGACAATTTTAGACCTTCCTTGCTTTCATCTCTTGTTACCTTTTAGTGAATCCCTATTAGTACTGTTTCAGTTGCAAATTAAATGTTTTAATATGCTTTTTAAATTTTTCACTCAGCTTTTGTAACTTTTAGTTACTTGGTTTCTTGTCATTCATTTGGATGTTTGCTGTGCACTTTGCATAGGTTTAGAAATTTTCTGTTATTTAGTTTTTCTATTTCTGCTTTTACTGTAACTAGAAAACAGATTTTGTAGGATTTCATACATTTAATTTTTGTGGCCCTTTTGATAGTGTGTAGTTTGACCATAATCATCTGGTTACACCTGTGGTGCCTGCAGGTATCTTTTCTTTTTGTGACAGGCTCTTCATCACTCCTGTGCCCAAAATCAGTATCTACCAGCTACTACTGTCTTCTGCCAGTATAGATGAACGATGTTAGGCCTTCAAGTTCCTATTTCACCAACAACACAAGATCATCTTTTATAGTTTACATCCTAAAGTAGGTCTCCAAATGTGATCTCCAACATGTGCTTCAGTGCCACATCCACCATTACCATTCTTTTTCACAGGGGATGTGTTGGGGAGGAATGGGTAATTGCCTACTCAGGAGACAAGCTTGATATTTTTAGTCTTTCATGTTCTATTGCTTAATCTTTCTATTCATGCCCACTGTTCTCAGAACATTCGACGATTGTCATGAATACACAATGCAACATGTACATCTCCTTCCAACATTAAACAAAGCTCACAACTTTTGTGCATTTAAAGGTACAAAAACAATCTATATTTAACATTGTATGTCCCTGCCTCTTCAATGTTCTTACATGCAGGCAACCTGATATGAAACTGTCTGGGGTGGTGAGCACACAAAGACATGCTAGATCATTTTGACTCCTCCAGTGAACTGCTAGATCAAGTGGCAGGCAGAGCAGAAACTTCTAGGCCCCCTGTCAAGATTTTAGTTAGGAACTCTGTCTTGCCTGCATCAGAATTTTGCCATGTTTGTCATTGAATGATGATCCCATTTATCAGGAATTTTCTTTTCTTTCTTTTTTTTTTTATTGGCTCCTTCCCAGTTTCCCCTCCACAAACCCTCTATGCAATCCCTCCTCCATCCTGCTTCTATGAGGGTTCCCCCATTCCTGCCTCACTGCCCTAGCACCTCCCTATGCTGGGGCATCGAGCCAGAACAGAACCAAGGGCCTCTCCTCCCATTGATGCCAGATAAGGCAATCCTCTGCTACATATGCAGCTGGAGTCATGGGTCCCTACATGTGTGTTCTTTGGTTGGTAGCTTAGTCCATGGGAGCTCTGGAGGGTCTGATATTGTTGATATTGTTATTCTTCCTATGGGGTTGCAAACCCTTTCAGCTCCTTCAGTCCTTCTCCTATTTCCTTCATTGGGGTCACCATGCTCAGTCCAATGGTTGGCTGCAAGCCTCTGTATTGGTCAGGCTCTAGCAGAGCCTCTCAGGGACAGCTATACCAGGCTGCTCTCAGCAAGTACTTCATGGCATCAGCAATATTGTCTGGGTTTCTTGTTTGTAGATGGGATGGATGATGGCCTTTCCTTCAGTCTCTGATCCACTCTTTGTCCCTGCATTTCCTTTAGACAGGAAGAATTCTGGGTTAACATTTTTGAGATGGTGGGTGGTCCCATTCCTCAACCGAAGCCCATGCCTAACCACTGAATATGGTCTCTACAAGTTTTACCTCTCCTTTGTCGAGTATTTCAGCTAATGTCATCTCCATTGGGTCCTGGGAACCTCTTGCTTCCCTAGCATCTGGGACTTTCTAGTGGCTACCCCCAGTTCTCCATCCTCAACTGCTAACATACCTCAGTTCAGTTTCCTGACGCTCTGTACTCCTCCCAACTCCTCCTACACCGGATCCTGCTCCCCTTTCCCTCCACCTACTCTTTCCTTCCTTCTACCTCCTGTTATTATTTTGTTCCCCCTTCTAAGTAGGACTGTAGCATCCAATACACTTTGGTCTTCCTTCTTCTTGAGCTTCATATGGGTTATGAGTTATATCGTGAGTATTCTGAGCTTTTTTTTTTGTCTAATATCCACTTATCAGTGAGTATATACCATGTGTGTTTTTTTGTGACTGGGTTTCCTCACTTTTCTTTTCTTATCCCATCTTAACTGCTTCAAATCTTTACAAATCATTACAGGGCAGTCTCAGCATTTCAGATTCTCCAAAGCCTCTCCTGTATCTGTGGCTAGCCCAATCAAAGTTCTATCTTTAGAGGAGACAATCTCCAATTCTTAGGCTGACCTACTACTCTTAACACTTACAAAATTATAGTGTGTATCAGACATGTGTGCTTGAGAACTTAAGTTGAACTCTTAAGAAGTCATGGAGGCCTACCATCCATAGTAGTCAAAGGAATGCACCCTTCAACAAAAACCTTAACTAGTTTGTAAATGGATGCAGATCCCAGAGCAACTGTGTCACTAATAGAAAATAGATATTACCTGAGGTTCTTGACACCTAATGTCTGGGAAAGAATGAAATAACCTCTCTCATACTTACATTTATACATAATCCATCCTACATCTATGGATTTCTACAAACTGTAGGATGGACACAGACTTGCCAGAAAGGAAATTGTACATACTCCTTCTCTTGTTTCTTATTAACCAAACTTCAGCATAAATGAATAAGTAAACCCATTTGTGTTAACACTTTCTGTATTTTAATAAAATAAAAACAAGGCAGTGGCTTTATGAACCTACTGTTCTGAGGCTGTTTTGACTTAAGCCAGCTATGAAGAAAGTTTGTACAAGAAATACAGTAATTGCCTAGCTGATGTTGTTTTCCCTGATTCTCCACATTTAGATGTGTTCCTTGCCTATAGAAGGGCATTGGTTAATTGGTAAAGAAAATTGATAATGTAAACTATGCAGTAGTTTTTTTAAAATATTCTAAATTTTATGATTTGTAGAGTTCCTTTGAATTCTGGAGTCCAGACTATGTGTGTTGTGCATGTATACAAATGCACTTCCATTCCCAATGTGTAATGAAGTTTAGATTGAAATGACTGCCACTTTGGAGGCCTATTTGAGATATCTGCTGTATAACTGTTTGATGATATGATAGAAAAGTATGGATTTGTCAATGCTCATTTTCTTGATCTTTAGAACAAGTTTTGGCATTTCCATGCTTAGATTTTATTTATTCTTTGTATCTATGTTTGAAATTAGACAATCATGAAGACCCATCTTGGGTAACTTTGCAGTAACTGGTAATGAGGATATTCACTGTCTGAGTTTCATAAAGCAAAGGACACAGTCAATAGGACAAAACGGCAACCAACTGATTGGGAAAAGATGTTCACAGATCCTACATCCAATAGAGGGCTAATATCCAATATATACAAAAAAACTCAAGAAATTAGACTCTAGAAAAACAAATAACCCGATTAAAAATGGGGAACAGAGATAAACAGAGAATCCTCAACTGAGGAAACTCAAATGACCAGGGAGCACCTAAGAAATGTTCAACATCCTTAGTTATTTGAGAAAGGCAAATTCAAAAACTCAGGTGATAGCAGAGGCTGGTAAGGTTGTGAAGAAAGAAGAACACTCCTCCATTGCTGGTGGGACCACAAGCTGGTACAACCACTCTGGAAATCAGTCTGGAGGTTCCTCAGAAAATTGGACATAGAACTATCTGAGGACCCAGCTATACCACTTCTGGGCATATACCCAGAAGATGCTCCAACATGTAATAAGGACACATGCTCCACTATGTTCATAAAACCCATATTTATAATAGCCAGAAGCTGGAAACAACCCAGACATTCCTCTACAGAGGAATGGATGCATATAATATAGTACATTTACACAATGGAGTACTATTCAGTTATTAAAAACAATGACTTGATGAAATTCACATGCAAATGGATAGAAGTTGAAAATGTCATCCAGAGTGAAGTAACCCAGTCACATAAGAACACACATATTATGCACTCACTGATAAGTGGATATTAGCCCAAAAGCTCAGAATACCCAAGATACAATTCACAGACCATGCGAAGCTCAAGAAGAAGGAAGACCAAAGTGTGGATGCTTCTTAGAATGGAGAACAAAATACTCACAGGAGGAAATATGGAGACAAAGTGTGGAGCAGAGACTGAAGAAAAGGCTTGAGTCCAGAGACTCATCCAGAGACTGCCCCACCTGGGGATCCAGCCCACAGAGAGTTGTCAAACATGGGCACTATTGCGGATGCCTGGGAAATGCTTGCTGAAAGGAGCCTGTTATGGCTGTCTCCTGAAAGACTCTGCTAGAACCTGACAAATACAGATGTGGATGCTCACAACCAATCTTTGCAATGAGTACAATGTCCCCAATGGAGGAGTTGGTGTAGGGACTGAAAGAGCTGAGGTGGGTTGCAACCCCAAGGGGGTAGCAACATTGTCAACTGACCAGATCCCCTGTACCTCCTGAGGACTGGGCCACCAACCAAAAGGCACACATGGAAGTATCTTGGCAATAAGCACTTCCTCAGTTGAGAATTCTTTGTTTAGCTCAATACCCCATTTTTTAAATGGGTTATTTGGTTGTCTAGAGTCTAATTTCTTGAGTTCTTTGTATATATTGGATATTAGCCCTCTATCGGATGTAGGATCAGTAAAGATTTTTTCCCAGTCTGTTGGTTGCCATTTTGTCCTATTGACAGTGTCCTTTACTTTACAGAAGCTTTGCAGTTTTATGATGTCCCATTTGTCAATTCTTGATCTTAGAGCATAAGCCATTGGTATTCTGTTCAGGAACTTTTCCCCTGTGCCCAAGTGTTCAAGGCTTTTCCCCAGTATCTCTTCTGTGGGAAAAATCAGCGGGCTGCAGCAGCAGGCCCCAGGCTCACATGGCAGCGCCCGGGACCTGGGACCTGTGCGGTGGAGGCTGCCTGGAGGCCTCCAGGCAGCCTGTCTCTCCTACTGGAGGAAGGTCCCAGGTTCCAGTGGCTGGAGGCTTCGGCGGCCCCAATGATATGAAGAAGTCCTTGGTTCCAAAAGGCTTTATTGTCATGGCGGATGGTGGATGGATCTGGATGTACCCCCCCCAAACTCAGGGCAGACCTGGGTTAAGTAGGGAGGGAGAAAGGGGGAGGTTCTGGGGCAATGCTTAATTGGCTCTGCCCTCTGACCTTCATTAGTATGTAAATCTCTAGGGCCTGAGGCCTGTAGTTACACCCTCTACCTGTGCACTTTGGGAGGGGCTGTAATGGCCTTGGTGACTGAACAATGTAGGTCCATGGAGATTAGACTGCTTTTCAGGACCCTGAGTTCTGGGGGCGTGGCCGAACTCCTGCTGTTTCTCCCTTGGAGTCTCGGGTTCTAGGCTCATGCCCAGCCAAGAACCAGGATACCCTTACGCAGTCCCACACTCTTCTATTAGTTTCAGTGTATCTTGTTTTATGTGGAGGTCCTTTATCCACTTAAACTTGAGCTTTGTACAAGGAGATAAGAATGGATTGATTTACATTCTTCTACATATTGACTAGAGTTGAACCAGCACTATTTATTGAAAATGCTGTCTTTTTTCCCCCCACTGGACGGTTTTAGCTTCTTTGTCAAAGATGAAATGACCATAGGTGTGTAGGTTCACTTCTGGGTCTTCAATTCTATTTCATTGGTCTACCTGACTGTCATTGTACCATTGGCATACAGTTTTTGTCACTATTGTTCTGTAATACAGCTTGAGGTCAGAGATGGTGATTTCCCCAGAATTTATTTTATTGTTGAGAATAGTTTTCACTATCCTGGATTTTCTGATATTCCAAATGAATTTGAGAATTGCTCTTTCTAACTCTATGAAGAATTCAGTTGGAATTTTGATGGGGATTGCATTGAAACTGTAGATTGTTTTTGGCAAGATGTCCATTTTTTGCTATATTAATCCTGCCATCAGAGCATAGAAGATCATTTCATCTTCTGAAGTCTTTTTTGATATCTTTCTTCAGAGACTTGTAGTTCTTGTCTTATATAGATCTTTTACTTGTTTGGTTAGAGTGACACAAGATATTTATATTGTTTGTGACTATTGTGAAGGGTGTAGTTTCTCTAATTTCTTTCTCAGCCTATTTATCTTTTGAGTATAGGAAGGCTACTGATTTGTTTGAGTGAATTTTACATCTGGCCACTTTGCTGAAGTGGTTTTTTTTTTTTTTTTTTTTTTTTTTTTTTTTTTTTTTATCAACTGTAGGTATTTCTCTGGTGAAAATTTTGGGGTCATTTAAGTATACTATCCTATCATCTGCAAATAGTGATACTTTGAATTCTTCCTTTCTAATTTGTATCCATTGACCTCCTTTTGTTGTCTAATTGCTTTAGCTAGAACTTCAAGTACTATATTGACTAGATAGGGAGAGAGTGGGCAGCCTTGTCTAGTCTCTGATTTTAGTGGGATTGCTTCAAGCTTCTCTCTATTTTGTTTGTTGTTGGCTACTGGTTTACTGTATACTGCTTTTACGATGTTTGTGTATGGGCTTTCAATTCCTGATCTTTCCAAGACTTTTAACCTGAAGGGATGTTGCATTTTGTCAAATTCTTTTTCAGCATCTAATGAAATGATAATGTAGGTTTTTTTCTTGGAATTTGTTTATGTAGTGGATTATTTTGATGGATTTCTGTATATTGAACCATGCCTGCATCTCTGGGATGAAACCTATTTGATTGTGGTGAATGATTGTTTTGATGTACTCTTGGACTTAGTTTGCAAGAATTTTATTGAGTATTTTTGCATCGATATTCATAAGGGAAATTGCTCTGAAGTTCTCTTTATTTGTTGGGTTTTTTTGTGGTCTTGGTATTAGAATACCTTTGGCTTCATAGAACTAATTGGGTAGTGTTCCTTCTGTTTCTATTTTTTGGAATAGTTTGAAGAGTATTGGTATTATGTCTTCTTGGAAAGCCTAATAGAATTCTGTACTAAAACCATCTGGTCCTGGGTGTTCTTTGGGGGTTGGGAAACTTTTAACGACTACTTCTATTTCTTTAGGGGTTACAGGACTGTTTAGATGGTTTATCTGGTCTTGACTTAACTTTGGTATTTGGTATCTGTCTAGAAAAATGTCCATTTCATCCAGATTTTCTAGTTTTGTTGAATATAGGCTTTTGTATAGGATTTGATGATTTTTTGAATTTCCTTTGTTTTATTGTTATGTCTCCCTTTTCATTTATGATTTTATTAATTTGGATACTGTCTCTGTGCCTTCTAGTTAGTCTGGCTAAAGTTTGTCTATATTCTTGATTTTCTCAAAGAATCAGCTCCTAGCTTTGTTAACTCTTTTTGTAGTTTTCTTTGTTTCTATTTGGTTGATTTCAGTCCTAAGTTTGATTATTTGCTGCTGTTTACTCCTCTTGGGTATATTTGCTTCTTTTTTTTTTTTTCTAGAGCTTTCAGGTATGCTATTAAGCTGTTAGGTATGCTCTCTCCAGTTTCTTTTTGGAGGCACTCAAAGCTATGAATTTTCCTCTTTGCACTACTTTCATTGTGTCCCATAACTTTGGGTATGTTCTGTCTTCATATTCATTAAATTCTAAAAAGTTTTCAATTTCTTTATTTCTTCTTTAACCATATCATCATTGAGTAGGGTGTTGATCAGCTTCTATGTGTATGTGGACTTTCTGCTGTTTTTCTTGTTATTGAAGACCAACCTTAGTCTGTGGTGATCTGATAGGATGAAGGGATTATTTCAATCTTCTTGTATCTGTCAAGGCCTGTTTTCTGACCAATAATTAGGTCAGTTTTGAAGAAGGTACCATGACATGCTGAGAAGGCATATTCTTTTGTTTTAGAATGAAATGTTCTGTAGATATCTGTTAAATCCATTTGGTCCATTACTTTTATAAGTTTCACTTTGTTTCTGTTTAGTTTCTATTTCATACTCTGTCCATTGTTGAGAGAGGGGTGTTGACGTTTCCCACTATTATTTTGTGAGGTGCAGTGTGTGCTCTTGGCTTACTAAATTTCTTTTATGAATGTGGTTCCCTTGCATTGGAGCATAGATGTTCAGAATTTAGAGTTCATCTTGGTAGATTTTTCCTTTGATGAGTATTTCCTTATCTTTTTTGATAACTTTTGTTTAAAACTTGATTTTATTCGATACTAGAATGGCAACTCCAGCTTGATTCTTGGGACCATTTGCTTTGAAATTTGTTCTCTAGCTTTTTTCTCTGCATACTCTTGTATGCAGCAAAAAGCTGGGTCCTGATTACATACTAATATATTAGTCTATGTCTTTTTATTGGAGAATTGAATCCATTGATATTAAGAGATATTAAGGAATAGTGATTGTTGCTTCTTGATATTTTTGTTGTTAGAGGTGGAATTATATTTGTGTGGCTATCTTCTTTTGAAATTGTTCAAAAAAGATTACTTTCTTGCTTTTTCTAGGGTGTAGTTCCCTCATTGTGTTGGAGTTTTCCATATATTATCCTTCGTAAACTGGATTTGTGGAAAGATGTTGTGTAAATTTTGTTTTGTCATGGAATATCTTGGTTTTTCCATCTATAGTAATTGAGAGTTTTGTTGAGTATAGTAGTCTGTGCTGTCATTTGTGTTTTCTTCAGGTCATAATAACATCTGCCCAAGGTATTCCGGCTTTTATAGTCTCTGATGAAAAGTCTGGTGTAATTCTGATAGGTCTGCCTTTATATGTTACTTGACCTTTTCCCCATACTGCTTCAAATATTCTTTCCTTGTTTTTTGTATTTGGTGTTTTGACTATTATGTGATCAGAGAAATTACTTTTATGGTTCAGTCTATTTGGACTTCTATAGGCTTCTTGTATGTTCGTGGGCATCTCTTGCTTTAGGTTAGGGAAGTTTTCTTCTATAATTTTGTTGAAGATATTAACAGAGGTTGGAGTCTTTCCTCTTTTCTGTACCTATCAATAATAGGTTTGGCCTTCTTATTGTGTCCTGGATTTCCTGGATGTTTTGGATTAGGAGCTTTTTGCATTTTGCATTTTCTTTGACTGTTTTGTCAATGTTTTCTATGGTATCTTCTGCATCTGCGATTCTCTTTTCTATCTCTTGTATTTTGTTGGTGATGCTTGCATCTATGCCTCCAGATCTCTTTCCTAGGTTTTCTATCTCCAGGGTTGTCTCTGTTTGTGATTTTCTTATTGTATCTATTTCCAGTTTTAGAACCTGGATGTTTTTGTTCAATTTCTTCACCTGTTTAGTTTTCTTTTGCTGTAATTCTTTAAGGGATTTTTGTGTTTCCTTTTTAAGGGCTTCTACCTGTTTACTTTTGTTTCCTTATTTCTTTATGGAGTTATTTATGTCCTTCTTAAAGTCCTTTATTATTATCATGAAATGTGATTTAAAATCAGAGTCTTGCTTTTCCGTTGTGTTGGTGTATGCCAGGGCTATCTATGGTGAGAGAACTTGGTTTTGATGAGCCAAGTGGCCTTGGTTTCCATTCCTATATTCTTGCCCTTGTCTCTCGCCATCTGGATATCTCTGGTCTTAGCTGGTCTTGCTGTCTCTGACTGTGTTTTTTCCCTCCTGGAAGGCTGTGTGTCAGTACTAGTGGGAGACCAGTTCTCTCTGGGAGAAGTTTTTGTATGGAGAACTGTGGCACAGGGTCAGCTCTGTGGAACAAATTGAAACCAGAAGGATCCTGTTTCTGGCTGTTTCTTGTTTCCTGTGTCCTGATGGCTCTGGGTGAATCCCTCTTGGGCCAGGAATTTGAGCAGAAGTGGTGGTCTTACCTGTGTCACAGGTATGTCAGCACTCCTGGCAGAGCAGCACTCTCCTGTGGTATTTGGGTATAGAGAGCTGTGGCACAAGGTTCACCTCCAAGCCCTTTACATATTCTTGATATCAATTCTTATTGTATGCATAGTTGTCAAAGATTCTCCATCTTTTATAGGTCTTTGTCTATTCCATTGTTTCCTTAAGTGTACAGAAGATTTTTAATTCATGAAGTCTCACTTTTCAAGTGTTCACCTCAATTTCTGGGCAAATGGAATCCTATTCAGAAAGATCATTCCTAATCCACATCATGAAGTGTAATTCCTATGCTTTATTCTATGAGTTACAGCTTCTAGGTTTCATATTGAGGTCTTTGTTACATTTTGAGCTATATTTTGTGCAGAGTGATAGATATGGTTCTAATTTCATTATTTACGTGGGGACATCCAGTTTTCTTAGCACATTTGTTAAGGACTCTGACAAACTAAAAATTTCAGGAACAATTTCATTGCATTTTGAGGATGGAAAATGACTGTGTGCCTGACTGGACATGTGAATGGCACCATCTGTCTGGTACCACTCATGCAGCACAAATTGATGAATAACCTACTTGTGAAAATAGAGATATAAAATATGGATTTCTACTACTGGGTACTATATTGCTTTGCTTTGATTCTTCTTGTGACTACATTCTCATTTGGAATAAGAAAGTATTTAATATGCTTTTTAAAATTTTTTTTACAGGAGCCCACACTTAAGAGTCTTTGAAACTTTTAAGAGACATTGAACATTTAGAATGCTGGCATTTTCTGAAGGTCATTGGACCTTAATGATAGTGTTTTATACAATGATTTTTTGATGAGCTCATAGGGATAACAGCAGGAATGGCTGTGGTTTAACAGGAATGTGGTTGTGTGTCATGTTGACAAGGAGTTGATTATGCTGGTTTGTTTTTCTTTTCTTTTCTTCTTCTTTTTTTGTAAATTTGATACAATTAAGAGTCATCTGGAAAGTGAGATCGTCAGTTGAAAAATGCAGGTAAATCAAATTAGCCTGTGGTTGTGTCTATGAAGACTCATCTTGATTGATGTCTCATGACATCAAGCTCACTGTCAGCAGCATCATCCCTATGTAAGTGGGCATAGGCTGCATAAGAGGACTATCGAAGCATGTGACAGGAGCCAGTAAGTTCAGTCCTCTAGGTCTGTATTTCAGTTCCTGCCTCTAGGTTCCTACTTTGAGTTCCTGCCATGGTTTTTCCCCTGTGATGGATTGTTCCTTGGAATTATAAGCAGAAAAAATTCAAGTCACTTAGGTCAGGATATTTTAATCACAATAGAAAAGTGAACTAGAACAAATGCTAAAACTTTTCTACCAGGAATCTCCACATTACCAGAATAACAGCAAAATAAACAAAAAACAAACAAAACAAACAAACACCCTAAACATCTGCTTTAAAATTCATCACTTAATAATTAACATACATGCATATAAAGTTTCATTTAATGAAGATTTATAACATATTGATATTATAATGAGATGCCAAATGAATTCCTAGATAGGCCATTTCCTCTTATAAGTTAGTATATCATTAATAATTCACAACTTTCACTATCCTGGGTTTTTTGTTATTTCAAATAAATTTGAGAATTTCTCTTTCTAACTCTGTGAAGAATTGAGTTGATATTTTAATGGGGATTGCACTGAATCTGTAGATTGCTTTTGGGAAGATGGCCATTTTTACTATATTGATCCTCCAATCCATGAGCATGGGAGATCTTTCCATTTCCTGAGATCTTCTTCAATTTCTTTCTTCAGAGACTTGAAGTTCTTGTCATACAAATCTTTCACTTGCTTGGTTAGATTCACCCCGAGGTATTTTTATATTTGTGACTATTGTGAAGGGTGTCATTTCCCTAATTTCTTTTTCAGCCTGTTTATCTTTCATGTAGAGGAAGGCTACTGATTTGTTCGAGTTGATTTTATAATCCTGCCACCTTGCTGAAGTTGTTTATCAGGTTTAGGAGTTCTCTGGTGGAGTTTTGGGTCACTTAAGTATACTATCATATCATCTGCAAATAGTGATATTTTGACTTCTTCCTTTCCTATTTGTATTCCTTGATTTCTTTTTGTTGTCTAATTGCTCTGGCTAGGACTTCCAGTACTATATTGAATAAGTAGGGATAGAATGGGCAGCCTTGTCTAGTCCTGATCTTAGTGGGATTGCTTCAAGTTTCTCTCCATTTAGTTTGATGTTGGCTACTGGTTTGCTGTATATTGCTTTTACTATGTTTAGGTATGGACCTTGAATTCCTGATCTTTCCTAGACTTTTACCATGAAGGGATGTTGAATTTTGTCAAATGTTTTCTAAGCATCTAGTGAGATGATCATGTGGTTTTTTTTCTTTGAGTTTGTTTATATAGTGGATTATATTGATGGATTTTCCAATATTGAACCATCCCTGCATTCCTGGGATAAATCCACTTGATCATGATGGATGATTGTTTTGATATGTTCTTGGATTCGGTTTGCTAGAATTTTATTGAGTATTTTTGCATCGATATTCATAAAGGAGATTGATCTGGAGTTCTCTTTCTTTGTTGGGTCTTTGTGAGGTTTAGGTATGAGTGTGATTGTAGCTTCATAGAACGAATTGGGTAGTGTTCCTTCTGTTTCTATTTTGTGGAATAGTTTGAAAAGAATTGGTATTAGGTCTTTCTTGAAGGTCTGATAGAATTCTGCACTAAAACCATCTGGTCCTGGGGTTCTTTTTTGGTGGGGAGACTTTTAATGACTGCTGCTATTTCTTTAGGGGTTATGGGATTGTTTAGATGGTTTATTTGCTCCTCATTTAACTTTGATACCTGGTATCTGTCTAGAAAATAGTCCATTTCATCTAGATTTTCCACTGAGTATAGGCCTTTGTAGTAGGATCTGATGATTTTTTGAATTTACTCAGTTTCTGTTGTTATGTCTTCCTTTTCAGATCTGATTTTATTAATTTGGATACTGTCTCTGTACCCTCTGGTTAATCTGGCTAAGGGTTTATCTATCTTGTTTATTTTCTCAAAGAACCAACTCCTGGTTTTGTTGATATTTTGTATAGTTCTTTCTGTTTCTACTCGGTTGATTTTAGCCCTGAGTTTGATTATTTCCTGAAGCCTACTCCTCTTGGGTGTATTTGCTTCTTTTTGTTCTAGAGTTTTCAGGTGTGTGTGCTGTCAAGTTGTTAATGTGTGCTCTCAGGATAGTGAAAACTATTCTCAACAATAAAAGAACTTCTGGAGGAATCACAATCCATGACTTCAAGCTGTACTACAGAGCAATAGTGATAAAAATTCCATGGTATTGGTACAGAGACAAGCAGGAAGATCAATGGAATAGAATTGAAGACCCAGAAATGAACCCACACACCTATGTTCATTTGGTCTTTGACAAAGGAGCTAAAACCATCCAATGGAACAAGGACAGCATTTTCAACAAATGATTCTGGTTCAACTGGAGGACAAAATGTAGAAGAATGCAAATGGATCCATTCTTATCTCCTTGTACAAAGCTCAAGTCCAAGTGGATAAAGGACCTTCATATAAAACCAGATATGCTGAAACTAATAGAAGAGAAGGTGGGGAAGAACCTTTAATACCTAGGCACAGGGGAAAAGTTCCTGAACAGAACATCAATGGCTTATACTCTAACATCAAGAATTGACAAATGGGACTTCATATAATTGCAAAGCTTCTGTAAGGCAAAGGACAGTGTCAATAGGACAAAATGGCAACCAACAGATTGGGAAAAGATCTTTACCAATCCCACATCTGATAGAGTACTAATATCCAATATATACAAAGAACTCAAGAAATTAGACTCTAGACAACCAAATAACCCAATTAAAAAATGGGTATCGAGCTAAACAAAGAATTCTCAACTGAGGAAGTGATTATGGCCAAGAAGCACCTAAAGAAATGTTCAGCATCCTTAGTCATCAGGGAAATGCAAATCAAAAGAACACTGAGATTCCACCTCACACCAGTCAGAATGACTAAGATCAAAGATCAGGTGATAGTAGATGCTGGAGATGATGTGGAGAAAGAGGAACACTCCTTCATTGTTGGTGGTATTACAAGATGGTGCAACCACTCTGGAAAAGAGTCTGGTGGTTCCTCAGAAAATTGTACATATCATTACCTGAGGACCCAGCTATACCACTCCTGGACATATACCCAGAAGATGCACTAACATATAACAAGGACATATGCTCCACTATGTTCATAGCAGCCTTATTTATAATAGCCAGAGGCTGGAAAGAACCCAGATGTCCTTCAACAGAGGAATGGAAACAAAAAATGTGGTACGTTTACACAGTGGAATATTACTCAGCTATTAAAAACAATGAATTTGAGAAATTCTTATGTAAATAAGAATGGAAATGTAAATGGAATGGAAATGTAAATGATGGAACTAGAAAATATCATCCTGAGTGAATTAACCCAATCACAAAAGAACACACATGGTATTCATTCACTGACTATTGGATTTTAGCCCAAAAGCTTGAAATACCCAAGATTCAACTCATAGACCACAAAAAACTTCTTGAAGAATGAAGACCAAGTGGGGGGGCTTCAGTCCTTCTCAGAAGGAGTAACAAAATACTCAAGGGAACAAATATGGATACAAAGTACAGGACAGAAACTGAAGGAGGGGCTGTCTGCAGATCATTCCACCTGGATATACATTCTATGTGCAGTTACCAAAGGTAGATGCTGATGTGGATGTCAGGAGGTGCATGCTGACAGGTGCCTGACATAGCTGTCTCCTTAGACGTCTGCAAGAGTCTGACATATTCAGAGGCAGATGCTCACAGCTAACCATTAAACTGATCATGGGCTTCCCAGTAGAGGAGTTAGAGTGAAGACTGAAGAAGTTGAAAGGGTTTGGGACCTCATGAGGAGAACAACAATACCAACCAACCAGAGCCCCCAGAGTCTAAACCACCAGCCTGGGAGCACTTAGGGAGGGACCCATGGCTCCAGCTATATATGCAAGGGATGTATAGGTGGGAGAAGAGATCCTTGGTCCCATGAAGGCTGGACGTCGTGTGTAGGGGAATGAGAGGGTGGGGAGGTGATGTGCAGGGGGGGTAGGTGGGGGCACATCCTCATAGAAGCAGGAGGAGTGGGGATGGGATACGGAGTTCCTGGGAGGGAGGGGGGAAATGGGGTAAGGGGAGAACATCTGAAATGTAAATAAAATATCCAATAAAAAAAAGAATTCAGAACTTAATCCTATCCCTCCCCCCTTTTCTCTCCCTCCCAGGTCCTTATTTCCTTCTACCTCCTGTGATTAGTTTGTTCTATTTTCTAAGTGGGATTTAAGCATCCACACTTTATTCTTCCTTCTTGTTAAGCTTCTTATGATCTATGAGTTGTAACATCAGTATTCTGAGCTTTTGGGTTAATATCCACTTATGAGTGAGTGCATACCATGAGTGTCCTTTTGGGTCTGTGTTACCTCACTCAGTATGATATTTTCTAGTTCTATCAATTTGCCTGCAAAATTCATGAAGTCGTCATTTTTTAATAGCTGAGTTTACTCACCTTACTAATTTACTCCACTGTGTAAATGTACCATATTTTCTGTATCCATTCTTCTGTTGAGGGACATCTGTGTTGTTTCCGTTTCAGGCTATTATAAATGAGGCTGCTATGAACATAGTGGAGCATGTGTCCTTATTACATGTTGGAGCATCTTTTGGGTATATACCCAGGCATGGTATAGCTGGGTCCTCAGGTAGAACTCTTTCCAGTTGTCTGAAGAACCATCAGATTGATTTCCAAAGCACTTCTAACAACTTGCAATGATGCCAGCAGTGGAGGAGTGTTCCTCTTTCTCTGAATCCTCGCCAGCATCTTCTGTCACCTGAGTTTTTGATCTTAGTCATTCTGATTGGTGTGAGGTGGACTCTCAAGGGTCATTTTGATTTGCATTTCCCTGATCACTAAGGACTTTGAACATTTCTTTAAGTGCTTCTAGTCCATTCAAGATTCCACTGTTGTGAATTCTCTGTTTAGCTCTATGCCCTATTTTTTGATTGGGTTGTTTGCTTTTTGGAGGTTAGCTTTTTGAGTTTTTTTTTTTATATAGTTTGGATATTGGTCTTCTATTGAATGTGGGATTGGTGAAGATTTTTTTTCCCAATCTGTAAGTTGCCATTTGTCCTATTGATTATGTCTTTTGCTTTACAGAACTTTTTAGTTTCATGAGGTCCCATTTATCAATTCTTGGTCTTAGAGCCTGAGCCATTAGAGTTCTGTTTAGGAAAATGTCCCCTGTGCCAACGAGTTCCAGGCTTCTTACAACTTTCACTTCTCAGTGTATGTGGTTTTATGTTGGGGTCCTTGATCCACTTGGACTTGAGCTTTGTGTAAAGTAACAAATATGGATATATTTTCATTTTTTTTTTTTTTTACATACAGACTGCCAGTTAGACCAGCACCATTTATTGAAGATGCTTTCTTTTTTCTATTGTATAATTTTGGCTTCTTTGTCAAAGATCAAGTATGTGTAAGTGTGTGGTTTTATTTCTAGGTTTTATATTCTATACTGTTGATCAACCTGTCTGTATCTGTACCAATAACATCCAGTTTTCATCACTACTGCTCTGTAGTACAGCTTGCGGTCAGTGATGGTGATTCCCCCAGAAGTTCTTTTATTGTTAAGAATTGGGCTGAACCTAGGCCTCCTGCACATATGTTGTAAATGTGCAGCTTGGTTTTCATGTAGGTCTCAAACATCTGGAGTGGGGGCTATCCCAAAACATGCAGCATGTATATGGAGTATGGTCTTCTAAAAAAAAACAGTTATTCAGTTATTCATGGAATATTATTTTTTTATATCTTTGTATTCAGTTTGCAACTACTTCATTGAGAATTTTTGTATGTATACTCATGAGGGATACTGGACTATAATTTATATATTTTTGTTGGGTTTACACTTGATTTCACTACTTCAATATTATTTGCTTTGTGAAGGAGCTTATTGTGGTTCTGAATTTTTTTAAACATAACTCAAAAGTAAAAAAAAAAAAAAAAAGAAAGATTAACTGATGCATCACCTGCTTCCTGTTTAGTACCATTCATTTATCATGTGTAATGTGCCATACTGAAATTGATGTAAAGATCTGCCTCTATGTTTTCTATGTGATATTCTATTCAACTAATTCATGGCAATATCACTCTAACTATTGTGATTTCTTAAAAAAAAAAGAATTGTTTCCAATGTCTTGGGTTTTTTGTTCTTCTATATGAAATTGAGAATTGCTTTTTACATGATGATATGGGGGGTTGTTCCAGGCATCCCACATATTGATCATCAGTTGTAGGGTGCATGGTCTATGGTACCAGAGGAATTAGCATGGAATGGGCAAAGTTAAGCAGGTCCAAATCCTGGAAATCTCAAAAGTTGAGTTTAGAATCTCATCCTGAGACAGGTAGGAGGAGGGCCATTTTCATGCCTGTCTCAGTATGTAACCAGGTGATCACCAACCTGTGACTGACTGGTCACAGACAGTCAGTTTATTACCCTGCACACAGAACATCTCTCCATGTTAATAAGGCATATCAGTACCTTAGCTTTCAGGCAATGACTTTTTCCTACCTTGGATATTCTTACTCACAAACTATATTACCATTGTTTCACCCAAATAAAGTGTATACATTTAAATCTATCTACAATAATTAAAAATGAACAATTCAGAATTGTCTTAGAGAGCTGCTTCATTAAAGATCATTGGAAAAGGCCTTTGTCTAAAAGGGGAGTTAACACTAGGATCCTTGGAGAAGCTCCACCAGGTCTGATGCCCTGGAGGAAACAGGCAGACTGGGGACCCCAGGAAGAACCACTCTGCCCAGCTGTATCCAGACACCCCAAGAGGAGAGGTAGAAACCCATACCCCAGTTGGTATCAGAGGGACTTATTGCTAAGAAACAATAATTGAAAATCATGCTAAGTCTATGATTTCAGGTTTAGTTACATGTAACTAGAATTTTATGGGAATTTAATGAAGGAATATATGTAGAGTCATAGAAGGTTTTGTAAAATCTCTTCCAGTGTCATAATTGTCAATGAATATCAACTCTTTTTTTTTTAACTTTCATTTACGTGTATCGACTATGTCTGTAGTGAACATATAGCATATTGATGCTGTGAATTAAGTCTTTCAGGAAGAAAAGATTATGTTTGGAACATGCACATGTTTTATGATATTCCATATAAATCACAGTAAGGTTGGCTATGAAATAATGTTAGAAAAGAGATTATAGTGCTCTATGATCTCTTACCCTCATCATCAAACTGTGACCATAGTTACACTCTGGAAACCTGCACTATTTTTACAAGCTAGGCTAATATACTTTCAGGAGAAATAAGCAGGGTCATATAGGAATGAATAGATAGATAAAAAGCAAATGTAGAACCATGTGAGTTTAGAGAGCTAAGAAGAGATGGCGCAGTGTTCAATAATATAAAATGCTACCAAAACATGAATGTTGAAATATGTGATAAATGTAAGTCTCCCTGCATTTCTTCTGCTTTAATGAATGTCAAATTTTTCTCTGTATAGCCCTGGCTGTCCTAGAACTCACTCTGTAGACCAGGCTGGCCTCGAACTCAGAAATCCTCCTGCCTCTACATCCCAAGTGCTGGGATTAAAGGTGTGCGCCACCACTGCCTGGCGAATGTCAATTTATTAATGCATGTTTTAGTGAGTTCAAAGTTTCCTAAGATGAATAGGTTTAGGGCTGGTGAGATGGTGGAGTGGTTAAGTGACACCGAACAAGCCTTATGATTTGACTTCAATTCTCAGAGTCAACATGAGAAATGACTCCACAATACTGTCTGTACTCCACATGAATGTGATCTAATGCTCACAGGCTCATACACATCATACACACACAATACTAATAATTAAGAGAAATATAAAGAACAATGAGCTCAATTCCAGTGGCAATTGTACTTAAAAAGGAGAAACATCATGAATAATTTATGTAACTCCAGCAGAGTTACTTTGTATATGATTTTACTTACAATGTATCAGCTACATAATGTGCATTTTCTTCCTCATTTTCCTCAGTTTTCTTACAGGACTGAATATAGGTAATAACCTACAGATTGGTGAGTCTAGCACACTCTACAGGTCTTTAGGTGAAATGCATGAGCTGAGGACTTGCCTCCTTCTTTAGGGCTCATCTCTTAGCGTTTAGAACCAAATGGATGAAGTATGGCAGAGCCGCCGGGGTAGGAGAAATGGGGTAGGGGCGATATGATACTGGAATCTTTAGCTGAAACCGTACAGTTTATCCCGGATATGGAGAAAAGTTCAACTGCTTAAAGCATGAAAACAGAGTTAGTTGAGAGATAAGCAGAGTGTGTTGTGGCTGATCTACGTGGACCTCCAAAAAATGAGCACTTCATAAAGTCTGCATATAAAGGAATTAATAAAGTGATTCTTTTGTCTTCTGTTTGTCATTTGATTTGTGATATCATTTCCAGCCTCCTCACCACTCTACCTTACTACTTGGCTTTCTTTTATTTATTCATTTTAAAAGCTCTGGAAAATAAGCATTAAAGACAGAAATACTACCAAAAAAAAAAAAAAAACAAAAAACATGTTAAAAGAATGCCTTTCTCTTGGACTTGAGTCCAATACTATACATTGTATCTACTTACTTCATCAATTTCCTGTTTCCTGTTGGTTTAAATTAGGCATAAAATTATATTTTTCTTACATTTACTGTTGAATATTCATATTGAACATGCCCAGTTCGTTTTAATGCTGGAATATAACTGTGTTGATTGTAACAGAATCAAACATAAAATTAAATGATATCTTTGGAAATATTACAAAATGAAAAACATAAACTTATATTTAATATTTACATATTAAGCAATATTTAAATATATTTCATAAATATATTATTTTAATTATCATCATTCCAAGAATTTATATTTAAATAAGTAGTCAGCAAAGTTATGAAAGTCTAATGGATTGTGGGGATGTAGAGAACTTAAAAGATTTCCAATCAAGAATGCAAAATAAAAGAAAAGCAGTGATTAAAGGTGATGATATGAATATGTATTTAGAAGACTTCTTGAGGCCTGTGGCATGCTCATTGTTGTATTGGTGACTTCATCAGCAGTTGTCTCTTAAACTGCCTTAGAGCAGACACCATCTAGTCTTCGGAACACCTTCATTGGGAATTGAGGAACTGATGTCAATTATAAACAAGGTATTTTCTGTAATCCTAAACTCATGATCTCAGATTCCTCAGACTCCTTGCTTTGGGTTTTCTGAAAAGCTACTATTCTTAATTTTTCCCACTGCCAGTGTTGTTCACTAGTTTTAATTTGTTCCAGGGAAGCTTTTATTGTAGTGCAGCCCAATCATTCATAAAAAGCCTCCTTCTGGGAAGAAGCCAGAAGAGGGTGATTACAAATGTACTCAGTGTTTCTGAAAGACGAATCATGTTCTCAGACATGATGCATGCATGGTCAAATGGGTTTCTGAGGATCAACTGGAAGTGCTCATTTGCCGCAATATAAGGGCACAGAGGTCCCATTCGCCTTCTTTGATAGCAGCAGCAGGAGTCCTCTGCTAAAGCAAAGAATCACTGAGACGATCCATTCATGTAGAGACATGACTCACACTGTCTAGGAAGCCCTATCTAGTCTCCATGGATGCTGTTACACAGGTTGTCATTTTCAGCTGGGTTGAGAAGGGATCTACCAATCACTATGATATTTTAGTTAAAAATTGTAGTTACATAGATGTCCACTTTGAAAAGTGGGTGACTGCTTAAATTTTCAGAATGTTCACCAAAGTGCTTCTATTATTCACAAACATTTAAAAATGACATTAATTCTTAGTGTGGGTATTAAGTCATTTTTTTCATATAGTTAAATGTCTTGTATTTGGTGATAATTTTTATTCATCAGACTTGCTAGTTTTTTTTTTAAAGATGTCCAACATCAGTATGTTACCCAGTTATGTGACAAGGCCAATATAGTTCATGTATGGTTTCATCATTATACCTGATGGGAATCAACACATACTTGCTTGATTCCTCACACTGAAGATGAAGAGCATCCTGTCATTAACATGATGCTCAACCTGGAGTTGCCAGCTCACCATAGTAATCCCATGCAAAAACCATAGTTTTCCCTCTGCAAAAAGCTTTATATAATTTTCTTACAGTAACCCACTGAGTGAACTGGGGCTTCATAATTGTCATAAAACACTGTTACTGAGCTAGGTTACCGAGGTTAAATGATTATTCATGGTCCTGTTCCTAATCGTTTATGGAGGCCAACTTGCAGTATTGTAGACATTACTCTCATAGTACCAGTGCACAGGCCTGTGACCCTCACAGTGTTTGTCTGTGGAGAAAGAATCACATCTGCAGTCATAAGGTTTATTGCTCCCTGATGTTGCTTCCATTTCTTTTACAGAGCAACAATTTGTCTTGGATACAAGATAAGAGAGACCTTAGGAATTTGGTTTTATCTACTTTCTCTGCTTTGTATTACATGCATCCTTAACATTTTGGAAATGATTGATGGTGTTTTCATTAATTATCTTTTAATCAGATGTACAGAAACCAACCTTTACCATATCAGTAATTTACTATCTCAAGAGGAAAGAAACAACAAGAACATGCCAACTTAAAAAAAAAACAAAACAGAAAAACAAAACAAAACATAAAAAACAGGTGTTTATCTCTTTAGTTGATTTTTTAAAATAACACTGCTCTGGAATAATTTCTCACTTATAAACATGTCTTCATGGTTTGAAATATCCAACATAAAATAAGTGAGTTCTACATGAAAAAAATAGCTAAAATAAAATATCCCAAATAACTAAATATGGAACATTGTGTAGTATACCAAACAAGAAAACTATTTTAGATGGCCAATTTATGGGGTTTCATAAAGTCTATGTAAGGTATGTTTCCATTTGTCATCTGTTAGACTTACACAGTATAAGGTGAGTTCAAATAGACTAGTTTTCCATAGCATCAATTTTATTTGTTACTAATTCTTTTTTTATTTTGAAATACTATCAAGAAAGTGATGGCGACTAGCCTGCCTTTCTTTGAAATGTTGTTTGGTTTGAACCACATTGTTAAAAGAGCATAAGTTGCACATCTGCTAACATCATCCACATAAGGCTTCAGAATTTAAATTTTCATCTGGCTGATTCATGCCAATTCAGTTGTAGAAAAGTCCCAGTAATCAGAACATACCAGTTTCTTGTTTTTAAAGTAAATCAATTTATACAAGATGAATATTTAATATTATTTTTAAATTTCAATATTTTATCTAAAATTTATCATTTAAAATTTTTACTTTAAAAATTATTTTTAATCTTTTTAATTTGTGTGTACAGTTGTTTTGGCTGCATATATATCTCTTTGCCACTTGTGCACAGTGTCCCTGGAAACCAGAAGAGGGCTGCAGAATCCCAGGGTCTAGACTTACAAACACTTGTGAGCCAACATCTGAGGATTGAACCCATGGATCTGAAGAGTAGTCAGTGTCAACCAATGAATTATCATTATTCTAACCCCCAAACTGACTTTTTCTGAGATGGATTATTTCTTGTTGTAGATTATCCTGTGCATTAGAGTTATAATGACCCTGTTTGCTCTCAGTTAGGTACCATAAAGCCCTTCTGCTCTATATCATTTCAGTTAAAACCAAATAGCATATCTCTAGACACTGTGGCAAGTCTCTAATACAAGGCAGTTTCCCTGTTGAGAATCACTAATCTACAAGTGGCTTTGTAATTGTGTAGATCTTTCCTTGGGTAGTTATTAGAAAGCTCTCAGCAGCATTGTTTCTTTCTGACATGGGTTATAAATAAATGTCACTTCATATCACATGAGGCAGAGACAGTACAACAAGGAGACTACCACAGCCTAGTTTGGTATATCAATGATTTGATTAATCTTAGAGGAACATGGGCATGGAGCTACGTAACGACATTTGTTTGAGAGAGCTGTATCTCTGAAAAGTCCCACTGAGGCATGGACACTGTGACAGCAAAGTTGCTCCACTAGATGCCAGATGTTAGTTAACGTTCTATCTCCCATATACTCTAGCCTACTACCCCTAAGGCCACAGTTCATTGGAAGTCGATAAAGTAATTTCTCATATGACAGGTGAGAGTCTTATTACAACCACCTTAGAGGGGGTTAACAGACTCTACCAATTACTAAGCTCTCAGTAACTGTTTGTTTGTTTTCTAATTTCTCATTCCTTTGCTAACTTACACTGTAGACCACCACAATAACCTCTATTTTATAATGAACAATGGCTCCCATGCTCATCAGAAAATGGCTGCTTTCTAACACTGTATCCTTTTTTTCAATTCTTACATTCTTTCTACCACATCATTTGCAGTGTTTTTGCCCTTCGAAGAGCTGACACATAGCCGTAGATACAACCAGGAAACAGTCCGTTAGTTCCATAAGATTTGTGTCATGACTGGACCAGAAGCTACATCTTGACTGGATAGTGGATTTAATATTATGCAGATGAGTCCTTTATCAAAGTAGTCAGCAAAGGATTATCTTCCCCTATGAAAGCTAAGAAGAACACTTGGAGTTTTCAGGTTAGGTCCAGTATGACATTTCTGTCTCCTGTAATCAAATGACATTGTGTCTTTATAATACGTTCTTTATCACTTATTCTGGCATACATTAAAATGCAGCACCCATGGCCTGTATGGTAGGGAGGGCTTTCAATTATGCTGAAGTCTGTATTACTATGTTAAACGTGATCAGTTATATTAGTCCATCACAAGTATCTTCCATCCATATAGGTAAAGAACATTTGTTCTCGTTCTTTTGTCCAAACTATGGGTCCTGGTGGATATAAGTAATCTTCATCATGGCAAGGCCATATGAAGGTGTTTTCTCTATTATGATGCATTTATGTTCTGTTTTCATGGGTTAAAATTTGACAATAAAAGCATTAGTCATAGGACAAACATGTTTTAGATTCCAATAAGAAGAACATAATATTTAAACGTATGTTAGACAGAGAAACTTTAGAAGTTTGATTGCTAGTGATCCTTTTTCATGTACTTTCCACCTCTGGGCATTGATCTTATCTCCCATCATCTTCCCAGATACCTTTTTGAGGTGTGGTGATGAATATACATAGAAGTATCAGTAACCTTAGTAAGAGTAGGCATTTGGAGAATCATGATTTAAACTCTTTCCAACTATATTAATGCCAGTCTGTTCTAAAGTGGCAAACCAATACAGAATCTCTGGGTTGGAGTGGGTAGTCAGGCCAGCAGTACCAAACTGAGCAACCTGGACCCAAAAGAAAATCTTATTCAAAATTAATTGTAATCCTTTTAAGGACCTAGATGTTGGAGTGGGGCGATCTGATAACAGTCCAGCATGGACCAGCATGGGAAGTGGTTAACCATAAATTGCTTTATATAGGGTAAACTTCTCTCAGTTGGAGTGCAGTGTACTATGAGGAGGGCATAAGGAAACAAGTCAACCAAGTAACTATCAGGTTTAAGAGTATATTTAATTAAAATCTCTTTAAAAGTACTATTCATCCTTTCTACTATCCTGAGCTCACAGATTGATACATGCAGCAGAGTTTCCAATTTATGTTAAGAGCCTTAGAGAGCAATTGAGATAATTTGACCATGAAGGCCAGGCCATTGTCAGACCCCAGTGATATGTGGAGGACTAATTTGGAAATAATTTCCATTATTAATATCTTAGAAACAACCTGGACCATTTCCAAATTCAGAATGGAAAGACCTCAATTCAGTCCATGATGTCAGATGTTTGTAGACATATAGAATCTTTAATTCCCAGTAATAGTACCTTGACTTCATTGTCCTGTGGAAAGCAGGTCCTTCTTTGCATTTACCTGGACACAAGTCAGGCATGGGGCTTCAATGATCTGAAGTCCCTGTCCAGATAGTCAGCCATAAAAGGAGATGAGTTCTGAGACAAGTGCATGGAGAGATGCACTAAATGTAGCTAATTTGGTCCAGGACCTTTGGCATGCAGGTTCTTCCATCTGACAAGAGCCACTGTTTACTGAGGCTTTCCTGAGCTCCCAAGTCAGAAAATTCCTTGCTCTCTTCTGGATTGTACTCATTTACCTGTACTCATGTCAAGGCAGAGCAGGGACTCAGGGACAGCAGATAGTTTAAGGATGATCTGGCTCTAAAAGCAGCCTCTTTGGCGACTTGAGCTGCATGGTTGTTTCCTTCAGTCTGGGGGCTTTTTTCTTTTGATATCCTTGCTAGTGTATTATGGCCAGGTTAGTTGGCAGGCAGAAGGCCTCCAGCAACTGAACAACTTCATATTTACTTTTCAGGTTTTCCCTCTGAAGTGAGTAAGCCCTTCTGGTTTTTTATATGTCAGTCCATGAACATGAGCCATAGCAAAAGTGTATTGACTGTGTAGATATTTACCTTTTTCCTTCAGGCCATCTTAAAGCTGATGTCAAAGCAAGTATTTATTCTTCCTAGGTGGATATGCTCCTGGGCAAGGCTTGTACCCAAATGACTTCCTTATGGCTCATGACTACCACTGACCTTCCATATCTGGTTCCTTCTTTAACAAAGCTGTTGCCTTTCTGTGTAAAGAGCCTCATCTCTGGTGGTAAGACCAAAGTCTGTCATGTTGGGAGGCATACCTTGACTAATGACTAGCATCTCCAGGCAGTCATGGATGGGATCCTCAGGCTCATCATCCAGAGCAGGGTGGCAGAATGGATGGCCGAGGATTTATAAGGACAGTCTCCATTTATATAAAGAGTCAGAAGGACGTCATATACTGAGTCAGAGGGACATTCGGCATCCACCTGTTGGTGATATTTCTCATTAATGTTTCTGCAGTGTGTGGAGCTGCTGCAGTTAGAGTCTGGCCCAGTGTGAGTTTGTCAGCTTCTTTTAAAAGAATTGCAGTAGGTGCAATGACTCTGAAACAAAGGAATTCCAGAGGCGACATGATTCAATCACTTTAAGATGTAAGTTATTGGTCATTTTCAGGGACCAAGGGTCTGAGTCAGGAATCACTAGGGAATGCCCATTCTTTCATGAACATAAAGATAAAAGAACTTAGAGATATCAGGGAGAGTTAAGGCAGAGGCCAGTAGAAGGGGCTCTTTTAAGCTCTATCTCCCTCTCCTTCTCCTCCCTCTTCCTCTCTTTTTCTCTTTAGCATTGGCTGTCTTGGAACTCACTCTGTAGACCAGGCTGGCTTTGAACTCATAGATCTACCTGCCTCTGCCACCCTAGTGCTAGGGGTAAAGGGGTTTATCATCACGACCTGGCTTCTTTTAAGTTCTTAAATGCCTGTTCATGTTACTTAGTCCATTATAAAGGGATATGGCCTCTGGCTGTAAAAGATTACAAAGGTTATGCAATTTTAGCAAATCCAGGCATCCAAAGATATTCAACAGCTCTCAAAACTTCCCTAATTTGTTTGTTGGCAGTTGGAACTGGGATTTGCATTATGACCACTATGTGCACCTAGGGCAACAGTCTTTCTTTTAGTACATAATTGAAACAGGAATCCTGAAGAGAGAAAAATTTGGCTTTCTTTTTAGAAAGGCTATTGCCTACCTGGACTAGAGTTTCCAAAAGGCTCTCAAATAGTTCTCCTTATTTTAATGGGCAATAACAAATTATCTACATATTTAAACAAGGTTACCTCCGGGTATTTACTAAGAGTCTTAAATCCTGGTTGAATGCTTCACTGAAGATGGTAGGAGACTTTTCAAAACTTTGAGGCAGTCTGGTCCAGGTGAGTTATCCTGATATCCCCAGTTCAGGGTCAGCTGATTCAAACGCAAAGATGGGCTCACTTAACTTTGATAGGGGGATGAAAAAGAATGTATCCCTTACATCCAATGCAGTGTAAACTTTATGTTCTGGTGGTAATAGATTAAGCAAAGTATAGGGGAGTATGCCTGCTTCAACGAAGTACCTGTTACTAACATTAATTCCTTCCATGGCTTCTAAGTTGATTAAGTATTTCTTGACTCAAATGGACAGTTTCCCAGATGTTAGCTGCTCTATGATGGGTGGCACATGTTTGGCCAATCCATAAGGAGTGTCCTCTGCCCAAACTGTAACAATTTCTTGGACTGACAGCTTTTTCCATTCTTCTTCTGTGGAATGGGTTGAATTTTAGAGGAGGAGATAATCCTCACTTATTGGGCAGATGATGGTTAAAGCTGGAGTACAAGGTTTGGCAAATTCAGACAACCCAGGTATACAAAGACAGCAATATACAACAGCTCCCAGAAACTCCTGAACTTGTTTCTTGGACGTTGCTTTGGGACAGAGAGAGGGGGTATCTGATTTCATCATAGGTATTCATTCTTCAAATGACCTATTTCTTTTCAGTAGGCCCACTGATATTTTTGAAAACCCTTCCTCTCTTTATCATAGGGTGCATGAGCAGAGTTCAAAGTGGCTGGGGCTTCTAGAGCAGCCATGGTAGCGTACTCCATCTTTTTCATTTGTTTGTTTGTTTGCCAAAATATTGTTTTTGCTATCTCTGCTATGAAACACTTTCTAGCCTATTTTTTAATAGCTGTGATGTGTTTTTTCCTGCAAACCCATCCATCTTTTGTATTTTTCTCTGTAGGTCAAGGCTGACTGAATAACAAAGGGAGGTTAATCACCTTGAGATTTGCCAGCCCTTTGGGTCTGTAGGGATGTATAACTGGGAGACATTCAGGATACATTTCAGGAAAGCTGATGGTGATTCATCTGTTTAACATATTTTACATATGATATCTCAGATAGGTTAGTAGGCTTTTGGGCTGCCCATTTCATCCCTTCTAATAACCTGATTATACTCACTGAGTGACCTTTGAATTTCCTCTGTGTTGTAGTCACATTTGGTGTTTCCATTTTGACAGAACATGATCAATTGCCTCTACCCTTTGGTCTTCAGTGATTAAAGCTATTCTGGGGAGTACTTAGCTGCTTTCATGAGAATCTAATCCCTTTCTTCAGTAGTGAAGAAGATAAAGAGATTCTCCTGATAGTCATTCCAAATGGGGATGTGACTGAAAAAGTCAGAATCAATTAGAGAAAGCAAGGAAACAGGGTTAGTGTTGAAAGTGGGGGGAATTGTGGTTATTCCACTTGTAGACATCTGAGAATGAGACACACAAGTGGATATTGTCAGGAAACATCTGTTGAGGAACAAGGATGGTTTGGGTAGGAGAAAAGACAGGGAGAGCTAGGGAAGAGCTAGGGGAAGGGAAAACAGGGAGAGTAGGAAAGAACAAGGTAGCAGAATAGGGGTTGAAGAAGACAGAGAGGCAGAGTGGGGACATAAAAGTTGATGGGTGGGACAGTATAAGGCCATGGTTGTGGGGTCTCTGGTTGCAAAATTGGAGGTTGAGGTGAGAAGGGAAGTGGGAGTAAAGACGGTTATATGAAGGGAAGAGGGATTCTTCCTCCTTTTATTCATGCAGAATGGATTTAAAGGAGGCTCTTGGGTAGAGCTCACTACCTCTAAGGGTCCACCAGCTGACAACCAAGGCTTGGCCACTTTTTGTGTTGAGTACCATATAAAGTTTCATAGGGTCACTGGTGGAAATTGCTTTAGCTCAAGGTAACATGTATCCAATCTGATCTGGGTGGCTGGGGTGACATTCAGCACTGCCCAGGCTATCTAAGAATTGAAGTGTCCCTGGGATTGGTCAACCTTAAATGTGTGCCATTCAATTTCACAGAATGTTTTGAGATGACTCTTGATAATAGAACAATCATAAACCTTCTTGACTATAGTCAGGTAAAGCTTGTCAAAATTGTTTAGAAAACAGGGTAGAAGGCTATTAGGTTTGTAGTCTTATTAGCCATACTGTCCATCAGATCTGTTACTCCAAGTCCAATACAAACAAATTAACAGATAACATACGAGATGGTGACAATTAAAATGAATCCAAAGTCTAGATTTACAAGGCAAGACAAAAAAGACACAAAATCAGGCCAAGAACTGCAGGTGGGTATTACAACATTATTAGATTTTGCCGTAAAGATGAGAATACTGGGTTTCCTCGATTGAAGTCAGGATCCTAACAGAACCAGAAGTCAAAGAAAATTATTATGATTTACTAGGGATGGCCTCCATAAATGTTTGATGCTTTTCATAGTATGCCAGTTCAATCTGATGCTCTGTGAAATCTAAAGTACACCTCGGAACTTTAGAATGTCTCAAGTGTGCACCTTCTAAAACAGCCCTTCAGTCTCACAATCCTGTTATGAAGATCTTATGTTAGCATTGGGATATGTGGTTTTATCTCACTGTGACCTCCAGAAAATATAAATCCCTCCAGGCAAGAATAAGAACACTATCACAATTTTTGAGCAAAACTTGAAGCAAGAAAATTTTATTTAGATGCAACAAAGAGCTTGTCAGTTACTGCCTCTAAAGTCAGGTTAAAGAGAGCAATATTGAGTTGATGTAAGAAGTAAAATCAGTAGTAGCTAGTTGCAAAGCAGGCTTACAAATGAAAGAAAATGGGGAAAGTTAGAAAGATGCAAATCTAAAAAACTCAAAAGAACCAAAACAAACTCAAACAAACAAACAAACAAAAACAAAAACAAGACCAACTCATCCCTCCGAAACCAGTCAACCTCATGTGGTCGCTGATTAGGGATGGTAAACGAACATATTTTCAAAAACAAGTGAAGTTTATGTGCTGTGGCAAGCCAGGTTCTAGAAAACAAAAATTTAAAAACAGAAACTTAGATCTTATAGTAAAAAGAAATGTAGTTTTTGACAATACAGTAAAATGACTCTTGTCTTCAAAATGGAGTCAAGCTGGATCCTCATTATCAAGGCTTTTTCTGTAGAAAGCCAGAAGTAAGTGGTTTTACTAACAAATTTACAGTATGTGTCCAAACAGATTTCTTTGATACAATGCAAGAAGGTGATAACCATATCAAATAAGTTCCCAAGAGACACTTAGTAGTTTCTGTTTGTACTGGCACATGTGGATATGGAAGTCATGGTGTCCCACAGGAGTTGGTTTAACACCAGGAAGAGCAGGGGGTCTCTGAAGTCAATATGAAGTCTATTTATCTAAAACTGTAAAAAGTTATCCTGTCTCGGGAAGCCTTATATATCCTCATTGCTCTCCACTATATAATTTTGAGATGTAATGATTCAGGATAAGAAAGTACTCAACATCAACCCTTGTACAAATTTAGGTATTTAGTTATTTCTACACAGACATAACATTTGAAAAGTGACTTTCTTTGCATTTATATTTACTTTGAGAAATATTTCTGTGATTTGCAATTTGGAATTAAGTTAATTTTGAACTAATGTTAATCTAGTCATTGTCTACAGATCACTTAATATCTTGGGAGTTTCTGACAATTTTCAGTGTCAAACTCAATGTCCAAGTTTAGCATACTGGTCACTGAAGAGACAAGGCTCTCGTAGTTCATCTGGTTGTTTCATCTTCAAGCCTGATAGAAATAAGCATGATTGACAATTTCTAATATTTAGAATGATGATAGAATGTTGTTGTCATAAAAATGAAGTCATAGTCTGCAACTGTCAATTCACCACAGTAATATCATGCTCTTTTCCTTTGCCAAAAGTTTCAGAGTTTTCTTTAATTTGATAATTGCAAGTGTCCTATGAATAGGCTGGGTCTTCATAATTATCACCAAGAATGTCACATCATGGATTTTCCACCTCACCTGTATCTTAAACATTTTTTTTTTTTTTACTGTATAATTGCAGGGACTGGAAATGTATTCTACAGATTTATAAAAAAAAAAAAAAAACCCTTTGCCTTCATAATAAAGTTCTTAAGAATTTTATTTCATTTATTTTATTCTTCAATATAATACACAACCCTAAAGTTTTTACAGCAGTCAATAATATTTTCTTTATCAGTTTATGTTTCATCAACTGGACAGACTCAAACTTCTAACTTATTAGTTTAAACCCTCAAAGGAAAGAAAAAACATACAAATGTCAAATTAAAAAAAAACTTTGTTATACTATCATGACATTATTCTGAAAATTTTCTTTTATAAAATAAGTCTCAGAATTGTAAATAACACAAATCTTTGGTAAAGCAATTGGAAATTTTCAGCACTAAATTACAAAATTGTTAAAGAATTTTTCATGGAAATTGCCTACAGAAGTAGAAATTTGAAACATGTATGAGATTCTCAAAAAATAAATAAAAATATTTTGAATATACCTAATTTAAATTTTCTAAAACTTATATAAGGAACACTTTAACCACAAAAACAAAATACAAAATAGCATTGTTAGATAATACATAGTATAGATTTTTAATTTTCCTAACCCAAAGTGTCTCTCTAATTTTATTTATATACAATGTCTTCTCATTTAACAGATATTCATAGAATATTCACATATATACTTTATAGTTTCAGTTTTATGTTGTATAAAATAATCTTATGGCTGTTATTATTTCCTTTTCTGAGTAAATGTGATCCAAAAATAAAGGTAAATAGATGGCAGTTTGCTAGATTTATTTTGAAATGCTATTTGGCTTGAACAAATTTCCAAATCAGTTTAAATCACATATGCACTGGTGCTATCTATATGAGATTTCAGAATCGAAAATTTTACTAGGTTGATTCGAGACAAATACCTTGTATAAAAGCCTTATTTCTTTGAATCAGAGTTGTTATGGATTGACTCCTAGATTCTTGTTTGTTCATTCCAGATAAATCTCACAATTTGATCAGTATTGATTTCACAAAATGTTCAGGAGCTGCCCTGTACCTTGGAAGTTATATACACACAACTTTGTTTTCTGTCTACTATATGGTGCAACACCCTATTTTCAACATCAGCTCAGTTAAGACAATTTTGGCATGTCTCTCAGAGAAAGAGAAGCCATTTTTTTGTCAGCTATAATTCTGAGCATTTATTATATACTTATGCAAATCATTTCTTAGGTCAAAGGTTATAAAGTTCTTTAAGCCTTTATTTCTTTGGGTGAGGCATGAACAAGTGTCAGTTCACTCCAGATAGGGTCTGATCAAACCAAAACAAATATTCTATCTGAGCCTAGCTGGTAACAAAATACAGTGACTGGGCTCACATTGAGGAGAATCGTTTACTTACAAGACCGTGGTTAAGTCAAAGATAACAGCCAGAGGAGAGTAGCTATTTTTCAATATTTCATCCTCTTCTTTACTCTGGCTATTTCAGTTTTGTGTGAACTTCTCTGCAATGCTCCCTTTTGGGATGGAGGTAATATGAGTGTTTGCTGATTTGCTATGTAGTTGGCAACCTTGTCCAGTACCAATTGTTTATTCTCAACAGTATAATTTTATGAGTCCACTAATATCCATGGAATGCTGTAAACTGCTCATCTCTAACTAGTAATGAGTGTAAGTATGGATGTTAAGAACACAATATGGCAGACATAAAATGTCCATAGAACATGACAAAAGCTTCCACTTCAGATGTTAGGGAATCCCTGGCCACAGATTTTCAGTCAGGCTTAGAGTACTAGTATGATTTCTGTCCACTTGAGTTATGTGGAAATCCAATCAGAAAAAAAACTGTTATGTACTGGTAACAGTTATACCATTCTTGGAGGATAGTCACATAATGCATGGATATTGGATATTGTGCTAAAATATATTTGATTAGGTCCATTTAGACATTATCACTTCAAATGCAAACTGAGTGCTTTCTGTCATTATAGGATTCAACAAGCATAGTTGGAGTTTACAGCCCAATATATCATCTGCTGCAGAGATAGCATATGCTGTCTTCAGAAAGTCTCTTATCTTTTAGTTCTGGCACGTCAATAGTGGCAATATCTCGTGTAAAGTAAAGATCCATAGAGTCTTTACTTGTTATAACCCACAGGAAGCCTCAAATTAGATACAGGGATATTTCAATAAGCTTATGCTTTTTCAGTGTATCTTTTCCCTCTGTGCCTAGAAACTTCTTTTAAATTTGTAATCATTGTCTGCTCTTCCAGGCTGTTTGTACAATCTGTAAAACACTAATGTTAGCATTGTGTAGCAAGCACTTGAGTTGGACTTTCAAATTCTTTTTTTATTGAATATTTTATTTATTTACATTTCAGATGCCATCCCCTTTCCCAATTTTTCCTCCCTAGAAACTCCCTATCTCACCCCCTCTTCCTTTTTGCTTTTATACCATTTTAATTACATGCAAGTATTAAGGTCAGTTCTAGGTTGAGGAGCTAGCAATACAATAGATGCAAATGTCAAGGAACAAGCAAGGCAATAAACACAAATAGTCAAAGAACAAGAAAGGCAATAAACAAAGTTCCATGAACACTCCCATGATCACTGTTTCTAAGGGCTTATCAGGATGACCAATATATCTGAGCCTACTTCCCTGTCCTAGCCAAAAGTCATTTTCATGTCTGAAGCCTACTTCCTTGTTTTAGCCTAAGATTTAGATTCCTGCCTGAAATTATTTCTTTGTTCTAGCTTAATGTCAGATTCCTGCCTGAAGCCTACTTCCTTGTCCTTGGTCAATGTCATTCCTGCCAAGCAACCCATTTCCATGTCCTTGGCCCATGTCAGATTCTTGCCAAGCAGCCCCAAAGGCTCTCTGCTTCTACCCCTTTTTTTTTTTCATAAACAAGACTGGCCTGTCTTAGGTCATTCTGACAAGAGTGCCTTCCTTACCCATCATGAAATATACATTATCAAAAGCAATGCACTTCTGGCTTGGGTTGGTAAGGCTCTGTGTACAATTTTACCCATCCTTGGCTTGCCAGCCTGTTAATTTAATAACTCTGTTTGGGGTTCGTTTTCAGGTTCAAGTCATGTACTTTGGTTGCCAACATGATGATGTTGTCAAAGACAAGAGTTATCATGATGGGCAGGAATAAAAGTATTCCCAGAATAAAAAAGGGCTAGCATGATCAAGCCATATATGCCATTCTTGAAGCTTGACCAAAATATAAATACTGACATAAAGCCATGGATAATTTTATCAGCAGCATCTGCAGCATCAATGCTCAGCAGAGCAGAATTCTTTAAATTTATAAGCTCACTATGCAAAATTAAAATATCCAGAGATGTTTTAGAATTCTGCCAAATACACTGCAATTATCTTTAAACTTTTTCCTAATTATAATGACTACCAGTGTACATTTTAGAACTAACATGAATCCAATGGTATTTGGCATGACACTTGAGATGGCTCCTTACTCTTAAACACTGAACCTCCTTTCAATAATTTGAATAGGATACAGAGCATCAATCTGTTGTTCCAAATGCCTATCTAAATCCTCTTGTATATTCAACACATTAGTAACATTTTTTGCTAAATGATTAACAAAAGTAGCTGTCTTAACTTTTTGTGTGAAAGCAATTGCAGAAATAGTGGTGCTAGCAATTAATGCAATGAAATTGTTGTACCAGCGATAATCAAGCCAGATACCCTCTTGCTTCTGCTTAAAGCCTGACTCACTTCTAGTACTTACAAGCTCTTTTTTCAGAAAACTAAGGTTCTGTGATACTCAGGGCAATAAAATAAAATCTGGTTGATAGACCTCCATGACTGACATGCCAGATTTCAATACACTAACACAATTAGAAAGTCTACAATCAATGCAACTTACACTAAATACTGTAGAAGAAACAAAAGTAATTTTAACATGACAATTATAAGAGCCTTAACATGTGTACTCACTCTTATTTGAAATCTAGATCCTGTCCCAACTTTATCTCTTGCTAACATAACATCATGGAGAACTGCAGCTAACTTCCAAATAGGTCTCTGAAAATGTCCAGAACCAGCCTTCCAAATGAAGACTGTTATTTCCAATATTGGATTGATGCGTAGACCAGTCCATTATTGAGTCTGAATAGCTGGTCACATTTAAGAAAAATACAAGAGTCATTTCTAAGTTCTCTTTTTGATTCTCTGTTAGACAGGAACTCAGAAGGCCTTCTTCAAGAAAATGTAACTCCGTATTGAATTGATGCTTATTATCAAGGGAAATGCTAACAAAAGGTAGCAAGTTCCAACAAAATATGAAATCCTTTTATCACTTTTTACAATCAAAAAGCAATTTTGGGTAGAACAAGATAGATAGGAAGCAATTATGTTACTGAGCTTTGGCAACATACTAGCAGTACTCATTAGACATTAGCTTTGTAGGGTAATTGTACAGTGCCAAGGATCTGTCTAGTTGAGACAGTTTACAGTGCCTGGCCTGACAAGTGGTGGATGTGAACCAAGAACTGAATTTATCTACTTCACCCTGCCACTTCTGCTGGCTCTCTATGATTGACCTCAAACTGTCCCTGTTGGCACTTACAGTTTATCAGTCAAATCTGTCTGTTGAAAGAACCCAGAGTTCCAAGAACAGTGCACAGACTTTTATTTCCTCCAAATACATTGTTTTCAACAGACATTTTACACCCTCAGACAATGCTTTCCAATTCTGGGATAGTTCCTATGTCCTAGCAGTATATCCACTGTTTTTAAAGTTTCTTTCATTTTGATTGATTGATTGTGTCTGTGTGTGTTTCACACACATGTTTATTTCTGTGTATACTTGCAGAAGTCAGAGGAGGCTGCTGATTATCCTGCAGCTTTATCACTCTCTTGCCTTACTCCCTAAAGACAAGACCTCTTGGTGAATTTGGTAACCAGCAAGCCTCAGTGGCCATACTATCTCCAATTCCTACACCTCTGGGACTATAGATACACATAGCCACACCCAGTTTTTTTTTTAATGTGGATACAAGAATCTGATTTATAACGTAGTTAGGAATTATATATCTAGTAACATGGCAGTACTAGATTTTAAGTAATATTAGATAATGGTGAGATAGGACACATAGAATTTTTTTTTTTAAAAAGTGTTCTGTATTTGTTAAGATTTGCCCTGTGATCAAGCATGTATTCTATGTTAAAGAAACTTTGATATGCTGCTTAGTGGAATGTATTTTCTTTAATATTTGGGTGAAGGATTCTGTAGATATCTCTTAAGATCTTTTGAAAGAAGAATTCATTTAATTCTGAAATTTCTCTGTGTTTTATGTAGATGACCAATTAGTTAGAAAAACTGGGTTGTTGAAATCACTTCCTATTATTAGGTGTGTGTTAATCTGTGTTTTTAATTCCATTAGTATGCTTTTCTATGAAATTTGGTGTATCTCATGTCTATGGGACTCTTAGAGCCTTGTAGAAGGGAATACCCAGACCATTAGTGATGCTTTGAGAAATCTCCAGTAAGCAGAATCTGTTGCTGACCTAGATAACTTCTTTAATATCTACTTTTGCTTCAGTTACCAGTCTGAGTTTTCTGTTCTTTCTTTTTTTATTAATGAATCCATTTGTTTACATCTCAAATGATATCCCCCTTCCTGGTTATCCCTCTACAACTCTCCCCATCTCATCTGCCCTCTCTCCCTTCCCTTTTGCCTCTATGAGGATGTTCCCCCAACCCTCCCAACCACTCCTGTCTCACTGCTCTAGCATTCTGCTATGCTGGGGCATCAAACCTCCACAGGACCAATGGTCTCTCTCCCATTGATGTCAGAGAAGGCCATTCTCTGCTACATATGTATCTGGAGCCATAGATTCCCTCCCTGTATACTCCTTGGTTGGCAGTCTAGTCCCTGGGAGCACTGGGTAGTCTGGTTAGCCAACATTGTTCTTCCTATGGGGTGGCAACCCCGCTCTGCTCCTCCAGTCCTTCTGCCAGCTCCCAGTCTGATGGTTGGCTGTGAGCATCCACATCTGCATTCGCTTGGCCAGATGATGGTAGAACTTCCTAGGCAACATCTATACCAAGTTCCTGTCAGCAAGTGCCTCTTTACAACAGCAACAATGGAGCAGAGACTGAAGGAAGGGCCATCCGGGAACCACCCCACCTGGGGAATCCATCCAGTCTGCAGATACCAAACCCTAACAACACTATTAGTTTTTATGTTGGAAAAAGAATGCTACTGAAAGTGGGCTTTGAGGTTTTAAAAGCCCATGCCTGGCAAAGTCAGTTTCTGTCTCTCTGTCTCTGTCTGTCTCCTTGTCTCTCCCCCTCTCCTTCCCCTTCTCCCTCTCCCTTACCCTTACCCTGCCCCTGCCCATGCCCCTCTCCCTCTCCCTCCCCACCTCTCATTCTCTCTACGTCTTTCTGTCCAACTCTTTATCTTTCTCTGTCTTTTTCTGCCTCACTGCCTACAGATTAGAATGTAACTCACAGGTCCTGCTCCAGCACTATGAGTGCCACCATGCCCCTACCACAATGACAATGTTCTGACCCTCTAAAACTATAAGCAAGCCCCCAATTAAATTCTTTCTTTTATGACTTGCCTTGGTCTTTGTCTCTTCACAGCAATAGAACAGTAACTGATAGTGAAGTTAATAATGTCTTTTTGCCTTCTTTATCTATAATAGTTTTTGGAGGTCTATTTTATCAGATAACAATACTGACCCTTTTTGCATTTTTACAAAAGTAATAATTATATTGAATGCCCCTTTACTCCTTTTAAATTAGTTCTTTGAGAATTTCATACAATGTGTTTTGATCATATTCATTGACTCCCCAAACTCCTCTCAGACTCACACCCTTACATATATATCCAGCTTTGTGTCCTCTTGTTTCTCTCTAGCTAGTCAAACACAGTTTGTGCTGCTCATATACTCTTTGGTGTATGGCCTTTCATCAGTCCATTATCAATCTACCAAGAGCCACACCTTTAAAGAAAATTGACTCTCAGCAGTTAACAATAGATCTTTAGCTAGGAACTTTATGCCCACTTCTCTTAACACTGAACTTTGTCTGGCTTAAGCTTGTGCAGGTCTTGTGCAAGAAGTTTCAAATGATATTATTTCACTTGTGCACTTTAACTTCCATTGTGTTCTTAGACATTAACCAGTATATTTTTCTTTCTCTTAGTTTGGGTAGTAATTTTGTTTTTCATTATATAACTTTTTTTCCAAAACAAAGCATTTTATTTTAGGGACATTTACCTGTAAAGTCATAATAGTTTATTTTTTATTTTTTTATTGGATATTTTATGTATTTACATTTCAAATGTTATCTCCTTTTCTGGTTTCTCCTCCAGAACCATCCCCACTCCCCTGCTTCTATGAGGATGCTCCCCATCACACCCACCCACTCCCACCTCACTGCCCTCACATTCCCCTACACTGGGGAATTGAGCCTTCACAGGACCAAGGGCTTCTCCTCCTAATGATGCCATACAATGATGACATCCTCTGCTACATAAGCAGCTGGAGCCATGTGTTCCTCCATGTGTACTCTTTGGTTGGTGGTTTAGCCCCTGGGAGCTCTGGGGTTCTGGTTGATTGATATTGTTGTTTTTCCTATGGGGTTGCAAACCCCTTCAGCTCCTTCAGTCCTTTCTCCAACTCCTCCATTGAGGACCCTGTGCTAAGTTCAGTGGTTGACTGTGAGCATCTGTATCTGCATTTGTCAGGTTCTGGTACAGCCTCTCAGGAGACAGCTATAACAAGCTCCTGTCATTTTGATGCATATGTTACCATAACTTTTTTGTTCTTTTCCCAATATTACCTTCCCTTCTTCCTATCACCCATATCTCTCTGAATCCATTCCTACTCCCAATCATCACATTTGTGTTTTCATAACACACACACACACACACACACACACACACACACACACACACACACATGAACACCCATATGCACACATACACATGCATGCACATGTACACAACAAAGGGGGTGGGGAAAGATACAGAGACAGAGTCACACAGAGATTCAGAGAGGGTAAAATTTACATCCTGTATTTGAGAGAAAATGTGATACTGTTTTTACTTTCCCTTATTACCTTCTTTATTCCTTTTGTCCCAACTCCTTAAGGGCTTGTTCTTGTGTTTCATTGTTCCTCTTCTTCCTTTATGTCTTACAAATATATTTATCTAGGCTTTTCATAAGAAGACAAATGACTAATGCCTTTCCTTCTAAAGCTGGCTTAACAATAGGATTGCTTCCACTAACATATTCTTGACTTCCATAGACTTCTATGCAAGAGACCTAATATCATCCTTTTTTTTATAGCTGAATAACAGTTCATTATCTATCTATCTATCTATCTATCTATCTATCTATCTATCTATCTATCTATCTATCTATCTGTCTGTCTGTCTGTCTATTTTGTGACCTTTTGGGGCTGCATTTCAGATTATCTGCATATAAATATTTGCATTACCATTCATAGCAGTAGCAAAATTACAATTATGAAGTAGCAAAAGAATAGTTTTATGGTTGGAGATCACCACAACATGAGTATTTATATCAATGGGTTGAAGCATTAGAAAATTTGAGAACTACTGGTTTAGGCTATTTGTGTGTGTGTGAGTATGTGTGTGTGTGTGTGTGTGTCTTGTACATTGTGAACAGCATAACAATAACATGGATGTACAAGTATCTCTGTGGTGTGCTGTCTTACTTTTGGAGTATTTACATGAGTGGTGTATACTTCTAGTACTTGTGGTACTTCTAGTTTAATATTTTGGAGATATTCAATAGTAATTTCTATAGTGGCTGTGTCAGTTTGTATTCTTGCCAACCCCGTATTTGTTATTCTTTCCTTATATCGTCACCAGCTTTTGTGATCTACAGGATATCCTTTGTACTGGGCTGATAGTGACTATTAAATCAGTTTTTATTTGTTTTCCTCTTGTGTAATAATGCTTAAAGTTTAAAAATAACTTGGCTATCTGCATTTATCCTATTGATAACTATCTGCTCAATTCATTTCACCATGTATTGGTTGGATAATTTATCTTTACTGTTTAAGTTTTAGAATCATTTTTACCTTTTAGATATAAAACCCCTTCCTAGAGATATGGTTTGTAAAAATTTCTTCCAGTTTTAGGCTGGTTGTTCTGTCTGCTGACTGAATATATCTGAGTTAGTTACTAGTTTGCTTGTATCCAAGAGGTAATAGATATAGACAGATGAGATTGTTGGCTGAACTAGCTCCCATTGTCCAGGTTTCCTTGCATAATCCATGCATAGTATCTGTCATAAAACTGCCACACAAGCACACTATCTTTAAAAATCTGAGCTAGAGAGAATTCAAAGCATGAGAAAAAAAAGAGGAAAATTGGGAAAAGGAAATAGAAAAAAAAACATTGTAGGAACTGATCACAATAGTTTTTCTAAGATTGTGACTTGAAGTATCAGAGAAACCGGTTTGCAACTAATTAATGACATAAAGTTGAAACTAAGAGCACTGTTTAGACCAAGAGTGTGTAGAACACTTGTTTGATGTCTAAAAAGGTTTAAAAAAAAAAACAGATAAGAATTCAGTGGATTGGGGTTAAAATAATTGTACTGAAACCCAGAGACATTTCATGTTGATACCCTCATGTTTCACGTTTTGAAAATTTTACAGTGCTTACAGACAGTGCAATTGCACTGCAATTCTGTTGTCTGAGGATATGCCACAAATGTCAGGTGGCAGACAGTGGCCATCTTTCATAATGTGGTTAAAGAGCACCGTGTTTATAGAATAGAGATGGGTTAATTCATAATAATATCATTCGATGGTTTTTTTGCTCTTTTTAAAAAATCCTTACTAATTTTATTATTGAAATGTTTTATTTTCTACTGTGAAAGACTGAGAGCTTTTTTTATTGGATATTTTCTATATATTTGCATTTCAAATGTCATCCCTTTTCCTCACTTACCCCTCTAGAAACTCCCTATCCCACCCCTTCCTGCATTTTGCTTTTATATCATTTTAATTACATACAAGTATTAATGTCAGTTCTACGTTGAGGAACTAGCAGTACAATACATGCAAATAGTCATGGAACAAGCAAGACAATGAACACAAATAGTCAAAGAACAAGAAAGGCAATAAACAAAGTTCCATGAACACTCCCATGATCACTGTTTTTAATTACTTACCAGAATGACCAAAATATCTGAGCCTACTTTGCTGTCCTAGCTCAAAGTTGTTTTCATGTCTGAAGCCTACTTCCTTGTTTTAGCCTAAGATTTAGATTCCTGCCTGAAATTATTTCTTTGTTCTAGCTTAATGTCAGATTCCTGCCTGAAGCCTACTTCCTTGTCCTTGGTCAATGTCATTCCTGCCAAGCAACCCATTTCCATGTCCTTGGCCCATGTCAGATTCTTGCCAAGCAGCCCCAAAGGCTCTCTGCTTCTACCCCTTTTTATTTCATAAACAAGACAAGGCCTTAGGTCATTCTGACAAGAATTCCTTCCTTAACCATCATGGAATATACATTATCAAAAGCAATGCACTTCTGGCTTGGGTTGGTAAGGCTCTGTGTACAATTTTACCCATCCTTGGCTTGCCAGCTTGTTAATTTAATAACTCTGTTTGGGGGTTCATTTTCAGGTTCAAGTCATGTACTTTGGTTGCCAACATGATGATGTTGTCAAAGACAAATGTTATCATGATGGGCAGGAATAAAAGTATTCCCAGGATAAAAAAGGGCTAGCATGATCAAGCCATATATGCCATTCTTGAAGCTTGACCAAAATATAAATATTGACATAAAGCCATGGATAATTTTATTAGCAGCATCTGCAGCATCAATACTCAGCAGAGCAGAATTCTTTAAATTTATAAGCTCAGTATGCAAAATTAAAACATCCAGAGATGTTTTAGAATTCTGCCAAATACACTGCAATTATCTTTAAACTTTTTCCTAATTATAATGACTACCACTGTACATTTTAGAACTAACATGAATCCAATGGTATTTGGCATGACACTTGAGATGACTCCTTACTCTTAAACACTGAACCTCCTTCCAATAATTTGAATAGGATACAGAGCATCAATCTGTTGTTCCAAATGCCTATCTAAATCCTCTTGTATATTCAACACATTAGTAACATTTTTTGCTAAATGATTAACAAAAGTAGCTGTCTTAATTCTTGTGTCAAAGCAATTGCAGAAATAGTGGTGCTAGCAATTAATGCAATGTAATTGTTGTACCAGCAATAATCAAGCCCGATACCCTCTTGCTTCTGCTTAAAGCCTGACTCACTTCTTCCATTACTTGCAAGTTTTTTTTTTTTTTTCAGAAGACCAAGTTTCTGTGATATTCAGGGCAATGAAGCAAAATTTGATTGGCAGACCTCCATGACTGACATGCCAGATTTCAATACACTAACACAATTAGAAAGTCTACAATCAATGCAACTTACACTAACTACTGTAGAAGAAACAAAAGTAATTTTAACATGACAATTAAAAGAGCCTTAACATGTGTACTCACTCTTATTTGAAATCTAGATCCTGTCCCAACTTTATCTCTTGCTAACATAACATCATGGAGAACTGCAGCTAACTTCCAAATAGGTCTCTGAAAATGTCCAGAACCAGCCTTCCAAATGAAGACTGTTATGTCCAATATTAGATTGATCTGTAGACCAGTAAATGATTGAGTCCAAATAATTAGTCACATTTAAGAAAAATACATGAGTTGTTATAACTTCTTTTTTTGATTTTCTGTTCCACAAGGTCCAAAAACTTGATGCAAGGCAGCTTGTCCCATCAGTGGTTGAGGTAAGCAAAGGTGAACCGGGAACATATGTCCAGTACAGCTTCCCAGTCATATTGTCATGTACTCAGCAAACTTACAGGTCAGCATCATTTTTTTCCCAGCATCGCATGTCTCACCCATTGGTCTCACAGCAACTATGCTCCTTCAGCAGAAAAAAAGCACAAATATGCCATCTTTCCCATATTAAATATGTGATCGGATCATGCCATATGTCAGTAAGTGTATCCTTCCCTTTCACCTATGCATAAGTATGCCTAATTGTAGAGTGTCATAGACACTCAGCAGAAAGTTCCTTAGCATCCAAATTTTTTAATAAAATTTAAAATAAACTGAATATGGTTTAAATAAATTTCTGATGTATGAGGATATGACTCCTCCTTTTTTATTTTATGAAGATATTGTTAAAAGTTTCATGGGTCCCTTCCACAGTCTCTTATTCTTGACAAATATAAGAATCCCAGTAATATGTGTAATATTAAATTGCTGACAAAACGTTTCGAATGCTCAACTACAATAGCCAGTTCCATTATCTGTTTTTTTAATTGGATAATTTATTTATCACATTTCAGATGTTATCCCCTTCCTCATTCCCCCCAGAAACCCCTTATCCTACTCCCTCTCCTACTTCTATGAAGCTGTGCCCCCACCCATCCACCAACTCTCAAATTTCTCCACATTGGGGCATCCAGCCTTCACAGGACCAAGGACCTCCTCTCTCACCTATGCCCAACAAGGCCATCCTCACTTACATATACAGTTGGAGCCATTGGTCCCTCCCTTTTTGCTCCCAGGCTGATTTTGATCTGGGAGCTCTGGTTGATTTGTATTGTCACTCATCACAGGTGGCTACAAGCTCCTCAACTCCTTAAGTCTTCTCTCTAACTCTTCCATTGGGGACTGTGATTAGTTCAATGGTTAGTTGTGAGCATCTGCCTCTGTATATGTCAGGCTCTGGTAGAGCCTCTCAGGAGACCTATGTATCATACTACTGTCAGCATGCACTTCTTAACATCCACAACTGTGTTTGCATTTGGTGACTGCACCTAGGATGGATGCCAAGGTGAGGCACACTATGGACGATCCCTCTTCCAGCCTCTGCTCCATTCATTGTCTCCTTATTTGCTCCTGTGATTATTTTACTACTCCTTCTAAGAAGAATTGAAGTGCCATACTTTGGTGTTTCTTCTTTTGAGTTTCATGTGATTTGTGAGTTATATCTTGGGTATTGTGAGATTTTGGGTTAATACCCACTTATCAGTGAGTGTATACCATGTGAGTTCTTTTGTGATTGGGCTCACTCAGGATGATGTTTTCTAGTTCCATCTATTTGCCTAAGAATTTTTGAATTCATTGTTTTTAATAGTTGAGTAGTACTCTATTGTGTAATGTAGTACATTTTCTGTATCCATTCCTCTGTTGAAGGACATCTAGGTTCTTTCCAGCTTCTGATTGTTATAAATAAGGCTGCTATGAACATAGTGGAGCATGTGTCCTTGTTATATGTTGGAGCATCTTTTGGGTATATGCCCAGGAGTGGTGTAGCTGGTCCTCAGGTAATACTAGGTCCAATTTTCTGAGAACTGCCAGACAGATTTCTAGAGTGGTTGTACCTGCTTACAATCTCACCAACAATGGAGGATTGTTCCTCTCTCTCCACATCCTCACCAGCATCTGCTGTCACCTGAATTTTTGATCTTAGCCATTCTGACTGGTGTGAGATGGACTCTCAGAGTTGTTTTGATGTGTATTTCCCTGATTACTAAAGATGTTGAACATTCCTTTAGGTGTTTCTTGGCAATTCAATATTCCTCAGTTGACAATACTTTGTTGAGCTGTGTATTCCATTCTTAATAGGGTTATTAGATTCTCTGATGTCTAATTTCTTGAGTTCTTTGAATATTTTGGATATTAGCCCTCTCTCAGATGTAATATTGGGAGAGATATTTTTCCAATCTATTCTTTGCCATTTTTTCCTATTGACAGTATCCATTGCCTTACAGAAGCTTTCCAATTTTATGAGGTCCCATTTGTCAATTCTTGATCTTAGAGCAAAAGCCATTGGTGTCCTGTTTCAGGAACTTTTCCTCTGTGCCCTGTGTTTGAGGGTCTTCCCCACTTTCTCTTCTATTAGTTTCAGTGTGTCCGTTTTATATGGAGTCCTTGATCCACTTGGACTTGAGTTTTATACAAGGAGATAAGAATGAATCAATTTGCATTCTTTTACATGCTGACCTCCAGTTGAATAAGCACCATTTGTTGAAAATGCTGTTTTTCCTACTGAATGATTTTAGCTTCTTTGTCAAAGATCAAGTGACCATAGGTATGTGGGTTCATTTCTGGTCTTCAGTTCTATCCATTGATCTCCTATCTCTGTACCAATACCATGCACTTTTTATCACTATTGTCTGTAATACATCTGAGGTCAGGGATGGCGATTCCCCCAAAAGTTCTTTTATTGTTGAGAATAGTTTTCACTATCCTGGGTTTTTTGTTATTCCAAATAAATTTGAGAATTGCTCTTTCTAATTTATGAAGAACTGAGTGATTTTCATGGGGATTGCATTGAATCTCTAGATTGCTTTAGGCAAGATGGCCATTTTTACTATACTAATCTTACCAGTTCATGAGTTTGGGAGATCTTTCCACCTTCTGAGGTCTTCTTTGATTTCTTTCTTCAGGGATTTGAAGTTCTTGTTGTACAGATTGTCACTTACTTGGTTAGATTCACACCAAGGTATTTTTATTATTTGTGACTATTGTGAAGTGTGTCATTTCCCTAATTTCTTTCTCAGTCTGTTTATCCTTTAAGTATAGGAAGTCTGTTGATTTGTTTGAGTTAACTTTTATATCCAGCCACTTTGCTGAAGTTGTTTTTCAGGGTTAGGAGTTCTCTGATAGAAGTTTTGGGGTCACTTAAGTATGCTATCCTATCATCTGCAAATAGTGATATTTTGAATTCTTCCTTTCTAATTTGTACCCATTTGACCTCCTCTTGTTGTCTAATTGCTCTGGCTAGGACTTCTAGTACTATATTGAATAGGTAAGGGAGAGAGTGGGCAGCCTTGTCTACTCTCTGATTTTAGTGGGATTGCTTCCAGTTTCTCTCCATTTAGTTTGATGTTTGCTACTGGCTTTCTGTATATTGTTTTTACTATGTTTAGGTATGAGCCTTGAATTCCTGTTCTTTTCAATACTTTGACCTAAAGAGATGTGGAATTTTGTAAAATACTTTCTTAGCATCTAGTGAGATGATCATGGTTTTTATTTATTTATTTTTTTTATTTTTTTTATCCCTTTGAGTTTTTTTATAGAGAGGATTACGTTGATGGATTTTCCTATATGAAACCATCCCTGCATTCTGGGATAAAGGGTACTTAATCATGAGGATGATTGTTTTGATGTGTTCTTGGATTCTGTTTGTGAATATTTTATTGAGTATTTTTGCATCATATTGATAAGAAAGATTGTTCGAAGTTCTCTTTCTTAGTTGGATCTTTGTATAATTAGGTATGAATTAATTGTGGCTTCTGAGAACAAATTGGGTAGTGTTCCTTTTGTTTCTATTTTATGGAATAGTTTATAGAGATATGGTATTAAGTCTTCTTGGAAGATCTGATAGAATTCTGAACTAAAACAATCTGGTCCTGGTGTTTGTTTGGTGGGGAGACTTTCAATAACTGTGTTATTGGGTCTTTGTGTGATTTAGGTATGAGTGTAGGATTATTTAGATGATTTTTCTGGTCCTGATTTAACTTTTGTACCTAGTATCTGTCTAGAAAGTTGTCCATTTCATCCAGATTTTCCACTTTTGTTGAGTATAGGCTTTTGTAGTAGTACGTGATGATTTTTTTAGAGTTTCCTCAGTTTCTGTTGTTATGTCTTCCATTTCAATTCTGATTTTATTAATTTGGATACTTTTTCTGTGCCTCTGTTTAGTCTGGCTGAGGGTTTATCTATCTTGTTGATTTTCTCAAATAACCAGCTCCGAGTTTTGTTGATTCTTTGTATAGTTCTTTTGGGTTTTACTTGGTTGATTTCAGCCCTGAGTTTGATTATTTCCAGCCATCTATTCCTCTTGGCTGTATTTGCTTCTTTTTGTTCTAGAACTTTCATGTATGCTGTCAAGTTGCTATTGTATCCTCTCTCCAGTTTCTTTCTGTAGGCACTTTGAGCTATGAGTTTTCCTCTTAGCACTGCATTTATTGTGTCCCACAAGTTTTGGTATAATGTGTCTTCATTTTCATTAAGTTCTAAAAAAATCTTTAATTTCTTTCTTTATTTCTTCCCTGACCAAGTTATCATTGAATAGAGTGTTGTTCAGTTTCCATGTGTATGTGAGCTTTCCATTGATTTTGTCATTATTGAAGACCAGCCTTAGTCTATGATTATCTGATTGGATGCATGGGATTATTTCAATTTTCTTGTATCTGTTGAGGCCTCTTTTATGACCAATTATATTGTTAATTTGGAGAAGGTACTATGAGGTGCTGAGAAGAAGGTATATTCTTTATTTTTGGATGAAATGTTATATGGATATCTGCTAAATCCATTTGGTTCATAACTTCTCTTAGTTTCAATCTGTCTTTTTTTACTTTCTGTTTCCATTATCTGTCCATTGATGAGAGTGGGGTGTTGAAGTTTCCCACATATTGTGTGAGGTTCAATATTGCTTTGAGCTTTAATAAGGTTTCTTTTATGAATGTGGGTGCCCTTGCATTTGGAGCATAGATATTCAGAACTGAAATTTCATCTTGCTTGGTATTTCCTTTGAGGAGTATGAAGTGTCCTTCCTTATTTGTCTTCTTTTTTGATAACTTTTGGTTGAAAGTAGATATTTTTCGATATTAGAATGGCCACTCCAGCTTGTTTCTTGGGACCATTTGCTTGGAAAATTGTTTTCTAGCCTTTTATCTTGAGATAGTATCTGTCTTTGTCATTGAATGTGTTTCCTATGTACAGCAAAATTTTGGGTTCTGTTTACTTATCCTGTCAGATTGTTTCTGTCTTTTATTGGGGAACTGAGTCCATTGATGTTACGAGAGATTAAGGCAAAGTGATTTTTGCTTCCTGTTACTTTTTGTTTTTGAGGTGGGATTATGTTTGTGTAGCTATCTTCTTTTTTGTTTTGTTGGAAGAAAATTTACTTTCTTGCTTTTTCTAGGTTGTAGTTTCCCTCCTTACATTGGAGTTTTCTATCTATTACCCTTTGTTGGGCTTGATTTGTGGAAAGATATTGTGTAAATTTGGTATTGTCATGGAATATCTTGGTTACTCCATCTAGAGTAATTGAGAATTTTGCTGAGTATAGTAGCATGGGCTGGCATTTTTGTTTTCTTAGGGTCTGTTTGGCATCTTTCCAGGATCTTCTGGCTTTTATAGTCTGTGGTGAGAAGTCTGGTGAAATTCTGATAGGTCAACCTTAATAAGTTACTTGATCTTTTTTCATTACTGCTCTTAATATTCTTTCTTTGTTTTATGTATTTGGTGTTTTGCTTTTTATGTGATGTGAGGAATTTCTTTTCTGATCTAGTTTATTTGGAGTTCTGTAGGCTTCTTGTATATTCATAGGCATCTCTTTCTTTAGTTAGAGAAGTTTTCCTCTATTATTTCGTTGAAGATATTTACTGGCACTTTAAGTTGGGAATCTTCACTCTCTTCTACACTATTATTCTTATATTTGGACTTCTCATTGTGTCCTGGATTTCTTGGATGTTTTGGATTAGGAGCTTTTTGCATTTTGTGTTTTCTTTGACAGTTGTGTCACTGTTTTCTATGGTATCTTCTGCACCTGTATTCTCTCTTCTATGTCTTATATTCTGTTGGTGATGCTTGCATCTATGACTCTTGATCTCTTTCCTAGGTTTTTCTATTTCAGGGTAGTCTCCCTTTGTGATTTTTTTTTTTTTTTTTTGGTTTTTTTCGAGACAGGGTTTCTCCTGTGTAGTCCGGGCTGTCCTGGAACTCGCTCGGTAGACCAGGCTGGCCTCGAACTCAGAATCCGCCTGTCTCTGCCTCCCAAGTGCTGGATTAAAGTGTGCGCCACCACCGCCCGGCGTGATTTTTTTTTATTGTTTCTACTACTTCCATTTTATGTCCTTGATAGTTTTGTTCATTTTACTGTTGTTGTGTTTTCTTGTAATTCTTTAAGGGATTTTGTATTTCCTCTTTAAGGACTTCTAACTTTTACTTGTGTTCTCCTGTATTTCTTTAAGGGAGTTATTTATGTCCTTCTTAAAGTCCTCTATCATCATCATGAGGAGTGATTTTAAATCTGGATCCTGCTTTTCTGGTGTGATAAGGTATCCAGGGCTTTCTATGGTGGGAAAAATAGATTCCAATGATACCAAGTAACCTTAGTTTCTGTTGCTTATTTTCTTAAGCTTGCATTTTGCCATCTGGTTATCTCTAGTGCTACCTTCACTCACTGTCTCTGACTAGAGCCTCTCTGTCCTGTTATCTTGGTTATGTCTGAACTCCTCAGAAGTCAGCTGTCTCTGTGACTCTGTGATTCTGAGATCCTGGTGTAAAAGCTTCTTGGAGTCATTTGGGTTCTGTGATCCTGAAATCCTGGTGTGACCAAGCTCCTGAAATCCTGTGGACCTATTATCCTATGTTTCTGGGTGTGTTAGAGCTCATGGAGGTCCAGTCTTCTCTCAGTGTTCTGGGATTGGGAGCAGAGCTGGCACCCTAGGACTGCTCAGAGCACTGGTGCAGACCAGAAGGATTCATTCTTTGCTTCTAACAATGCCATTCATGTAACATTTTGTGATTCTAAAGTTGGAAAGGACATCATTTGCTAGGGTAACTTCTGCTATCTGTGCATTTTTGATAAGAACTCATCAATGTTTTTAGTGGTCTTTTTATTAAGTCAACAAAAATTATCTTGAGAAACTTTGTTCAGATTTTATTTTATTTTTTATTTTTACTTTTAAAGAACAGAACCATTATACTCAGGTACTTTACACAAGTGAATTGTAGAGAACCATCACTGCGGCAGAAGGATATTATGCGTTCTTAGCAGTTGCTTTGGATGAGTCGGCACTTCAGAAGCTTCAGATACATTTCCACTAAATTTGAATCCTTTTTCAGGCAGTGAAACAGGTTATGAAAAGCAAAGTATCTAGTGTTTCTATCGGGTGACTGCAAGAGTCCCAATTCAGACCAGGCAGGATAGTTCCAGTTTTCCTTGACTTCAAAATTACCCTAATCATCAAAATAATAGTTAAGTGTTAATTATAGATGAGAGCTTGAGATTCTATTTCTTCTACAAATTAAATTCAATTTTGTGAGAATTTAATATTGTAAACCTTTAGCCAAACCCAGGGAATTTCATTTACCTGAAACAGAGTACTTAAAATATATTAGCCATTTAAAATTAGAAATAGGGCAAATCAATACATTTTTGTGACATGAAATTGATACCCACTAAAGTTTGTTTTTCTGGGATGTTGTATAATTTGTACCCAATCAACCATTGCTCCAAAGACAGAAGAGTAGGTTCAAAAGACTCAAAGAAATAAACATAATTTCATGTCTGAGAAAGGATAATCTTAGAAAATTCTTAAGGCTCACCTCAGCTTTAAAATCAGTAAATGATTATTAGTAATATACATGCTAACCCAGTGAACTGTAGGAAGAAAGTCTCTTAGACCCCTCAAGCTTCTTACAAATTGTGCAGTGAATTCTAAAGATTTAGCTTTCATGATTGTCACCTGTGTTAGGAGTTGGGGTAAAAGTTTTCTGTAATGCTGCTACATTGAGTCACCCTTTCTCTTGCAAGTAACTCTCAACCATATTCATGTTAGAACTCCATTAAAAACTCATTGTTTCCACAAATTGAACTTCAGTGTAGCTGTTACATTTGTCTGTCATAGTTTTTTTTGGGGGGTGAATAAACCTGTTTGTCTTGTGTTTCCATAGGAAAAGTCTCACACAGCACAGGAGCAGACTCATGGGTAATTTGATAGCAAGGAATATGAAAGGAGTAGGATAAATCCTGTTAATTATTGAACTTTTATAGTTTCATGATTGTCCCTGACTTGTCTTTAAGTTTTATACATTCAGGCACCACAGTAATCTTCTTTTCTACCAAATAAGTATTCCATACAGTATATCTGGACAAATATTTATACCCAATGAAGATTCTAATTGGTGTACTAAGATACAGATAGTCCCATCTTAACTATCTATATCTAATAAAATCTGCTGGGATAGTTACACATCTGTCTTTCTTTCTAGAAAAGTGCTTTCCAAATCACTGTGAGCAGCAGGTGTTTACTTTCTAGATCCTTTGAGAAAAGGAAGTAAAGTACCTCTGAGAAGGTTAGCTGTTGTTCATATAAGGAGAGAAGATATAGACTTAATTGGATATACACTTCTTCTCACTTTGTGTTGTTGTTGTTGCAAGTGGAAGTGTTTCAAGTTTCATTTGCCATTACTCAATGTGGTGATTTGAATATGCATGGCCCAGGGGATGGAAGAGTTAGGATATCAATTTGATATTAATTTATATCAAATTGCTAACTGCCCCACTGCACTGTTGGAATAGGTATGGCTTTGTTGGAGAATGTGTCACTGCAGGGATGAGCATCTGCCCAATGTGGAATGAGATCCTCCTCCTGACTACCTACAGAGGAAGCCTTTCCTCATTACCATTAGATTAAGATGTAGAATTCTTGTCTCCTCCAGTAGCATATGTGCCTCCATGTGGCTATGCTTCCCAACATGAAGATAATGGACTGAATCTTTGAAACTGTAAGCAAGTCTCAGTTAAATTTTTCCTTTATAAAAATTGCCTTAGTCATAGTGTCTCGTCACAGCAATGAAACCCAAACTAAGACATCCAGGTTACCCTGTTCATGTGTGAAAAATACAGAGAAAGTTGGGAAGCTGTTTACCTTGAGGGCAATCTTCTTTATGGCCTCTAGGAGATTTCTGTTTAAGGTCTTAACCTCCAAGGCTTTGGAGAGGGTAGGAGGAGTGGATCCCAGCCTCTCACACATTTCAGCCCACAGATGGTACAGAGGGTTGACCCAGGCTTGCAATAAGCTGTGTGCCAACCCCAGCAGTACTTCCAGCTAAGCAAACACAATTGAACAATTCCATTAGAATAAAGGCTGTGCAATAGTATTAAATACAGGCAGATTTCACTCAAGTAGCTGAAATAGGCTCTCATTTGGTCATTTGTATACATGTTGAGAATATTATTTTGATGGCACAGATTTGATGGCCACTGACCTCATGTTATAGAATTTTTGCACAATTAAATTCAGAAATATCAGAAGAATGTTTTAAAGAGTTTTCTAGTGAAAATTCTAGTGAACTCTGAACAATTTTCATTTCTTCCTTAACTTCCTTTTTTACTTTATATTATTATCATTTACTATTTGTTATTGCTATAAATAAGAATATATACAAAATGCTGATAACATTAAAAAAACAAGAAAGTTGATTATATCTGTGGCACATTTTTGATAGGTGATAATGTTCATTGTAAATCACTTAAGTGACTTCATGGAAGAGAACTTAAGTGAGAGATAATAACCATCCATTATTAGTTAAAGTAAGCATTGCATATAACCTCCTCATCACATTAGGCACAAATTTTTTCTTGTGGAACATAATATTGCATTTTATATGACTCTTTTCTTCCAATAATAACTTATGTAAACTTAGGCTTCCAATAATAACATATGTAAACATAGAGAGATCTTAGTGGAATGGACACTTATATCAAGAAGCAGAAGTAGATTCAGAAGAGACATAAATATTAAGAATAGATAGTATAGTGTTTGGTAATGTTAAATTCTGTAAACATAGCATCCAGTGTAACTTATGATGAACACAACTCTATTGGTGCTTCATTTGTATATACTTAAGTACATAGTTAACTGTGGGGTCAGATTTGACTCATCTAGAATACACAGAGTAGCATGATTTCATGGACAAGGCATTGGTAAAATGGGTTTTCTGAATGTACAGAAATACTGCTATAATGTTACTTAGCAATATTTTATGTTTATTTTTCAACAAGATTGTTCTATGAATTCATATTTCTTACCTATTTTTCTGCCAGTCTGATAGCCATCTACTATTATGCTGTAGTATAATATAAGGAGTATAAATACATGACAAAGCCTCTGCAGTGATTTTGCAGTTGTGGTAACAAGCCAAAGGTGAGAACTTACTTGGATCTTTTGGGCTTGCTCCTTGTTTTCTGGAAAAGAGAGGGAAGAAGTGTGGCATCTGGAGGTCCTCTGCTGAAATCCTCGGCCTTGGGCATAAAATACTTTCTGAAATGATGAAGTACTCAATTACCGCTCATCTTTAAATCAAGTAATTTTAATAACAACCTGAGCATTAATGTATTTGATAGATATGAAATTTTAAAGTTAAACAACACTGTAAAAGAAAATAAGGAACTAGACAAGTAACTTTAAATCTACTTCTTTACATTTTAATTTTAGTCTCATTTTTGCCACCTCCAATTTTCTAATCTGTCAACTTCTTTCTATCCTTGTTATTCTCATCTTTGGCTAAAAGTTACTATTTGGCAAGCAGACACATAAACCTACAGAAAAGTACAGAAATAAGTGTTATAATATGGCAATATTTGACTATTATTTGCACCCCTGCCAAAGTTCTTGTACATTATTATTTATTTTTTAAAAATTCTTTTTGATTCAAATGATGCTTCCTTAACTAAGCATCATCTGAATGGATCTTCTGTTTCAAACAGTCTGATCTACATAGTTGTCCTATTCCAAAGATCGTCACAAATTCACAATATTCTTGTGTCATGGCAAAGTGAGTTCTAAACTACAGAGTATATTATATTAGGAAATATTAAACAATGTATCAGTTAAAAATAGACCCAATATTGTGTAAACATTAGCCAATATGTCATTATTTAATTACAATTACTTCAGTGTACTTACTTGACAGATTGTCATCAAAACTACTACTGAGAAAATTTGTGATAGATTGAGAGGGTTGCTGAGAGAACTATGAAGTGAGAGAAAAACTAGTGAATATAATGTATGATAGAAATATATATTTATAATAAACCTTGAGCTATATTCTTAAATGCTAATTGATGTCCTGAAGTCCCCATCTATGGTTGCCTCTTATACTATTCTAAATTAGATGGCATATTGCCTTAAATGACCTTGCCAATGAGTAGAGGATCTGCTTTCAGCTCTAAACTAAACCTACCATTCTAAGATCATGTTTTGGAATTAGTTCCATGGTAGTTCTTAGGATTTGGGGATTTCTGTAGTTGCTTGCTTATTTTTACTCCTTCCTCATTTATACTTAGTCTCTTTGATTACATTCAATCCCTCAAATTCACAGTGAAGCAGTTCTTCTTTTTTTTGGATATTTATAGTGTCCTAAATGATGAATACCAAAGGACTTATATCTCCTCTAGAAAGCAGTAGAAAATCAAAGCATTAACTAAGCCTTAAACTCTCATGTTACAAGAGTCAATTAAGGTAAAAGTTAAATTACTGAGAAAAAGGCTTTGTTTTCATAGCAAACATTTGGCATTTCATCAAAGTATGCTGTTCTTCCCTTTCATATGTTAGTAGTTTAAGGTTTTCCTTTTTTATTCGATATTTTATTTATTTACATTTCAGATGTTCTCCCCTTTGCCCATTTCCCTCTCTAGAAACCCTCTATTCCATCTTCCCTCCTCCTTTCTGCTTTTATACCATTTTAATTACATGCAAGTATTAAGGTCAGTTATAGGTTGAGGAACTAGCAATTCTATAGATGCAAATAGACAAGGAACAAGCAAGACAATAAACACAAATAGTCAAAGAACAACCAAGGCAATAAACAAAGTTCTGTGAATACTCCCATGATCACTGTTTCTGACCAAAATATCTGAGCCTACTTCCCTGTCCTAGCCCAATGTCATTTTCATGCCTGTAGCCTACTTCTTTGTTCTAGCCTGAGATTTATATTCCTGCCTGTAATTACTTCTTTGTTCTAGCCTAAAATTTAGATTCCTGCCTACACTCCATTTCCTTGTATTTGGCCAATGTCAGATTACTTCTAAGCAGCCTATTTCCTTGTCCTTGGTCAATGTCAAATTCCTCGCCAGCAGCCCCAAAACTCTCCACATCTTCCCCCTTTTTATTGCATAAACAAGAATGAGCCTGACTTAGGTCCTTCTAACAAAATGCCTTCCTTAACTATTGTGAAATATGCATTATCAAAATCAATGCACTTTTGTCTTACGTTGGTAAGGCTCTGTGCAGAATCTTACCTGTCCTTGGATTGCCAGCCTGTTGAATTAATAACTTTTGTCTTACTGTCCTGAATGTTACAGAACCTTGGTTTTCTGAAAAAAGCTTGCAAGTACTGGAAGAAGTGAGTCAGGCTTTAAGCAGAAGCAAGAGGGTAGTGGGCTTGATTATTGTTGATATAACAGCTTTAATTACATTAATTGCTAGCACTACTACTTTTGCAATTGCTTTGACACAAGAAATTAAGACAACTACTTTTGTTCATCATTTAGCAAAAAAATGTTACTAATGTATTGAGTATACAAGAGAATTTAGATAGACATTTGGAACAATGGATTGATGCTCTTTATCCTATTCAAATTATTGGAAGGAGGTTAAGATGGCTCCTTAAGAGTAAGAAGCCATCTCAAGTGTCATGCCAAATACCAATGGGGTTGTGTTATTTGTAATATTCAGAGTGATAGTCATTATAATTAGAAAAAAGTTTAAAGACACTTGCAGTATATTTGGCATAATTCTAAAACCTCTCTGGATGTTTTAATTTTGCATAGTGAGCTTATGAATTTAAAGAATTATGCTCTGCTGAGCTTTGATGCTGCAGATACTGCTGATAAAATTATCCATGACATGAAGTCAGTATTTCTATTTTGGTCAAGCTTCAAGAATGGCATATATAGCTTGATCATGCTAGCCCTTTTTGTCCTGGGAATACTTTTATTCCTGCCCATCATGTTAAAGCTTGTCTTTAACAACATCAACATGTTGACAAACAAAGTACATGGCTTGAAACTAAAAAATGGACCCAGAAAGAGTTATTAATTTATAAGGTTTTCCTTATAAAAGTATATTATGTTGAAATTGGCCCATGATGCTTTTCCCATTTCAGCTTTCTTGGCATGATAAACAGCCTGTAAGATGAGTGAGAGCACTTACAAAGTGAGTGGACAGTTCTGCAATTCGTTGATTCATGGTCTGAGATAACTTGATTGCCTGATTCCATGTGTCCCCAAAGGATGTGTAGTTGTGGACATTCAACATTTTAGCTTTCATAGCAGAGGCTCTGTTTTCCCACAGAAGCAGGTTGGATATCAACAGTAAGAGCACTGTCCCTATTAAAGAAGAAGAGGAGCCATGCTTAAGTATTTTTCTATGAAGTTCTCAACAGTCACCCTGTCTAGGAAAGTGTGCAATGTCCTCTATACCTTATACATTAATAATTTTTTGGTCTGCATGGAGGGATAACTTTTTTGTGTTTTAGATTTAGCTGAATAATTATACCTGAACAGGTTTATAGTTTGAAACTAAGATAGAAGACTTCTTTTCTATTACTCCTAGAATTGCTTCTGTATTTTTCCAAACATTACTTTCTACTTAACTAAATCTGATCCAGGATGAGCTAGTATTTCTATCCAGGTAGGTTAATATCATGAGAGTTTCTGGTGATGCTCAGTGTAAAATTTTCACCAGTTTGTCTTTTACAATTCAATGCCAATAACAGCATTTTGGGCACTGACATGACAAGGACAGTACAGTTCATTGATTTGATTTATTTTCCTATGTGATCAAAATAAACACATGGTTCTTGGATTGCTGGTGTGGAAGATGAAGAAAGTTCTCCCAAGAAAATAATGTCATAGTATGAATTTTCTAACTAACCATTATCATCGCATACCTTTGTCTCTTTGTTAAAAATTCAGATTACTGCCCCTGAATCTAATATTTACAGAAGCCACTAAGCATTCTCAACCTTTAGTATCCCATTATATTGATGAAAATGATGGTAGACCAAGGTTCCCTGATTTTCCATAGTACTAGAATCAGTATGTTGAGTTTGAATGGACCAAATTGTGGACTTTGCACTTTACTTGTTACATCCTACATACCTGTGAGCTCTTGCTGTGCATCTGTTTGGCAGGAGCCACATATGTAGTCCTTAGGATCCAGTGCTGCCTGGGATTGTTGGCCTTACATATAAAGTGACACATTGTCATAGATTGCCTATGAGTTAGAGTGTGATTACTTTTTTTCTGCTTGCAGCAGCATGTCCCTTTTCAATTTGTGACAATGATTCATTGATGATTTCATCATAAATTTGCCTTTCATTATATTTACTGAAACACAGTTTTAACATACTAATAACTTTCAATCTCAAAAGGCTGAACAGGTATGTATGTCTGAAATTAAAATCTATTTGCCTTTAACCACATTAACTTGAAATATTCTTGATACAAGACCCCAATGTCCACATAACCTTTAATAGATAGTAATGAGTAGGTATTTAATAAATAGTTGGAAATGTCTAATATAAAAGTATGAAATTGGTAAAGAATATGAATAATAAACCATCTAAAATGCAATATTAAAAAACAGGTATGCCAAAATTCTATAGCATACAAGTTAATTTTCACATTTTTAGCTAAAAATGATTTAATATGGTTAAATAACTTATATTACATATATTAAGGTTTCTAAATTCACAATAATTTCCAAATTTTTTATATACAACAAATATCTCTTCATTAAACTATGCTCATATACATTCTTTATATTTACTATTTGTAGAAATTTCACCAAGGTGAGTTTTAGAGATGATGATTTTGGTTTTCTGTTTTGTAGTCTATTGCATCATTATTACTAATTCATTATTCTTGAAAATATCATCAAGTCTCTAGAGACAAATACTTAACACTAGCATTTTTTTTCTTTTGAAATGGTATTTTGGTTGAATGAAGTTGTCAAAGCTGGGTACTAATCACATATATTAGGCTTGTCTGTATCACTCTCCTGCATTAAAACTTCTTTAGATTCATTTAGATCTAGCAACTTATCGAAGTGACTGGCCTTGGAATGAATATTACCAATAGAGTCTTTATGTTCTCATTTAAAAAACACCTCATTTCTGCAATTTTGAAGTTTTATTATACTGTGATTTGTAATTGTTCTTTGCATGGGAGTTGGACAGAAGCATTCCTGGTTTCCATGAAGTAGGTATCAGAAACACTTTCATTTTCTTACTCACATCAACTAAAAGAAATGAAACTTCTCAAGACATTGACATGTGTTTTCTAAGGAGAAGGAAGACTCCTCTTTAAAAACTACTTGTCAAGAAGTTTACTGTGCAGCAACATTTTATGGCAATTAAGAATAAGTTTCTGAGATCTATATACCCTTACTTCAGGTAAGCCATGCAAAACAACAACAACAAAAAAAAGTGTAATTCTTCCTAGATAGGGCACTGATGACATTAGAAGCACAGGTCATTCATACTAAGCTTGGTAAAAGAATGCATTTCTTTAACTTATCTAGGAGAACAAGACTAAAAGCAATACTTACTGGAGGACAATTGCTGAGTTAATGACAGACGCATTTCTGAGAGGTTTCACTGAAGCTGGATACCCAAGTAGGATAGCTTCCTCAGTGGAGGCTTGTCTTCAGTTAAGTCTCCACATCCTATATACTCCATCGCACCACCTTCAGGCCACACACTACTAGGGAATGGGAGGAAGATATCCAGAATTCCAGAATCCCAAAGGAGAGTCCCATGACCGTGTTCCCTCAGGGAATAGTAATGACTTCGTTAATGTTCCCACAGTCCTAGTTATATGTGCATTTCTTTGCCTATTTCATGACAATGGATGAAGTGGAAATTATATTAAAAATAAACACAGGGAGAATTGATATACCTCAATTTCTTTCTTTCTTTCTTTCTTTCTTTCTTTCTTTCTTTCTTTCTTTCTTTCTTTCTTTCTTTCTTTCTTTCTTTCTTTTTTTTTTAGATTCTTCTACAGTTACATCAACTCTGTAATATTCCCAGAACCTTAGTGGTATGATATATGTATTTTATCAGTTTTCTAATGTTTGAATATCAGACAAGAACAACATTTTCAAAAATTTAATCTTTAAAGTATTTGCCAATATCATGGAATAGTGTAAGAAGCTTACCTCTCTATACTAGGCTGAAAGGAGAAGTAATATATAGTTGCAAAATGCAATAATAATGTCATTTAATGGGTGCATTATATCAATTTAGTGAAACAACTGAAAAACTTCCTGTTTGAATCTAGGGTGTCCCTTCTCAGATTTTTTAGCCATTGTAGTAGAGAAAGCATTAGTTCCTCCTGTACACCTGGATTTAAATACAACAAGAAAGTAGTTGACTCTTTACATCAGTTATATTACCATTGAATCCAACAACACATTTTGTATGAATTATGTCAATAAGTGGTAGATTAGGTCCTTTAAGATACTTGATCCCAGTATCAGGCTGAGTGCTGTCTGTCATCATGAAATTCAGACAGTATAGCAGGACCTCCAGCTCAGTCTCAGCTTTTACCCTACTATATAGTCAGTATGTTCAACATTAATCTCTAACCTTTTATTTCTGTCATGATCAGTGGCAGTAGCCTGTATGGAGTGATAGATTATAGGGACCTCTTTCCATGACACTGCATAGGAAGTCAACCACTTTCTGCTGGGATTTGTCAGAAAGTTTATACCTTGTGGGAATACGTTTCTCTACCCTGTCTGTTATCATTTCTGTTCTTCTAATTGGATTTCCATATCTATGAGATATTGAATGTTAGTATTATATATGTATAACCACTTGCAAATGAAAATTTACTTCCTCCAAGGGTGTCTCATTGGAAACACAAACTGCTCTTAAGGGTAGACTGCATGTCTTGAAGTAGATAACCAACAGGAAATGAGCTCAATGGAATCTTTTGCATAATCTTGCATAATCTTTCTTTTCTTTTAAGCTACAATAGTCTTCCAGTTACTCAAACCAGATTAAAATTTTCATTTTTCAATTATAGTCATACTATATTTCCATCTTATATTAGAATGTGCTGCTTCCTCATTGTCTTATACAATAAATAGACACTTTCCAAATTCATATATTGTACTCTGTAATATAAACAATAACAGTTTTTTTTATCACCATATAGTAATGTGCAGAGAATAAAATGATGAGAGATGTCAAAGGGCCACTAAAAATTATCATTAGTTAAGTACTGATTTTAAGGTGTTATATATCCATATGTATATTAAAATCTCAGCTACTTTTCCTGAATAGGAAGGATGTACTTATGTCACAAAGAGATTCAAGATATTTGATATCTAGCTTCAATTCCTAAACGTACCTATCAGATTCTATCAAACCATAAAAGTCTCATTTTATAAACAGCCTTATTTGTGAATTGGCTATTGTAATGAGCAAACAGTTCTCAAGTGATGAAATGTAAATGACCAGTAAACACATGAGAAAATGTTTGGCTTCATAAATCTAATGAAATATGAAAATTAAAACTATATTAGGCTCTTTCTTCAGTCAGATTTGCAATCATCAAGAAAACTTAGCAAATGCTGGCAAATATTTGTATAAAGTGTAACAGTTAGACACAGTTATATTGGTGGGGAAGTAAACTATTCTAGCCACTGTGAAAATCATATTGGATTTCATCCAAGAAACTAAATTAGAGATACAAATGACCTTGTTATGGGATTTGTGGAAAAGACTCCAAATGAAACCATTAGAGATGGACTTGTGCATCAGTGTTCCCTAAATCATTTTTTATAGTAGCAAAGTGATAGAACCAACCTCGGTGACCATCAAAGAGGAATGTCCTGAAAGATGATTGTCTAAAGCTGTGAGAGTGCACCTAAGTTGCAAAGGAGAGTCCACAATAATAGAGATGATAGGACCATGGAGAAAGGCTATGGATATGGAGTGAAGCTGGCCTAAGAGAGCAACTATGCATATTATAAGCAGCAGAGTTGAATAGGAAAAGCTCCCCAAAGTCTTTAGAGTTTAAATGATTTTATCAGTAGCATCAGATACTAACCCTGGAACTACAGAATTGCCCAATTTGTTTTCTGATTTGATCAATTCTTGCTATGCCACTATAGCTCTTTTTTTGAAGAGGAATGGTTCTTCTGTGATGTTCTGTATTTGTTTTCATTTTATTTTGTAGTATCTTACAGTTAAAGGATAGCATTGAGACTCTGAACAGTGTTGAGAGTGTTGAAACCTATAAAGGATTTAACAGATGGACTGAATACAATTTGTATAATAAGATAGTTATAAACAGTAAGAACAAAGGGTGGAAAGTGGTGACTCCAATGTCATATAGATTTATGTCAAGTTGATAGGGGTTAGAGTTGTGATAATAATGATTGTCAACCTGAGAGAAATCGGTAATAATCTTGGAGACAGGCCTCAAAGCATGTCTGTGAGTTGGAGTCTAGATAGGGTTACCTGAGGTGGGAAGACTAATGTTAAATGTTAGTGGCATTATTCCAAGGACTAAAACACAACACCAAATGAAAGGGAGAGTGCAAGTGGAACTACAATATTTGCCTTGATTTCCTCTCTGAGTGTTAATGCAATGTGACCAGCTATTGCACATTACCTGCGATGATGAAAATCTCCATGCATACTCCCAAAGAAACATATCTCCTTACCCATTTTGTGTGAAGTGATATGAATTTTGTAAATAAAGTAATTATAATGTGCATTTCTCTAATTGTTAAGGATGATGAATACTTTTGTGAGGTATTTCTAGCTCATTTTTATTTCTACTCATGAGAATTCTCTGTTTAGGACCGTAGCCCAATTTTTTAAAGTGAGTCACTTGTTCCACATTTCTTTGCTCTTTTGGGGTTCTTTGTATATTCTGGATGTTAATTCTCTTTGAGAAGTATTGCTGGTAAAGATTCCCTCCATTCCATGTGTTTCTTCTTCATTCAATTTATTGTTTCTTAGTTGAACAGAATTTTTTTTAGTTCTTTGAAGTTTAGTTGTCAATTATAGGCTATATTTCCTGAATTGCAACAGGTCAGGCAAACACTAGTCTATTCAGAAAGTCTTTTCATACACCAATATCTTTTTTATTGGATATTTTCTTTATTTATATTTTAAATGTTATGCCTTTTCCTAGTTTCCTCCAGGAAACCTCCTATTTTATCCTCTCCCCCTACTTCTACGAGGGTGCTCCCCAACTATCCAAGAACTCCTGCCTCCCTGCCCTGGCATTCCCCTACACTGAAGCATCGAGCCTTCACAAGACCAACGTTCCCCTCCTCCTATTGATGCCCAACAAGGCCATCCTCTGACATATGCAGATGGAGCCATGTGTCCCTTCATGTGTGCTCTTTGGTGGTGTTTAGTACATGGGAGCTCTGGGGAGGAGGCTCTGGTTGGTTGATATTATTGTTCTTTCTATGGTGTTGTAAACCCCTTCAGCTCATTCAGTCCTTTCTCTAACTCCTCCAGTCCTTTCTCTAACTCCTCCACTGGGGAATCCATGCTCAATCCAATGATTAGCTGTGAGCATTTGCCTCTGTATTGCCAGACTGGCAGAGCTTCTCAGGAGACATGCTGACAGGACCCTGATGTAGCTACAACAATATCTTGAAGGGTACTGCCTGCTTTCTTTGAGCAGTTTCAGTGTTTAAGGTTTCAAATTTTGAGATCATGGATCCATTTGAGTTAACGTGTTTAGCAGGTATTTGGGGTATAATTTTATTCTTCTGCATGTGGACATACAGTTTTTCACTACCATTTGTTGAAGATGCTATCTTTTCTCTAATGTTTGTTTGTTTCTTGCATTTTTGTCAAGTATCAGATGGCTTAAGATTTGAGTATCCATGTTTAGGTCTTCTGTTTTTGTTCATTGGTCTAAAGTCATGCCATTTTGTTTGTATTAAGATGGTTATATAATAGTATCTTATAGTATTTGGAATGTTTATTCCACTAGCATTTTTATTATTGTACAGAATTGTTTTGGGTATTCTAGGTCATTAATTTTTCCATAAGAACTTTTGGATGGTTTGACCTATTTCTATGAAGAATGTCGGTAGTTTCATTGGGACTGCATGGAATTTGTAGATTGTTTTTGATAGAATAGTCATTTTCAAAATCCTAATTCTGTCTAGCTATAATCAGGGAACATACACTTTCTATTGTCTTTCTCACTTTCTTGCTTCAGGTATTTCAATCTTTCATTGTAGAGACCATTTTTATACTTGGTTAGGGTTATTGCAAGTTATATTGCTGTCCTTGATTTTATTGTAAATGGGAGTGTGTTCATGTAGAGGAAGAGCAATCCTTTTCACCTTTGATGACATGCAAGCTGGTAAAGTCACTCTGAAATTCAGTGTAGAGAATCACTGAAAATGTAAAAGAAGCCTACCATCTGACCCATCTCTCCCACTCCATGTAAACATTCAAAGAACTTGACATCCTATTCCACAGATACGGTCTTTGTCAGCTAAGAGATCTTCACCCTGGTAAATATTCCATCAATTTGATAAATTGCTGGCCTCTATTCTCAGAGAGGGAGGGAGGAAGGGAGGGAAGATATTGTTCCTTCCAGTAAACTTTTCTATCCACTCACGGCATGGTCCAGTTGGGTAGTGTCACTGTGTCCTTGCTTACAACAATTAAAGCAAACTTTGTGCAGCTTCAGAATTTCTAATGTTCTTGGACTTTGAACTGTTTGATTATATTGTTTATGGGTGGCAATTTTGCCATAGCCTTTTTAGACAACATGTTTTCCTTTTCAGTCCTAACTGTGAGACTGAGGTCATCATGTTTGGGTCTGATCCTCGAGATCATTTCTTACTGTCTCCACTACTTTACCCCATTAGTTTCTCAAAGCGACTTTTCCATGCCCAAGCTACAATTACAGATACACTTTTGAGTTTCTTTCAGTGCTGTAAATTCTTCTTTCTTAGGGTGTGTGTGTCTTCTTTGTGGTCTTCACATTTAAGATTGCTATGTAAGGCTAGGAATGCAGCTCAGTTTGCAGAGTGCTGAGAGCTGTGACAGCCTTCTATAATCACATGTGGATCCATTCAGATGATGGGCTTGACCCGGGATATTGAGCTCTATGATGAATCGACAGGAAACTGAAGTCCCAAGGGCAAAAAAGACTCAGCACAAACAGATGCCTGGACTACGTAATGCTGCAGGTTTGACTAGAGCCTCAAGCTGAATCAGACTGAAAAAAAGCAGAAGGCCCACAAAAATTGATGGAACAGTGGAAACTGAGGTTAATATTATCATTTCTCTGATGGTTAGTTATATGTAGCAGTTCAGCTAATGGCATATAGCTGCCTCTTAGTAAATTTGGTGGTTCCATGGACAGTTCACAGATTCATGGAACTCAAAGGAAAAGGAAGATTTTATGACTTCAGCGTCCCAGATGCTACCACCACTTGATCCATGAAACAGCAGATTTGCTGACCTCTTGCGAGGTTGAATCACCTCCTTACACTAAACCATCTGCTCCTAGCAGGGAGCTCCAGTGGCGTCAGCATCCAAGACTTGAGCAATGGCTACAGTCCTAAGGGTCAGTTTCCTACCTCAGGCTCCAAGACACCAGACCTCAATCTCAGACGGAAATTTGTTCCTGCAGTCATTTCCAGCTTCCAGACATGGGGACCACCCTTCAATTCAGAGACCTGTCTGAGATCTGGAAGTCAGTAGAGCTAAGGACGTTCTACACCCCTGCAGACTTGCGCTGGAATTGAAGGTTCTTTATCGGAATGGCCAGACTTTCCAAAGTATAATCAGAAAAATTCCTCAGAGTGGTAAAGGCTCTCAGGTACCTAGTAGCAGCTACTGAGAGTCCAACTTCCTTTCATTTAAATCACATTTGGCAATTACTTTAAAGTAGTTTTATGAGATTTGACAATACCTCCTCCGTCATGTATACTGTTTACTGTCTGTTTGGTCATTCTTGAAGGAGGCCAGCATGAGAACCTAGTTAGAGTTAGGAAACAGTCTTCATACAGCATTTTATTACTGGGATGCAGGCCGTACTGAATAAAGTGCACAGCACCATATAAATGGGCCGCCCTGGCACACACCTATAACTGCAGCACTTGGGCGATGCAGGCAGGAATTTCTTGAGTTCAAGGTGATTCTTGGCCAAATTGTGAGTTAAAGGCCAGGTTGGGCTACCTCAGACCTTCCAAGACAAAATAATAGAAAACAATAAAAACCAGACAAATAAACGTTAAAAAAATATTTTCTCTGGCTGTCTCTAGGTTTTGTCCTCATGAAATGTCTTTAACAGCCCTCTCCTCTTCATCTGTGATAACTTCCTTCTGAAATACTTTATCAGGCATTAACATGGCTGTGTTTCAATTTCTGAAAAATGTATATATGTGATACCATGTGTCTATCGTCATAATTTTTTTTACCCTAAAAATATTCCTGTACATTTGTACTGGTATGCCTGGCTGTAGTTTATCTGGCAAACTACCCTCTTCTACTGCTTCCTCATTGTGTAGCGGGTCCTGTTCTTGCCAAAGACAGTCCTGTTTTCATGTTCCAGATGTGTATATATGTAGACATGCATACAATGTATGGATTCATCTCCATCCCTGCTGTGAAGTCACGCTTGTCTTTCTTTCTCTGCATTATTCTGTCATATTTCCCCCTCCTCATTAGTTTTAGGATTACACTCTTTTCTATTTTTTCTTTTTCTTTATATTTATGTGTGTGTTGATATTTAAGTTGAAATCCACAGATGAAAAGAAATATACAGTATTTATGTTGTAAAATTGCCTCATTTTCTTTTTCTTTTTTAATGGAGGTAGTAAAATCTACTTTATTGAAAATGCAAAGCAACTACATAGAATAACAAAACAATTTTTTTCTTTGTTTTCATTCAAGTAATATGACCTCTTAGAATATGGGCGATCTAGTTACAAATTTTCAGATATCAGAGAAAATCTCAACTAAAGAAAACTGTACTGAGTGTGTAGCTTTAATGGTATAGCTCTTACCTAGCAAAGATGAGGCTTTTGGCCCAATTGCCAACATGGGGGGAAGGCAGCGGTGCAGAATAGGGATATGCTTTGTAAATAACACAAAACTTATTTCATTTGCTTTCATGTACTCTTCTTTCAGGTATTCATTACATTAGTTTTATTTCTTCTTATGATTATACATTTTTATTTATTTTTTTTTTACTTTAAAAAAAAACTTTATTAAGAATTTTTTTTCCTTCACAAAGCAAATAATATTGAAATAGTGAAATCAAGTGTAAACCCAACAAAAATATATAAGTTATAGTCCAGTATCCCTCATGAGTATACATACAAAAATTCTCAATGAAGTAGTGGCAAACTGAATACAAGAGATATAAAAAAATAATATTCCATGAATAACTGAATAACTTTTTTTTTTTTTTTTAGAAGACCATACTCCATATACAGGCTGCATGTTTTGGGATAGTCCCCACTCCAGATGTTTGAGACCTACATGAAAACCAAGCTGCACATTTACAACATATGTGCAGGGAGGCCTAGGTTCAGCCCATGGAGGTAGATCTGTGTAGACTAGGTATGCTCCACGGTTGGTGATTCAGTCTCTGAGAGCTCTAAGGGTTCAGGTTCATTTACTCTGTTGATCTTCCTGTGCAGTTCCTATCTCCTTAGGGCCCACAGTCCTTTCCCCTATTCTTCTATAAGAGTCCTCAAGCTTCATCCACTGTTTGGCTCTTTAGATCAAGCTTGCTTTGGCTATTCACAAAGTTTCAATTCTTCTGGGTAGCTTCTGGGGTTCATTTTCTTTTAGGACTGGAAAGAATGTCATTCATATTTTAAAAGAATTATGGAGAATAGGTACATAATTATTGGTAAAACAAGAACATTCCCAATGTCAGTTGTGCTAATCCTTGGACATGAAAGCCTTTCCATCTTGTAATATTTTTAGTTTCTTCTTCAATACGTTTCTCCATTAATTTATAATTCTCTTAGCTTATGTACTTTACTACCCTGGTCTGGCTTATTCCTAGTTATTTTACTTTGGAACTCTTGTAAATGCAATTTTTTTTCTGACTACATTTTAGAAAAATTTATTATTGGCATTCAGGAACACTATTAAGTGCTACCAAGTTTTTGGTTGATTTTATGTCTTGGTACTTTCAGAAAGATTTTTTTCTTAGTTTCAGTTTGTAATAGAGATATATTTATATATAAAATAGTCTTTTACAGAGAAACTAAACCAAAAATTAAAATAAACTTAAAAAAACAAACAATAATAGCCAAAGAAAAATCAAACAGGAGCCGAGATGTGGTTACGACACTGTTCTTAGAGAAGGGCTGGGTTTGAGCAGAGGAAGGCATGTATGGTTGAGGTGTTCAATCATCCTGTTGGTTGAGAACTTGGTACAGTTCCAGTGGCCAGGGCAGTGAAGTTGCTGTGCATAAGGAATTTGGTATCTGGGAGGGGTTTCGAGGCTTATGTGGTTGGTGTAGGTAGGTTCTGAAATGCTTTCCATACAGAGAATTATAGAGGAAGGTCTGGAATTGATAGAGGGAGAGACCTTGGCATCATCCAGCTTGACCCAGCTCCACATGCCAAGTCAAGGCAGCATGGCAGGGTAAACTCAGAAACAGGCACAGGATGGTACTGAAGCAGGCAGACAGGTCCTTCTGCCTGCTCTTCAGCAAAGAGCCAAAAGGCCAGGCAAGGCAGCTCTTCCAGACTCCTTGCCCCCATTCAAGGACACTAGAGCAATGATGGCACTTCAAAAGTCCATCAAACCATTGACCTTCTGTTGGAAGTAACTGAAGGCACAAGCCACTGTAGAAGGATCTGGGAACTGTTGCTGCACAAATGCCTCTTGGCTGATCATTCGATACCAGCCTGGCTCTGCCCTCATGTCCAAACAGCCATGGGACAGCTCAGCCTTCTGGAGCATGTTTCCTAGTTCCCAGGGCAAGGCTTCCAATGTTACCTTCAGCTGACCCACCATGACCATCTCAAGTATGCGCCTTACAAACTCACAGTAAGTGGCTGAAATGCTCAGGGCCTGTGCCATGGATATTGTTGGCATAAAGGATGGAAGTCCTTACTCTCTTCATGGCTGAGCTGATACTCAGGGAGGAGCTCTTCTTCCATGATGCTATAGGGACAACACCCTGTGAACCAGAGAACTTTAAGTTCTTCCATAGCCAGCTGGAAGCCAGAGTGTTGGAGTACACAGGTATCCATTCGATGAAGACTCCTGGTTTGGGCTTCAGCTAAACTTTCTTGTTGAAACAAGTGTCTTCAAGAAAAATAGTACCTGAGACCACTTGCCTGGTACCCTCCATTGTACCTCCTCAAACACTCTATGTTGGCATTGAGAAGCTGGGATATTCAGAGAAATTAGGCTGGCTTTATATAATCAAAGAAGAGCTCCAATGACAGGCACAGAAAAATTCTTACCTTGAGGCACAACCTTGGTTTTTAGAAAAATCGGATCAAAGAAAGTTGAGTTGGGGCAGCAGCCAGTACAGGGCCTTCAAGGCGAGAGGTCCCCTGGCCCCGATTATGGGTCTAGAGGAAGCCACACAAGAAAAAAAACATGTAGATGGCTCAGACCAAGAACCCCATTGTGTCATACAGTCTTCTGCCATTCTGTAGTTGGTCCTGGAAGCTGCCCCCCCACCCCCCACTGAGACCTGCTACTTGGAGCCATATGAAAAAGAAGAGGAGAAAGAGGACAATAAACACTAAATGCACTTGGATTGGGGCCAGAGTGCCTACAGGAGGCAGAACCTATCTCTCTTGAGGCTGGCGAGGTATAATTAATGGGGATGCTGAGGACTAGGAGGTGGGATCATGGGGCCCAGGGCCCAGGACTTTCAAGTTGGAGTAAGGGCTACCCGAAACTCTCAGTCTGGGTCAGAGTAGCACCTCTTTAGAAAGTTTTTATTCTCTGAAAGCAGGGTCATATGAACTTTTAAAACAGACTTTAAAAAACATAGAAAGCTATTCAACTGGGGAGTCTTTGGCTTTTGCCTGACACATCTATATCTCCTGTAGTTCCCTTTCTTCTCTATTGCTCTAGCTGAGAGCATAAGCATTGTACAGACTATAACTGATATAAGTATTTAGCATTTAAAATAACGAAGTTAGAATGATATAATAAGAAAAGCTATTATTTCTCTTTCTTTTATTTAGTGTTGAGTCTAGTAGGGGAAATGAGAGTCATCATCTTACTTAGCTCTCTGTAATGAACTGTCATTATCAGGGAGGCCTTTGGCTTCATTACCTGCACTGGGTGGGTGGAGAACAGTTCACATCCTGTGGCCTAGGTCAGAGCAAACAGGATGCGTTATTTCCTGTAGCTTCAGAATGTTGCCTGTCTCCATTCTCTCTAGGCTACCCTGTGGTCATTGTCTTTTTATTGGTCAGAGCTGTCTGCTGAAAAGGCCTCGGGCTGGGTGTAAAGTTTCCATGGCTGAATATTCTCTGTTCTCACATAAGTTCACCCTACATTTCACAGCACAGACAGGAGTCTCTAGCTCTGGTATACCCCATAAGTCTCAGCAGCAAATCCACACCTCAGCATAATTTCTTTCAGTGGAGAAAAGAATGTTATATATTCTCTATATTTTCTGAAGCAGGGCAATTGCCCACCCATGACATGTAACATTTGTCACTATCACTGATCTTTCTCTATATCCTGTAACTGATGTTCACTATTTATCAGTACAGTTTGGGGGATTTTTGTCTTGGATTCCTTTTTCAATTGGTCTGACATTCACCCAAGCAACAACATTTCGTGGAACCCAACAGCACCTCTTTTTTCTGTCACCTGTTCTATTTGTATTCTCCAAGGAGTTCTGCTTTAAGGCCAGCACATTGCTGCCTTTTTTCTGTTTATTTTTTTTTTAAAAAAATAGCAACTAATTTTTAAGTACCCTAGTAGTTTGATTTACTTTCCAGTCTGTTTCTTAGACTCATCCAAATGTCCCTCCATAAATGTGACCCTAAGCTGATGTCTTAGCCAGTGAGTGAGTTACTATTCTAAAGAGAAGCACTTCAATCCCCTCTTCTTCTATCAGATTATCATCATTGGGCATTTGCAAAAGTAGTGTGATTTTAAACACATATAGAAGGTTAGAAGCTCTCCAGCATATTTCCTAAAGAATTTTTAAAAGCTTCTGAGTTCTACCTATCTAAAGAATGAGCCCAACAATGAGTCTAATAGCCTGTTGATTAGGCTGTCTATCATTTTCAGTATCTCTGTAATATCCATGATGTGTTCTTAAAGACAGAGTGGAAATCCTTTTCTGGTGATATAATAGTGAGATGAGCCTGTATTCTAAGTTGCTTAGAAGCAACTGAAAAACAGCTACTCTAAACGAATCATGTCTCTCCAAAGTGAATAAAGAAAATGCCTACTTTGCTTAACCTATAATCATTTATGATAAAGGACATTACTCTTGGGGTTCAAAGTTAATCAGGCAAGTCCATCATAAGTCCAGTTTCTGCCCATTTTTACTTTCTGGTTCACTGTGAATCTAACTGAACAAGAGGGAAAATAGATTTGAAGCTCAAGAGGGGTTCAGCAGTGATCCGCTATAGTGGATAGTCACAGTGCACAGGATTCTACTATATCAATTGGCAGAAGTTCTACTTTGAATAATTTGTCTTTAAAAGTGAGGGCATAAGAGCAAATTATAAAGGAGAAAATGGATGACAGAGCAGTGGAGTTGATATGGAAAATGTACCAATGGTATTTCTCCTGATAAAGACACACTGCCTTGATGTATACCCACTAAAAGTCACCAGAGTGCCTGTGATAGGCACTTGTCTCTGAAGGAATTCATTTTCAGCACCAATATACAATAATTTTTGATATCGTGCCATAAATCAGTGATGTCAGAACTTCAGACAATGTTCCCTCTTGTTCAGTTAGATTCACAGTGAACCAGAAAGTAAAAATGGGCAGAAACTGGACTTATGATGGACTTGCCTGATTAACTTTGAACCCCAAGAGTAATGTCCTTTATCATAAATGATTATAGGTTAAGCAAAGTAGGCATTTTCTTTATTCACTTTGGAGAGACATGATTCATTTAGAGTAGCTGTTTTTCAGTTGCTTCTAAGAACTTAGAATACATCTAATGGGATGAAATTTTAGAACAATGAAGAAGTGTTATAGGAATTGCTAATTCCTATCTTTCCTTCTATGTAACTTCAGCCACCAGATTAGGAGAAAATACGAAATAATTTCCTGATGAGAGGAAGCTGAAAGCCTTGTTAGGTTCAATGTGAATAGAATACTGAGAAAGTGTCTAAGACGTTACCAAGGAGATGAGAAATCAGAAGAATATAGCTGGATATGGTTATTAGAGAAACCGAGAAGCATTTAATGCTCACCTCCCAATGGGCTGTAAAATTTTAACTGTTTTGCAGTACATTGAGCTTGAGCAGTTGCATTATTGCATTATTCTTGTATTGTTGGGAAATATACTGCAAAAGATAACCAAGATTGTCTAGCTTTTATAATATATCTTCAGGTCTCCATGTTTTGGTGATATTAACTGGAGAGAAATCCACAGATGCCAATGCAGGCAGTGATCCATGAAGACATGAGAATGAGAACCCAATTCAGTCTAACTTCATCATGTATGTATGTATGAATGTATGTATGTATGTATTGTATGTATGTATATATGTATGTATTTTCCAGTTAAGTATCTGATGATGTCATTCCATAATAGCTGGAACCTGTAAATAGTATAGATTTCGGTAATATGATTAATATTAAAATTTCTGAAATCATTCTCTAGCATAAGCAGGACCATTATTATTAGTATTTAACTGTAATGAGAGTTCCAGAAAGAAAAATGTATAAAGAGTTATTTGATAAAACTAAACTTCACATACAAAATAAAGTGCTATTTTGCTGTAATTTCTATAGCTCCATGCAATGCTTGGGACTACGCTCTGTAGCTGACTAGTTAGGGAGAGGCATTGTGCATGCCTGTAGTTTACTTTGAACACAGATATTGACATATCTGACAGCAGAAAATGCCCAAGACATGGACAACCATACTTTTAGATGTCAAACTGATGTCCACTCATTATTAATTATACATTAGAAGTTTGGAATATTGTAAAAAATTTGTGTTTATGTTGTACAAACCAACACCTGTATTAGAGGCTCTCATGGACCTCTTTGAACTATTTTCCTTGCCAGAGCCTGATCTTTTATCAGACCAAGGGAATGCATAAAATTAATGAGCAAACAAAACCTATTAATGGTAGTCATTAGCCTCAAAGACTTAAACTTAAGGCATTTAAGCAAAGATTTGACATATTTCAATTTTTTGATTGTTTTAGTGAGCTTTTTAAATTTTCTTAGTCTTTATCATTAATTTATTTAATTATTCACTTTATATCCTGATTGTAGCCCCCTTGTCCTTCCAGTCCTTCCTCATACTTCCCATCTCTACATCTCTTCTTACCCTTCTCTGTGAAATGAAGGCCCACCCATAGGTACCAACCTGCCTTGGCACATCAATAAGCAAGACTAGGTGCACCCTCTCCCACTGAACCCAGCTAGGGAAAAGAGGTCCAAAGGCAGGCAACAGTGTCAAAGACAGCCCCACTCTAATTGTTAGGGAACCCACATGAAGAACAAACTGCACATTTGCTACATATGTATAAAGGGCCTACGTCCATCCATTCATGCTCTTTGGATGGTGTTTCTGTCTTATGAGCCACTTATTCTTCTTTTCTTTTCCAGTTCACCTTGGGTCTGTTTAAGTTATAATTTTAAACATTTTTGTTATGTTGTACAGAAATGTTAAATGAAGTTTTAGTAATAAAAGACAAGATAAAATTTCTTATTTTGCTATACTGTTGACAAATGGATGAAGTTACATTCCACGGTGTCACCACCTCATTGCTATACAGCTGCTTACCAGATTCCAGTATTGAAACTACCAAGATTCTTGGATCCTAGTTCATAGGGCATGAATTTCTCTCTTTTCTTTCTGTCTAAACTTCCTTCAGGCATCTTCCAAGATTCATAGTTTGTTTACTATATTTTAATAAAGTTGTCCTCTACCTTACTTCTGAGACTTCAAAAATGTTTTAACAACACTAAGAACCCCAATGGGGTATTTAGCTTCCCTAGTAATGTCATGAACAGTAAGATAGCCTGATAACTACAAGCCCTTAAAGATTGAAAAGTGAAGAAAGTCAAAATCTTATGTTTCTAAGAATCAGAAGACAATTGAGCTACCCAAAAACATCTCATCTCTCCTGACTTAATGAAGACAATGTCTTTTTAGCTTATTCCTTGATTGTTGAGTAGAGGGAAAACAGAGAGTCAAACAGAGGGCAAATATCAAGTCATTCCTCAGGTGGATGCCTATGAAGTAATTGAATTTCAAAAGATCTAGCATCTAGTGAACAGAAGAAATAAGAATTTTAGAGAACCCAACAGGGAAGTAGGAGAGATACAGTGCTGTTTCAAAGCCTGCTGTGATCAGGGACTGCCTCCCTGCCTCTAGGTAGAAAGTGTAGTTTGAATCAATGTCTTTCAATGTGAGAAGAGAAGCAGCAGAGTTGGTAAAAAAAAAACCACCATATATGGTAGAGTTGCTTACTCTGAAAGACACTGAACTCTGAGCCATTGCAACTGTGTGTATCTAAGGAAATAATTATTGTGTCCTATGAGAGAGGAACCTGACATTCTCAGGGAATGAATTTTGTGTTCCAATCATCAATACATCTTCATTATCATGTCAACAATGTCAAAATGTTCTCATGTCTCCCAATTCACTGTCCAAATATCAGAAAATCAAAGGAATAGAGGCTCGTACATAAAAAAAAGGGGAAGTAAGGTCACAGAACTACTAATCCATGTCTTCCTGTATTTGTCATCTCAACTATCAGAAAATGAGGGGATGGTACTAAGCACTGTGAGTGTGAGATGCAGGGAATGAAGGGATAGTGTAAACAGTGTAACTATGAGATACAGAGAAGGAAGGGGATGTATTAAGCAATGTAGATGGAAGATGAGGTTTTATTTGTTCTAGAAGATTCATATGTTTTTAAATTATTTTCTATCAAAGATGGTTAGCTTGGCAAGGGCTTATGTTTCCTGAACCTCCTCCTTCTCCTTGATGTAAACTGGCCAATTAGATCAAATTGTGAAACTGAGCTCCCACCACTGAGATACAACACTGTCACCATCTATGGCAGGAATAAAACACAGAAACCATCTTTGCTAAATGTGTTTGCTTGCCTGGTTTGGATTCCTGTGCAATGTTTTTGGAAAACTACATTGCCTTGTTGAGCTACTTTTGTTTTGATCATTTTGTGACACCAAGACTATTGTTTATTTGCTTTTAATAAACTAAATACATGACATGAGTTTAATATGATACTGAGAAGAGTAACTCAAGGAGCATTGATGAAGAAAAATGTAGAGAAATTCAGAACCATTCCATATATGTATCTAAACACCTTTCATAGTTTTGGAAAATTTCAGAGTACTTAGGAAGAAGCGAGTTACATAGAACTGTCTCTGTCTCTCTCAGAACTCTTTAAGTGTGGCTTGATCAAGAATGGTTAGTTTTCCATAGTGGTTGCACCATCTTGCAATCCCACCAACAATGGAGGAGTGTTCCTCTTTCTCCACATCCTTGTCAGCATCTGTTATCACCTGAGTTTTTGATCTTAGCCATTCTGACTGGTGTGAGGTGGAATCTCAGGGTTGTTTTGATGTGCATTTCCCTGATGACTTAGGATGTTGAACATTTCTTTAGGTGCTTCTCTGCCATTCGAGTTTCCTCAGTTGAGAATTCTTTGTTAACTCTGTACACTATTTTTAAAAAGGTTATTTGGTTGTCTGGAGTTTAATTTCTTGAGTTCTTTGTATATATTGGATATTAGCCCTCTATTAGATGTGGGTAAAGACTTTTTCCCAATCTGTTGGTTGCCATTTTGTCTTATTGACAGTGTCTGGCAGTTTCTTAGAAAACTGGATCAGCATTACCTGAGGATTCAGCTATACCACTCCTGGGCATATACCTAGAAGATGCTCCAACATATAACAAGGACATATGCTCCACTATGTTCATAGAAGTCTTATTTACAATAGCCAGAAGCTAGAAAGAACCCAGATGACCTTCAACAGATGAACGGATACAAAAAAATGTGGTACATTTACACAATGGAGTACTACTCAGCTATTTACTTATTTATTTATTTACTTATTTATTTAAATCACATCGTAATTTGCTTATTTACACAGAGGTTATAAACACAAAAAGGAAGGATGTGGGAAAGGAAATGACACTGGAGCATAGGTGTTCAGAGGGAGTACAGATACCTTTCAGAACAGGGTATCAGCTGGGTGTAGGTTCAGGGGACAGATCACTATGGCTCTGCCTATGATTCACTTGTCCTTATCTAAGTTGGTACAGTCCACCGAGGTTGCCTATTTATAAGACCTATGACTATTAGGTCTGGTAAATTTCAACAGAAGCTGCCTGTTTACAATAGCTTATAGCCTTCTGTTTTCAGTGTTTTTCCACAGAGACCCAAGACTTTGTGTTAGCATGTATGTATGTCAGGCCTATTGCTGACTTTAGGCCTATGGCTGATTTTAGGCCTTTAGTGTATATGCAGGGCTGCTCCTGACATCTCCTCCCTTCTCTAAGTATAGAAGGGCCTTGGCGATTCTATTCTTGCAAAGGCGGGAATAGAGGCCTGACCTCCAATAATTGAAAGGGACTTGTAATGGCTCCAGTCCTCCTGTCGTTGTCCAGTGAGGCATGAGGGCCATACCCATCCGGATGTCTTTTTCCTGGAGAAGGCATACTTTTGACACCAACCCCTATGCAGTCAGGCTTGTCCCTCAGGGAACCCAGATAGATATTTTCAAGTTTTATTTATATTGCCTTGCAGTGCTTAGCCTCGCAGCCTAAGCAAGTTTTCAGATCACCAGTCAGAGAGGGTTCTGGGTAGCCTCTCTCTGCTTGGCCTAGGGGCAGAAGTCTCCTCTTTTATGTTGGGTGGAGATGGGTTTGAGGAACACCCTGGATAAAATAACAGCCTCATCTTGAGTCTCCTGATCTTCCATAGCTAACTTATGATAATGTGTCTGAATAGATTTTGCTACCAAATTATCTATCCGTTGTATCACAAAGTTAGTCAGCCTATTTAAGGCCCTGGACCAAAAGAATCAGCAAAAATAACCCAATTAATGGTCCCAAGATGGGAGGAAGTGGGGTTGACAACCATGGAGAGGTTGAAAAACAGTCCTTGTACCAGCTCTGATCTTTCTCTTTCTCTCTCTGTCTTTTCTCTGGGTCTTCTCCGACCTTTTTCATGTTCTCTTTAACCATCCCTGTCTTGTCTATGTAAGGGCAACATTCTTCTTTAAGGGCTGTACACAGCAAGAGCTGTACACAGTCTTTTCTATTGTAGAAGAGTAAATCAAGTCCGATAAAGTCCTTTACAATTTTTGGAGATCATTTCAGACATTGAAACGAGGGATTTCTTCAGATTAGTGATGTCAATCTCTAGCTGTTTGGTGTCCTTGTCAATGGCCCATCGAAGGTCTGAGTAGTATAAGTCTGAGGCCAGCATCAGGATTACAGCTTCTACCAGCAGACATCATGGGTGTTTCATTTTTACCTAGAAAGGAAAATGAAGGGAATTCTCAGGGAGATTTCTCTTCCCTGGAGGTCAATTGTTATTCATCTTATTTATAGTTGGGCCTGGCCTTGTGGGGGTATCTATTTATTCCATTAAACTTTTGGCAGCCATTTAGCTGTGCCTTCTGTGGTATCAAACAGGCATATTAGTCTCACCGCCATATGAGAACTGGGTCTGGGCCATTCCATTTAAGGGTAAGATGGACCTTCCACATAGCTATGGCATAGTCTTTAGTGGTCTCAGTGATGCCAGAGGGAGTCAGCAGCAGAACTGCCATGAGCTTTCAGTTTTTAGAGAGTTAAAAGTAAACAAGCATGATGGAGAGTGTTTAGAGACTCCTTCTGGGGGGAAACAGGTCCCCCTCTTTTATTTTTAAAAACAATTTTCAGAGTTCTTGTAAGATCTGGGCAGAAGCAACAGCACCGCTTCTTCACACTCAGAGAGTCATAAGACAATATTTAAAGAAATGTAAATCTACATTAATAATATTTTTTTTTATCAAAGGACTGTTATAGAACAGCCAACAACTAATCAGTCTTTATAATGTATCAATTAATAATAGCTTCTTCCACTTTTTGCAAAATTGCTCCTCTTTTGTTAATTGGTTGTTGAGGGAAATTAGGATTTACATCTCTCTCAAGAATATTAACCAGAGACTAAATTCTTTTGTGGAGAGCTTAAATAAGACCTTAGCCAATTACATCTCCTAGAAACTTTTGAAAATAATTTGAAATAATAAGCTATCTTTTTTTTTGTCAGACCAATTATATTTTTTATTGGATATTTTGTGTATTTACCTTTCAATGTTATCTCCTCTACCATTCTTCCCTAACCCCTTATCCCATACCCCTCCTCCTAATCTTATAGGAGTGTGCTCCAAACTTCCTCCCAAACCTACCTCCCTACTCTCAGATTCTCCAACACTAGGGAATCCAAAGTTTTGGGGACCATGGTCCTCCAATTCCACTGATGTCTGACAAGGCCACCCTTAATTACCTGTTCTCAGGCTGGAGGTTTAGACCCTGTGAGCTCTGGTTGAATCTTTGGATACTCATTCTAAAAAGGACAAAAGCACCCACACTTTGGTCTTCCCCTTCTTCTTGAGTTTCATGAGGTCTATGCATTGCATCTTAGGTATTGTGTGCTTTTGGGCTAATATCTGCTTATCAGTCAGTGCATACCATGTATGTTCTTTTGTGATTGGGTCATCTCACTCAGGATGATATTTTCTAGTTCCATCCATTTGTTTAAGAATTTCATGAACTCATTGTTTTTAATAGCTGAGTAGTACTCCATTGTGTAAATGTACCACATTTTCGGTATCCATTCTTCTGTTGAAGGACATCTGGGTTCTTTCCAGCTTCTGGCTATTATAAATAAGGCTGCTATGAACATAGTGGAGCATGTGGCCCTGTTGTATGTTGAAATATCTTCTGGGTATATGGCCAAGAGTGGTATAGCTGGGTCCTCAGGTATCACTATGTTCAATTTTCTGAGGTACAGCCAGACTGCTTTCCATAGTGGTTGTATCAGCTTACAATCTCACTAACAATGGAGGAGTGTTCCTTTTTCTCCACATCCTCGCCAACATCTGCTGTCACCTGTATTTTGGATCTTAGCTGTTCTGACTGGTGTGAGGTGGTATCTCAGTGTTGTTTTCATTTGCATTTCCCTGATGACTACGGAAGCTGAACACTTCTTTAGATGCTTCTCAACCATACGAATTTCCTCAGTTGAGAGTTCTTTGTTCAGCTCTGTACCCCATTTTTTAATAGGATTATTTGATTGTCTGGAATCTAGTTTCTTCAGTTCTTTGTATACCTTGGATATTAGCCCTCTATCAGATGTAGGGTTGGGGAAGATCTTTTCCTAATCTGCTGGTTCCTGCTTTGTCCTATTGACAGTGTTCTTTGTTTTACAGAAGCTTTGCAGTTTCATGAGATCCCATTTGTCAATTCTTGATCTTAGAGCATAAGCCATTGGTGTTCTGTTCAGGAACTTTTACCCTGTGTCCATGTGATCAAGGCTTTTCCCTATTTTCTCTTCTATTAGTTTCAGTGTAGCTGGTTTTATGTGGAGGTCCTTGATCCACTTGGAATTGAGCTTTGTACAAGGAGATAAGTATGGATCAATTTGCATTCTTCTACATGTTGACCTCCAGTTGGACCAACACCATTTGTTGAAAATGCTGACTTTTTTCCACTGGATGGTTTGAGCTCCTTTGTCGAAGATCAAGTGACCATAGGTATGGGGGTTCATTTCTGGGTCTTCTATTCTATTCCATTGATCCTCCTGCCTATCTCTGTTCCAATACCATGCTGTTTTTATCACTATTGCTTTGTAGTACAGCTTGAAATCAGGGATGGTGATTCCCCCAGAAGTTCTTTTATTGTTCTGAGTAGTTTTTGCTATCCTGGGTTTTTTGTTATTCCAAATGAATTTTAAGATTGCTCTTTCTATCTCTGTAAAGAACTGAGTGGGAATTTTGATGGGGATTACATTAAATCTGTAGATTGCTTTTGGCAAGATAGCCATTTTTACTATATTAACCCTTCCAATCCATGAGCATGGAGGTCTTTCCATCTTCTGAGATCTCCTTCAATTTCTTCCTTCAGGGGCTTGTAGTTCTTGTCATACAGGTCTTTTACTTGCTTGGTTAGATTCACACCAAGGTATTTTATATTATTTGTGACTATTGTGAATGGTGTCATTTCCATAATTTCTTTCTCAGCCAGTTTATCCTTTGTGTAGAGGAATGCTACAGATTTGCTTCAGTTAATTTTATACCCAGCCACTTTACTAAAGTTGTTTATCAGGTTTAGAAGTTCTCTGGTAGAAGATTTGGGGTCATTTAAGTATACTATCATATCATCTGCAAATAGTGAAACTTTGACTTCTTCCTTTCCAATTTGTATCCCTTTGATCTCCTTCTGTTGCCTAATTGCCCTGGCTAGGACTTCCAGAACTATATTGAATAGGTAGGGGGAGAGTGAGCAACCTTGTCTAGTCCCTGATTTTAATGGGATTGCTTCAAGTTCCTCTCTGTTTAATTTGATGTTGGCTACTGGCTTGCTGTATATTGCTTTAACTATGCTTAGGTATGGACCTTGAATTCCTGATCTTTCCAAGACTTTTATCATGAAGGGGTGTTGAATTTTGTCAAATGCTTTCTCAGCATCTAGAGATATGATCATGTGGTTTTTTTCTTTGAGTTTATTTATATAGTGGATTACGTTGATGGATTTCCATATATTGAACCAACCCTTCATTCCTGGGATAAAGCCTACTTGATCATCATGGATAAGTGTTTTGATGTGTTCTTGGATTCAGTTCGAGAGAATTTTATTCAGTATTTTTGTATTGATATTCATAAGGGAGATTGATCTGAAGTTCTCTTTTCTTGTTGGGTCTTTGTGTGGTTTAGGTATGAGCGTAATGTTCCTTCTGTTTCTATTTTGTGGAATAGTTTGAAGAGAATTGGTGTTAGATCTTCCTTGAAGGTTTGATAGAACTCTCCACTAAAATCATCTGGACCTGAACTTTTTTTGGTGGGGAGACTTTTAATGACTGCTTCTATTTCTTTCGCAGTTATGGGACGTTAAGATGGTTTATCTGATCCTGATTTAACATTGGTAACTGGTACTTGTCTAGAAAATTGTCCATTTCATCCAGATTTTCCAGTTTTGTTGAGTATAGGCTTTTGTAGTAGGATCTGATGATTTGTTGAATTTCCTTGGTTTCTGTCGTTATGTCACCCTTTTCAGTTCTGATTTTATTGATTTTGATACTGTCTCTCTGCCCTCTGATTAGTCTGGCTAAGGGTTTATGTATCTTGTTGATTTTCTCAAAGAACCAGCTCCTGGTTTTATCGATTTTTTGTATCGTTCTCTTTGTTTCTATTTGGTTGATTTCAGCCCTGAGTTTAATTATTTCCTGCCATCTACTCCTTTTGGGTGTATTTGCTTCTTTTTGTTCTAGAGCTTTCAGGTGTGTTATCAAGCTGCTAGTGTGTTCTCTCTCCAGTTTCTTTTTGTATGCACTTAGAGCTATGAGTTTTCCTCTTAGCACTGCTTTCATTGTATCCCATAGGTTTTGGTATGATGTGTCTTCATTTTCATTAAATTCTAAAAAGTCTTTAATTTCTTTCTTTATTTCTTCCTTGACCCCATTATCAATGAGTAGAGTATTGTTCAGTTTCCATGTGAATGTGGGCTTTCCATTGTCTTTGTTGTTATTGAAGACCAGCATTAGAACATGGTGATCTGATAGGATGCATGGGATTATCTCGATTTTTTTTTGTATCTGTTGAGGCCTGTCTTGTGACCAATTATATGGTCTATTTTGGAGAAGGTACTATGAGGTGCTGAGAAAAAGGTATATTCTTTTGTTTTTGGGTGAAATGTTCTATAGATATGTGTTAAGTCCATTTGGTTCATAACTTCTGTTAGTTTCACTGTACCTCTGTCTAGTTTCCATTTCCCTGATCTGTCCAGTGCTGAGAGTGGGGTGTTGAAGTCTCCCACTATTATTGTGTGCAATGTGTGCTTTGAGCTTTAGTAAGGTTTCTTTTATGAAAATGGGTGCTCTTGCATTTGGTGCATAGATGTTCAGAATTGAGAGTTCATGTTGGTTGACTTTTCCTTTGACAAATATGAAATGTCCTTCCTTATCCTTTTTGATATCTTTAAGTTGAAAGTCAATTTTATTCGATATTAAAATGACTACTCCAGCTTGTTACTTAGGACCATTTGCTTGAAAAATTGTTTTCCAGCCTTTTACTCTAAGGTAGTATCTGTCCTTGTTGCTGAGGTGGGTTTCCTGTATGCAGCAAAATGTTGGATCCTGTTTGTGTATCCAGTCTGTTACCCTATGTCTTTTTATTGGGGAATTAAGAGATATTAAGGAGAGGAGACTGTTGCTTCCTGTTATTTTTGCTAAAAGTGTAGGCATTGTTTGTGTGGCTATCTTCTTTTGGGTTTGTTGGAGGAGGATTACTTTCCTGCTCTTTCTAGGGTATGATTGCCTTCCTTATATTGGGGCTTTCCTGCTATTATCCTTTGTAGTGCTGGGTTTGTGGAAAGATATTGTGTAAATTTGGTTTTGTTGTGGAATATCTTGGTTTCTCCATCTATGGTAATTAAGAGTTTTGCTGGGTATAGTAGCCTGGGCTGGCATTTGTGTTCTCTTAGGGTCCGTATGACATCTGTCCAGGATCTTCTGGCTTTTATAGTCTCTGGTGAGAAGTCTGGTGTAATTCTGATAGGTCTGCCTTTATATGTTACTTGACCTTTTTCCCTTACTGCATTTAATATTCTTTCTTTGTTTTGTGCATTTGGTGCTTTGATTATTATGTGACGGGAGGTATTTCTTTTCTGGTCTAGTCTGTTTGGTGTTCTGTAGGCTTCTTGTGTGATGATGGGCATCTCGTTCCTTAGGTTAGGGAAGTTTTCTTCTATGATTTTGTTGAAGATATTTACTGGCCCTTTAAGTTGGGAATCTTCACTCTCTTCTATACCTATTATCCTTAGGTTTGGTATTCTTATTGTGTCCTGGATTTCCTGGATGTTTTGTGTTAAGAGTTTTTTGCATTTTGCATTTTCCTTGACAGTTGTATCAATGTTTTCTATGGTATCTTCTGCACCTGAGATTCTCTCTTCTATCTCTTGTATTCTGTTGGTGATGCTTGCGTCTGTGACTCCTGATTTCGTTTTTAGGTTTTCTATCTCCAGAGCAGTCTCAATGCTTCACCTGTTTGGTTGTGTTCTCTTGTGATTCTTTAAGGGTTTCTACCTGTTTACCTGTGTTCTCCTTGAATTCTTTGAGAGTGTTATTCATGTCCTTCTTAAAATCCTCCATCATCATCGCCAGAACTGATTTTGATCTGACTCCTGCTCTCCTGGTTATGGGGTGTTCAGGACTTGATGTGGGAGAACTAAGTTCTAATGATGTCATGTGCTCTGGGTTGCTGGCCCTTGTATACTTGCACTTGCCTTTTGCCATCTGGTTCTCCTCTGTGCTACCTGTGCTGTCTCTCACTGGAGCCTGTCTTTCCTATTCTCTTGGTTGTGTCAGAACTGTTTAGGTTGGGAGTTGCTGCTGAAGTTAGAGCTAGGTCCCAAGATCTGCTCAGTGCTTGCGTCTAGACCGGAAGGAACCAATGCTCTGGGCCAGGAGTGAGATCCTGGATCCCTGTGGGTTCTGGTTACTCCCTGTTCAGGGCAAGTGTTGCTGCCTTCTTGCTTAAGAAGCTGCTAGAGTTAGAGCCCCTGGGAGCCACTCTTCCTCTGGGTTCTGTGAGATTGTGTGCAGAGTTGCCTCCCGAGATCTGCTCAGTGCTCAGGCCCAAACTTGAAGGAATCAGAGATCCAGGCCAGGAGTGAGTACCTGGGTCCCAGTGGGTCCCGGTTACTCCCTGTTTGGGGCAAGTGTTGCTGCATCCTTGCTTAAGGAACTGCTTGGATTAGAGATCCTGGGAGCCCTGCTTCCCCTGGGTTCTGTGAGATTGGGTGTAGAGCTGCTGCCTGGGATCTTCAAGAATTAAATACTATATTTAGAATTGAGAACAGGGAAGGCTACTCTATAGATTATGAGTGATAATTTAATTTGTAAATTTATAGTTGAAAAAATATCTTTTTCTTATTTGTTACTGAAACTAACATTTGTAATGCACACAAACTGTCTTAGTTTGGGTTTCAGTTGCTATGAGGAGACAATATAACTATGGCAACTTTTATGAAGGAAAGCATTTAATTGAGGGCGTCTTGCATTTCAGATGTTTAGTCCATTTGTATTAAGACAGGAACCATGGCAGTATGCACACAGACATGGCAGGAGAGATACCTGAGAGTTCTACATCCTGATCAGCAGGAGAGACAATGAGCCACTGAGTCTTTGCCCGAGCTTCTAAAATGTCAAAGCAACACACCTCCTCTAGCAAGACCACATCTACTCAAGCAATGCAACATCTCCTGTATTGCTATTCTCTATGAATCTGTGGGGGAACATTTGTTTTTAATCCACCACAAAAATGTTAAGAATTTACTAAACTAAGTCTAAAAGTAAAATAAAGTGAATTTCTTCCTTGCAAAGAGAAGTGTTTTGAAACTTAATCCCATTTGTACAGAACATCTCAGTGAGAATGAGAAAAGCAGAAAAGAGTAAGTAGCTGCTCACCTTGGGGAATAATTGTGTAACTACTTCGAAGTCTTATGTGTGTTGTTGTTGTTTGTTTTATCTTTATTATATCTCAAATTGGAGATTTGAAAACAAAGGAATTTATTTCTTGAAGATGCTTCAATTACTAGATGGTTTAAATGGATTTTCCAGTCTTTTGGACATTCTGGATACTATTTTCCTAGGACTTGTCAGTAAGCAACTAGAATAATCAAATATTCTCATCAAAACAAGAAGATAACAGCAGATTCACATAGAAGTTACTCAAAGAGGCTGCAATATAATTTCCCTTTTCAATCCATGTGCATATTTAAAACACTCATTTGAAGGTGATAGGAGGGTAGAAGTGTAAGATGTAGGCACTGACCCTGTGTTACAGACTTTTAGAGGGGATAATCAGAAATGTTAGTAGAGTGCTTATGAAGTTTCTAGTAAAGTGCTAACACCCATGAATGTCATCTCTTTCAGTTCCTTTTTTCTTCTAATGTTCATTCCATTATATTAGTTATTTAAGCAAGAATTGTTGACCCACAGAATGCTTGTGACACTGAGCAAGAATGGAGGATGGATTGTAAGTGCAGGGGTATTTTGAGATACATAATGACAGTCAATATGCATGGAGGAACATAAGAAGGGAGAGATGATAGCAACTGTATGTTAGGGATGGCATGATGTGAAGACCTGTCATCACACAGAGGGGCAGCTGCATGGTGAAGAAAACCACACAAGATATACACGACATATTTCTGCACTTGGATTTTAACTGTGACCGGGGTATAGACAGAGCAACCAGACATCAACTTGTGTAATAAGAAGCAGAAATTGAAACAGAGGATACTTTAAAGCCAAGAGAAATTAGTGAGCTGGTAGGTATACAAAACTTTGCCAACACAGCTTGCAATAGTAACATATGATAAGTGTGATTGTGTTGGCATCACACAAGTTTATATTAATGGATATTAAAGCATAAACGTCAATGTCATTTCAAATTTTTCGACAGAGTAGTAAGTACAGCCTTGAGGGTAGGTATTATGCAAGGGTCCCATACTGTTAAATTGTCACTTACCAGATTTCACTTATAATTTATCAGCTGTGCAATATAATTTTCCTTTTGTTGTTCATTTTCCCTGCAAGTGTGATTAATATAGTTCCTGTGACAATCAACAGAATAACAAAGCCAGTGTTTGGCTTCAGTAGAATTTTCTGAATTTAGTAGAATTCATACAAATAGTTTGAATGTGAATCCATTCAGTGCGTCTCCAACACTGGTTTACTCTATTTTGGAGTAGGACAGGAGAATTATGGCATCTGTTGAAACTCTTGATTTTGAATATTAAGGTGAGGGCAGGTAGTGTATTCTGGAAATGATAAAATACTCAGTTTCTTGGAGATTCCAAATATAATAACTAATCAATAATCAGAATGCTAATGCATCTAATACATAATTATTTTTTGTCTTCAGCAATAATTAATCTTCCTTTAATCACACAAAGTGTAGAATTTTTTTATGAAAAGAAGACACATGACTATAGTACCTTGCATTTGAGATGTATATTCCCTAGAGGCCAAAGGAAGCACTTGCCCAATATACACAAATAGATATTATGTGTACAGAATGCAGCCTCATAAGAATGAAGAATTGTAATAAAATACCTATTTAACTTATATAACCCCAAACATCCAGATATTTAAAAATACCCAGATATCTGATTAGATTCTATATCAAATACAAATACTAAACAGTACTCATTGATGCCTTAACTCACAACTACAAAAAGACATAGTGTCTTATGGTTTTACTGCTGTGAACAGACACTATGACTATGACAAGTCTTATAAAGTACAAAATATATTTGGGGCTGCCTTACAGGTTCAGAGGGTCAGTCCATTATCATCAAGGTGGGAGCATGGCAACATCTAGGCAGGATGGTACAGTAGGAACTGAGAGTTCTACATTTTCATTTGACAGCTGATAGTAGAATTCTCATTTCCAGGTGGCTAGGACTAGGTTATTAAAGCCCACACCCACAGTGACACACCTACCTCAACAAGGCAACATCTCCTAATAGTGACAATCCCTAGGCCAAGCATATACAAACTATCACATTCTACTCCTTGGCTTCCATAAGCTTTTTCAAACACATGAGTCTATGGGGGCCATATCTAACCATAGCATAATAAGAAGTATATTTAGTCCAACTTCCAAAGTCCCCATAGTCTATAACAGTATAAATAAAGTCCAAAGTTCAAAGTTTCTTCTGAGATCCATCCAATCATTTAACTGTAATCCCCAAAGCAAGACAAGAAACCAGCTGGGCAAAATCCAAATTCTGCATCTCCATGTCTAATGTCAAATCAGTCTTCAGATCTCCAATTCATTTTTCTTCTTTGTTGACTGCAACAAACTTCTTTTCCTGTGCTGGTTTCATGCCCTGTTAGTAGCTTTCCTCAGGTGATAGCCCATGGCTCTGGCATCTTGAAAGTTGTGGAGTCTCCAAGATACCTTCAATGTTACAGCTTCCTGTTTCGATGTCTGGGATTCACACATAATCTTCTGTGTTCTTCCTAAGGGCTGGCACCACTTCTCCAGTGCTGCCCTCTGTAGTACTCTAAGCTCAGGTTGATCTACTCCACTGCTGCTGCTGTTCTTGGTGATCAGTCAATGGTACTAGTATCTCCAATAGGTGGGGTCTTCTGATGCAATAAGGCTTCACCAATAGCCTCTCATAGGCTTTCTTCATGGTGCCAAGCCTCAAATTCTTTGCATGACCCTTTCAGTCCTGAGTTGAAACTACAACTGAGGCTGCACCTTCACCAGTGGCCTTCCATGGCCTCTCACAGTGCCAAGGCTCAGCTATTCTTCATAAGCCCTTCATGCCTTCAAAACCAGTACCTACGTGACTCTTACACATTATCAAATACAGCTGCAGCCAAGGTACAACCTTGGCTATCTTTGGAATACAGCTTCTCTGTGCTCTCAGAAAATACTTCCCAGAAGATTTCACCTCAATGATGTTGGTCTCTTATTTTTTTATTTTTATTTATTTTTTTATCAGATATTTTGTTTACATTTCAGATGTGATCCTCTTTTCCCCCCAAACCAAGAAACCCCCTATCCCATCCCCCTTCCTCCTGCTTCTATGGGATGTGTCCCCATCCATCCACCTCCACTCCTACCTCCCCACACTCGAATTCCCCTACACATGTTGTCCAGCCTTCATGGGACCAAGGGTTTCCTCTCCCACCTATGCCCTACAAGGCCATCCTCCCCTACATATACAGCTGGAGCCATAGGTCCCTCGCTAAACCTAGTGGTTTAGACCCTGGAAGTTCTGGTTGATTGGTATTGTTGCTCTCTCCATGGGGCTGCACACCCTTTCAGCTCCTTCAGTCTTCTTTCTCACTCCTCCATTGGGAACCCCATGATCAATGGTTAACTGTGAGCAACTGCCTCTGTATATTTCAGGCTCTGGATGACCTCTAAGGAGACAGCTATATCAGGCTCCTGTCAGCATGTACTTCATGGCATCCACACCACCGTCTGTCTTTGGTAACTGTACAAGGGATGGATACCCAGATGGAGCAGTCTCCAGATGGCTTCTCCTTCAGTTTCTGTCCCATGCTTTGTCTCCATATTTTCTCCCATGTGTATTTTGTTACTCCTTCTAAGAAGAACCAAAGTCCTATAATTAATTTCAGAAGTTCTGAAAAATGAAATTAATATACTGATTAAATGTTCTTTTTACCTAAATTTCAAACAATGATCTTTAGTCATTGATCTATAATCATCTAACTCTCAAAGTTCCTGGACCCTTCCTAGTTGGGTCTTTTCACTCATTCTGAAAGTTATCACTTGACAAATAGGACTAAACCTGGTATGCGAATAACTTTGGGTCCCCACTGCAACCAAGGCTGCACTTTCATGAGTGGCCTCCCAGTGTCATTGTGCAGGGCCCCCAGCCCTTCACACTTTATCAAGCCTTCATTGTCCTCTATGACCACCCTGCTTCAGAAGTACTATGAGGGGGTCTTTTAACATGGCCATGTTCCACTGGTAGCTTGATGTGCTGCCTAAGTCACCTTGGACCATAGTTTCTGTTTTCTGACTCCAAAAAGAAACAAAGAAAACATGTCTAAGGAGATTTCTTCTGATGGCACTGATTTCTTCTTTCTTTCTTTCTTTCTTTCTTTCTTTCTTTCTTCTTCCTTCCTTCCTTCCTTCCTTCCTTCCTTCCTTTCTTTCTTTCTTTTTTTTTTTTTGGTAAACAATAGCCAATTATTCAGTCTCATCTCATCTGCAACTATTATCCCAGTGTGCTGACTGACTTTCTTTCAACATGTCACAAGACAGAGTCATGTGAAGAGAGGACTTCAGTTGAGAAAGTGCTTTCCGTAGCCTGAAATGCAAGCAAGTCTGTGGGGGCAATTTCCAAATCAATGATAGATGTGGGAGTTCCAAGCACACTGTAGATGGTGCCATCCTAGGGCAGGTGGCACTAAGTGGTATAAGAAAATATAGTGAGCAAGCCATGGAAAGCAAGCCACTAAACGGCATTTCCCCTCACCCTCTGCTTCCACTTCGACCTCCATTTCCTGTTTGATTTCTGGCCCTGACTTCCTTCAGTGATGAATGGTAATGTGGCATTATAGGCCAAATAAACTTTCCTTTCCAATTTGTATGGGTCAGTGATTTTCATCATAGCAATAGAAACCTAGCCAAGATACCCAGTGAAACACTAATATTTCACTTGCACAGACTCTGAAGCTAAAATATTACATGGACAGCCCTGAGAGAATCTTTGCTTTCCTCTGAAGGTTCACAAGTCAGGCCAACATCATCTACACTTTACCAATATTATCACCACCCAAGGGCCCACAAAACAGTAACATTCTATGATCTGAGCACTAAATGGGTTTCCAGACCAAAGATTTCAAAAACTTTCATAATCCTTCCCCCACACCATATTGTCAGGTCCACCCCAGTGGCACTTGTCTTCTCTGTCAGTTTTTGTTGTAGTTTGCTTCCTGATTTTGTGATGGAACATCCTGCCCCAAAGCAACTAGGGAAGGAAATGGGTTATTTCATCTTATCCTTTAAATTCTCAGTCCACCATTGAAAGAAATCAGAGTAAGAACTGAAGCAGGAACAGAAGCAGGAATCACACAGGCCTTGCTGACCTGTTTCTTCTCAGCTTGCTTTCTCTTTGCTTCCCAGGACCAACTTTGTATGAGTAGTGCTGCCTATGGTGGGATGCCCCATTGTACATCAATTAACAATCACGGAAATCCCCAGAGATCTCCCTACAGGCCAATCAGATATATGCAACTCTTCAGTTGAGTTTCCTCTTCCCATATGACTTTAACTTGTGTTAAGATGGCAGTAGAAAGTAACTAGCACAAACACAATTCTCAAAGTTCTGGATACTTTGAAAAGATCGTTAGGATGTTATAAATATGACCCATAAAACAGGGGAATGGTAATATATATATATATATATATATATATATATATATATATATAAAATATATATATATTTATATATAAAATAAATGACAGGAAAGGAACAATATGAATTATTTACATTGAGCCACATTTGCACATGTATGGAGTTCTTCATCCCTTCTGGTTTCACTGAATTAACCAGGATAGGCAAGACACAGCCTTTAAATTGCTTTTGTTATAAAGACCAGACACTTTTGTCTATCTGTATCAGACTTAATTTTTATTATGCCATAGTGGAATTGTTTTAAAAATTAATTCATAGAATTAGGAGATATCTAAAGAATAATAATTTTTATTTGTGATTTTTATTTTAGAATTTCATTCATGCTTATTTTATTTAGGTCATTTACACACCTCCCTCTCACCTCTCTATCTCCTGCTATAACCTTATCTCTGTTACATTCATGACTTCATCTTCTATAATTATAATTGTTATAGATAGATTGGTATTTCTGAAACTTGTTGAGTTTGTTTCTTGTGGCTCTTATGTACATGCATTTAGGGTTGGACACTTGGGACTGGAGAAGCTATCAGGGATTCCTTCCCAGTGATGACTGCCTTTACTCCTTTCAGGGGCTATTGATTGCCTATGGCTTTTCAACTGTGGTGGGGCTTTCTGAAATCCCCTCTATCCTTACTGAGTTACTAATTTCCTTTCACATACAGACCTGGCCTCAATGTCCGCCACTTAATTAAGTCATTGCTGATTTATTTTACTGAATCATCTACAGGGCCCCAATAGAATGCTAACTAAATAATGGAAGGAGAACTGAATCTCTCCCCATCCGTGCTTTTCAGTGCCTTATGTCACAAGAGTAAAACAAAGAACTATTTTTAAAAGTAGTTTAAAATTAATATCAGTATATCTTAGCAAATATTTGACTTCCATATTGTCTTACCCCACATTTTTGTATCTATCCTTTCTTCTCTCTATGAAGGTGTATTGCTTGGAATTTGAATTCAGAGCTTTCTCCTTTGCACTACATCTCATCCGACCATTATGAAAAGACCCCTTATGAGCCAGAAGTCAATGAGTGTTCCTACAAAGTCTGCAAACAATCTTGTAGCCTTAGAATGAATCTTTCTAGATACAGCTTTCTCAACCAGTATATCTATGCATTTATGAGAAAATTGTCTTGTGGATTTGTCCTGCCACCCTTGAGCGCTGAGGCCACATTCTCCCACAGGAGCAGGTTGGATGCTGGCACCAAGAGCGCTGTTCCTGTAACAGGAGAGAAGCTAGTGAGCTATCTTCTCTGAGATTATTACACAGTCACCTTGTGAGTGGAAGCCTTGTCTGTCCACAGTGCCCTTCTTTGTACACACTGGTGTTTTTACTGATGGAGAGTAATAAGCATCTACCACTGTGCAAATTTAACTAATTAATTATATTTACACAGATTCAGATTTTGAAATGAGAGTGACTTCCTACATCTTTCATTTAACTCCCAGAAGTGCTTCTGAAGTCTCCTAATATTTGGATCCTAGGTTGAGCTAGGGAAAATAGTGTAATACTACACTCATGAGTTGCCAATGTTAGCTCAATATCAATATAATTTTTTACATGAATATCATAAGGAGAGCAGAGTTCAGGCATTTGCTTCTATTTAATCTTATTTCCTGATGAAAGTAAACATATAACTTTTAATTTCCTGAAACTGAAGGTGAAGAGAATGACATCATAAAACAAGATGTCACAGCCTGAAAGTACCAACTTGTTACCTTAGTATCACTCATTTCATCCTTTGGCAGAATATTTAGTTTTTAAAAACTATTTTTAAACCATTTAATGTGTAGAATAGCTTGGACTTTTTATGGCCAAAAAGCTATTATAATAAAATGGACTATAATGTTTATGTGATTTTTGTAGTTTTAATTTTGCATTTAAGGTGACAACCCACTCACCGTGAAGACTATGCAGATCATATGAGGTTCTGTGGTGCTCTCTGTACAACATATACTTAGAATATTTATTTTTAAAATAATGATCACTATAGGTATCTCATAAATTTATGTTCACAAATGGATAAAAACAGAATTCTAACGTGTCAATAATTTTCACTCTTAAGGTGATGAATTAACCAGTAAGTATGTGCCAAGGGGAAAACTTATTTAACTTATTTAACTTTAGTGACACTAGTTTGGAAAGCTTCTGTTCCAAAGAAGCTTTTATAAATGCAATTGGGATGTGGAACACAAAATTAATGAATTAGAAATATTTATTCATAGAAATATTCAAAATTGAAAAAATAAAAAACTGGTATAGTTTAACCATACATAATTTCAACCATATATAATTTTAAAAATTATATGATTATTTTAAAAATTCCTCTTAAAATATATTTTATGCATGATATTTATGTCTAAAATATATGTATATGTTCCATTTATTTATCATCTGAAGAATTTTCAGAGTCCATGAGGAGGACAGTGTAACAAATAATTCATAAAATTAATTTATGGTTCTTACCAATTCACTTTACTTGGAAATACTATCAAGCAAATAAAGGCATCCCAAGATCTGTTTAAAGAGTTATGTACTACGCTTTCTTTTCAATACATAGTTCAACTCTTCTCCTAGGTACTTTTGTGTTGCTGTGCAAAGACACTATGACCAAGGTAACTTATAAAATAAAGTATTTAACTGGGGGCTTGTTTACAGTTACAGAGGGTGAGTCCATGACCATTATACCAGAGAATATGGCTGAAGGCAGGCATAGTAGCTGAGAGATTACATCTTGATTCGCAGCTTAGAATCAAAAAGAGAAACTGCACCAGATGTTTGTTTTGAAATATCAAAGCCCACCTTTAGTGACACACATCCTTCAATATAACTACACACTCCATAATCTTTTCCAAAATAGTCCACCAACTTGGGGCCACATATTCAAATATATGAGCATATGAGGCCATTTTTAGAATCACCACACTCTCCTTCAGGTAGTAAGCCAAGACTTGCACCACAAGTACATCACATCCACTGAGGACCTTTGTCACGTCATTTCTAGGGTAGAGAGCCTAAACTTCTGCAGTCAACTGCATCTTCTCCACCATGTACCACCCATTTCCACTCTATATTCTTGCCCTTTTCTCTAGACAGAAACAGAATACTCATGCTTCCAATCCCTGTTAAATCTCATCTAAAACACTCACTCAACAATACAGAGATGAAAGTTTCATACCAAGAAACACAGCCGTGACCTAACTCTAAATACCTAGGACCCATCACAAACAAATTGCACAACCAAAACAACAATTGACCATTCAAAATTAGTACACCTGCTGGGTGGTAAAATATTTCAATCCCAATCTATGTTACCATCACAGACCATATACTTCCAAGAAAAAGATATTATATTTACAATTAAAGCTTGACCACAACATTGTGATAGTGGATGACTTCAATGTTCCATTCTCATCAATAAATAGATCATCTCTGAAAACTCAAATTCAGAAACTCTGAAGTTCAATGATGTAGATACAATGTACCTAAGAGAACATTCCACCCAAACACTAAAGAATATATGTTCTTTAAAAAGCCTATAGAATGTTATCCAAAATAGACCACATATTAGGACACAAAACAGCACACAGCGAAAGTATAGGTCAATTGAAATCACACCCTGAATTTTCTCTGACAATCATGGATTAAAGATCAATATTAAAAAACAAACAAACCGGAAACAATAGAAACTAAACAAATTCATGTGTGCTAAACAATGTAGTACCAAATCAAAATTTGGTGAAGAAAACAAGAAGAAAATCTAAAATTTTTCTATTGAATGAAAATGTGACCTGAGTGAGATGACCCAATCACAAAAGAACACACATGGTATGCACTCACTGATAAGTGGATATTAGCCCCAAAACACACAATACCTAAGACGCAACGCATAAACCTCATGAAACTCAAGAAGAAGGAGGAAGACCAAAGTGAGGGTGCTTTTGTCCTTTTTAGAATGAGTATCAAAAGATTCAACCAGAGCTCCCAGAATCTAAACCTCCAGCCTGAGAACAGACAGGGGCAAGCTGTCCTCTGAGAGGCTCTAACCAGCAGCTGACTCAGACAGATACAGACACCCAGAGCCAAACAGTGGATGGAGCTTGAGGACTCTTATAGAAGAATAGGCGGAAGGATTGTGGGCCCTAAGGAGATAGGAACTGCATAGGAAGATCAACAGAGTAAACCAACCTGAACCCTTGGAGCTCTCAGAGACTGAATCACCAACCGTGGAGCATACCTAGTCTACAGAGATCTACCTCCATGGGCTGGACCTAGGCCTCCCTGCACATATGTTGTAAATGTGCAGCTTGGTTTTCATGTAGGTCTCAAACATCTGGAGTGGGGGCTATCCCAAAACATGCAGCCTGTATATGGAGTATGGTCTTCTTAAAAAAACAAACAAACAAACAAAATAAAACCAGTTATTCAGTTATTCATGGAATATTATTTTTTTATATCTCTTGTATTCAGTTTGTAACTACTTCATTGAGAATTTTTGTATGTATACTCATGAGGGATACTGGACTATAATTTATATATTTTTGTTGGGTTTACACTTGATTTCACTATTTCAATATTATTTGCTTTGTGAAAGAGCTTATTGTGGTTCTGATTTTTTTTAAACATAACTCAAAATGTATTGCTTGTTTGAAGGCTCTATAGAATTCTTGTATAAGTATATCTGACCCTTGGTATTTTGCTTGTTTGTTTCTTTTCATTTTATTTTGTTTGAATGCTTTTTAAATTTTTTTGATTTGCTGATTTTTATTTGTCTGCTTTAGTTGTTGATTGCTTCTTGGTTTATCTTTGGTGATACAGATGCATCTAGAATTTCCTCCTTTAATCTGACTCTTATTGATTGAAATATGGATTTTTAACAGCTTTTAATAAAAATATTGTAAATTTCAAAAAAAAAAAAAAAAAAAGAAAAAAAAAAAAAAGAAAATGTGACCTATAAAATCTATGGGACATAATGAAATATATCCACAAGAGGAAAGCTATGCAGAACTATGCAGCTGTATAAAAACTCAAAAAGATTTCAAATAACTTAATAACATTAAGGCGATAGAAAACCAAGAACAACCAACATCAGCAAAAAGTAGATACAGGGTTGGACAAGATGCTAAACAATTTAAGAGCAGTTGCTTCTCTTATAGAGGACATAGTTCGGTTTCCAGCATCTTTTTGTCAGGTTACAGTTATCCATAACTGTAGTTCTAGGAAGTCTGATGACCTCTCATGGGCTCCATACACAGTGTGTATACCCACCAAAATCAGTCCAAACACTTATATACCTAAAAATAAAATAAATATACCTCTAAAAAGTTAACTATGGATATATAATCAAATTTAGGGCTAAAATTAATGAAATAGAAATGAAAATACAAATAAGTAATGAGAAAATCAGGTTATTTGAAAAGTTTAATAACATTGACAAACTACTAGCAAATTTGACCCAAAAATTAGTGATTTCAAATTAATAAAATTAGAGATGAAAGGGAGATATTAAAGCAAACAGCAAGGACATTCAGAGAATCATAAGTACATACTTTCAAGTTATATCTCACCATAGTAACACCAGTAATACAGCCCACAAAACCAGTGTAACAGGGTTCATAGTGGCTCATAGTGACTGAAGTAGCAATCACAGTTTACATGAGTCTGCTCTAGGTACTCTCTATGTTATGGTTATTAGCTTGGTGTTTTTGTCAGACTCCAATAGTAGGAATCTGGGCAACTTTGATGTTATTGCCTCTTCTTGGGATCCTTTTCCTCCTACTATGTTACCTTGCTCTACCTTGATGTGAGGGTTTGTATCTAGTCTTGTAAGTTGTTATGCCATGTTTGGCTGATATCCTTGGGAGGTCTTCTTTTTTCTGAAGATAGAGGAGGAGAGGCTCTTGGGGAGAGTGGAGGGCATGCCGGGAGGATTAGAGAGTGTGAAACACTCTCTATTGAAAACAAAACCAAAACAATCAAAGAAAATAAAAATAAATAAAAAGAAAAACAAATATAGATAAATTTTTCTGTATATACAACCTATTAAATCTAAATCCAGATGAAGTTAATATTTTAAAGAATAACATCAAGTGAGAAAGAAACAGTAATTAAAAATCTCTCAGGCATCAATGGGAGGAGAGGGCCTTGGTCCTGGGAAGGCTCAAAGCCCCAGTGTAGGAGAATGCCAGGTTGGGGAGGCAGGAGTGGGTGGGTGGGGTGGGTGGGGGAACACCCTCATAGAAGCAGGGGAAGGAGGATACGATAGGGGGCTTCTGAGAGGGGGAACTGGGACAGGGGTAACATTTGAAATGTAAATAAAGAAAATATCCCCCCCCAAAAAAAACCCCCCAAAAAAACAAAACCAAAAAACCTCTCAGCTGGAAAAAAGGTCCAAAGCCCAAAGATCAAGACAGAATTCTCCTAGACCTTCAATGTCCTAATATCACTATTACTTGTTAGACTGCAGTTTAAAAAAGGAAGGAAAGATTCCATATTCTTTTTATAAAGTCATTATTATTTTGATACCCAAACAAGACCAACAAAAAAAGAAATCATAAGCCAGTATCTTTCATGAACATATATAACAAACTTCTCAATACAATATTTGCAAATGGAATTCAATATTATCCACTATGATCAAATTAACTTCATCCAGATGATGCACGGATGATTCAATCTACATAAAATTCACACAAATGGACTAAAGGGTAGAAACTACATCATTATCATATTAGATCTGGAAAATTCCTTTGACAAAATCTCCAGTCCATTCATGATAAAAAATATGGAAAAATATGGATGTAGGGAACAGATCTCAAAATGATAAAGGGAGGTACGTCAATCTTCATATTAAATGGAGAAACATCCACAGAATTGCCAAAAATATGAAAATAATAAAAGATGTCCAGTCTTTCCCACCTATCAATATAGTACTTTAAATCTTTGCTAGAGCAGTAAGTGAACATTGCTAAGGGAATATAAATTGTAAAGGAAGATGTCAAAAGTATCTTATGAAGATGATATAATTCTCTATATAAAAGACACTAAATACTTTATCAGAAATACCCTAGAACTTATGAAGACATTCAGCAATGTAGTAGAATACTAAAGTAACACACATTTGCAGCGTTTCTATTTACCAAATGGAAAATATACTGAGAAAAGAAATTTGGAAACATTACCATCAACAATTTCCTCAAACTGAAAATTAAATTAAAAAAATCTTGAAATAAAACTAAAAATAGATGAAAGCATTGCACAATGACAATGTATAAAACACTAAAAGAAGAAACTGAGGCAGACACCAGAAGATGGAAAACCTCCCATGCTCATGAATTGGCAGGATTAATAGTGTGAAAATGGCTATCCTAAAAAAAAAAAAAAATCTACCAATTCAATATAATCTTTACCAGAATTACAATAGAATTCTTTACAGAAATAGAAAATTCTTAATTTTTACATAAAAATGGAAAAGATGAAGAAGAGCCCAAGCAATCCAGGACAATAGTAAAGCAACTGCTAGAGGCATTGCCATCTTAGATTTAAACATATACTACGGAGTTATAGTAACAAAAACTATGGTAATAGCATAAACACAACAACATTGCTCAATGGAGCAGACGTAAAGGCTCAGGTATAAGTCTAGACACTGACAGCACATGAGTTTTGTCACAGAAGAAAAAACAAAACAAAACAAAACCAAAAAACCATGGAGATTGAGACTTCATCTCATCACTCACCCTGCAGAAAACTCAACAGCAAGTACATCAGGACTTTTAAATAAGACCTAATACCCTGAATCTCAAGAGAAGAAATTGGGAGTATGCTGAAATATAGTTCTATAGTAAAATGCTTTCTGAACAGAGCTCTAATTAGCTTTAAACCAACAAATGACAATGGACCTCATGAACCTTAAAAAAATCCTTATAACAAAAGACACTAACATTACAGTGAAGGGCCAGCATACAGAAGTGGAAAAATCTCTACCAGCCATGTATATTAGAGTCTATAAATAGAGGATACATATCTATAATGGCAAAGAACATGAAAATGTAAACATTAAAGAAAAATACAATCCAATTGAAAATAGTCTTGGATCTAAACAGTTATCAAAAATGAATATACAAATTGTCCAGAAACATTAATATAAACACATTTAAACATTCTTATTTATTCTGGTAAGGCAAATTGGAAGCTACTTTGAGATTTTATCTTATCCCAGGCAGAATGGGTATGATTTTAAAATTTGCAAATGCTGGCATGGATGTGGAGAAATGGAAGAGTTACTCAGTGGGAGTGAAACTGATGAGGCCATGACAGAAATCAGTGTGTAGCTTCCTGAAAGACCAGAAAGTGTTGTATATCACAGGGCCACTAATCATATCCTCTCAGGCACACACTCAAAGGACTTTATAGTCTATCATGGCAATAGCTTATCATATATTTTTGTTGTTACTATATTCACAAGAGTCAGGGAATAGAAACATTCCCTACATTTCCATCAGCTGATGGACAAAAGGAAGTATATTTTCACAATGAGCTATTACTCAGCTACTAAGCTAATGGACATTTGAAATTCAAGATAAGTGGATGGAGGTAGAGTATGATAAGGCACACACACCACACACACAACAGAGAGAGAGAGAGAGAGAGAGAGAGAAGAGAGAGAGAGAGAGAGAGAGAGAGAGAGAGAAACCTGTGTTTTCTCTCACTTGTTGCCTCCTGTGTTCTCATTCCAGTCAAATGTCTCCTTTATTAGTTTCACTTCTTGAGATGGATTTTTTTCTCTTCCAGATCCTTCTTTGTGTCTTGAGCTTGTATAGACACAATTTTTATTTTCTTTACTAAACAACTGCAATGCTCTTTTTTTTTTTTCTACTTCATGTCAATTAAGACATTGTAAACCATCTCTAGACACTATGTGCCTTCAGGGTAAACAGACCCACATTTGAGAACTACTGGTCAAGAGTGATCCATTGTACAATTGTTTTCTACAGTATGTCTGTGTAAGCATTTTTCTGGTGTTACTTTTCTGCTTATGCAAAAAGAAATGTCTATTCATTCAGCATATGGTACAAATGGCACCCATACAGCAACCTTGCCAAACTGTTTGTAAAAATGATGCAATTTTAAGCTTAATTAAATGAACCAAGGCGAATAGTTACTTACAGGATCATTGTTGAGTCAAAGAGAATAGTATCTCTGAAGAGTTTGAACACAGCATAGCTGCAGAACCAGGCAAGTTCCTTGATATATAGTCATGCTTGCAGTTAACTTCATATCTCCTGTATAGTACAGCAATAGCATTACAAAGGAAGCATTCAGGTAGGAAGTAATGATTGAAATTCAAATTGAGGAACCTATAACTTTTACCCTTCAAGGAATGATAGCATCCTCATTAACATAAGGACAAAATTAACTGTATCTGCATAGTTAAGCTTATTTTAGGACCATAATTAGAGTCCATGTCATGATATAAATGACCAGAACTATGTCTTTTCCATGCAGACTAAGAGCAATCTAATGTCATAGGAAATATCTATGTCCAAGTTCTTTACTCTGTTTCCAGCTATATTTCCATCAACAATTTTTATGCATACATGTATGTATGAAATGATTATTTGTTTTCTGAAAATTGAAACATAAGGCCAGGTAACTGTTCCATATCCTAACCACCCAAGCCTTTAAGTCTTTGTTAGTATTTATGAAATACTATACAGTACATATCTCTATATACTAGTCAATAAAAGCATTTTGCCTTTTGCCAATGCAAATTTTTAGAAGGATTTAGGTATGCAAATTATATTCATTTTAGGGGAAAAGTCATCAGAGGCCTTTCTGTTGGATCCAAGGACATCTTTGTTTACTGACTTTCAACCACATTTAGACTAGTAAACAGGATTTGTCTATGGACTTAATTCAAAACCAAATATATTTGGAGGAACTTATAGGGGTTGTACTACTATTGCCAGAGTCAATACATCTGGTTTGGCTTGATAAATGCCTTTTCTTTAGCAGTCCAGGTACTTTAGTGACACTTGATAGCAGTAGCTAGCATAGTGATATCTGAAATTATGAAAGGCAATACTGTAGGGTCTTTTACCTTTGTCTCAGTCAACTATCATTCCATCAGCACATGCAGCAGCAAATTGCAAAGTCTCTTCCATGTATTAGTCTTTGCATGTAACCTACTGTCAATAGTATTTGTTTCTTAGGTTGTCACTAGGTAGGGCCTCATCATTGAACTGCTCACAAGGAACTAATGAACCTCGCCTTGATGTATTTCAGTAACCTTGTGGTTGTTTCTTGTCTTTTTCTAACCTTGTCCAATACCTGTTTTTCTATTTTTAAATGCTTTGTTATTTGACTTCTGAGAGAAGATTTGCCAACACTGTTGAAGGCTGGATGCTGTCTTTATACACTAGTACTGTGTTTATTCCTTTGAATTTTATAGAATCTCACAATGAAAGAGATTGTCTTGAGTGTCACAAGGCATAGTAGATTTATGAGTAGGGTAAAACTCTAAAATCTATAAGGACTTATTAATGAACTCAATGGAATATGTGTTATGGAATATGTGTTACTCAATGGAATATATGTAATAAGATTATAAGCTTAATGGTAAAGAAATTGAATATTTTGGCTTAAAATTTGTATGGTTATATGTTATGTTGACAGAGGTTAGATTTTTTTTAAATACAAGACCTGCTTTTATTTTTCATAGTACAGTGCAAATTACAGACAGTGAATGACCATATGAGAGCTGGACTCAGTGAAGTTTATATTTTATTTACATCAGTAGCACTAAAATACATTCCTCCTTGAAGGTCACATTTCCTCAACACACATTAACATCAATACACACTCCATAAGTGTTCACACCACCTCCCATCAAAACAAACACAGCAAACACTTCATGGTCACTTTCTCAAAACCCAGGTGAACCTGTCCTAGCTCCTAGCTACGGCAGTACCCATAACTCACAAAGCTTCTCCTTTCCACACTGCTGGACAATTTCAAGCTCACCAACACTTTTTATAATGTACTCACCTCCAAGGGGACAAAGTTCAAGAAACAGATCCTCATGGCCAAAATAAAGGAACACAGCCCCAAGAGGTACGTGTAGCCCAGAGGTAAGATCAGAACTACCTGGTGCTCAATGTAAACCACAGGTTAGGTGACAGCCATGGCATGTGTTGTGACAGGACAAAACTTGTGCAGGGGCATTATTTGCAACTTAAAGAACTGAGGACTTCTCGCTTCACAGCTGATTAATTTGCACTTGCCTCTCTGTGTGCTGTATGTTTGTGTAAATAGCCAGTAGCACTGACACATCATTGCTAGAAATGCATTGCTAAGCAAAACCTTTTGACTGAAAAAGGACAAATATTTCTCCAAGAAGAAAAGATGAGATTTCTCAATAATTAAATTATATTTGTGGTCAATTTTTGACTACCTGGAGAAGATTAAAAGTTGAACAATAAATAAGGGAAGACTCTACATCTGGCGTGGCTCCTGAGAGCCTATGTGTTGCCAGAGTAGATTTGTGATGGCTAATACAGATTTCGTTCACCACAGGAACTGGTTCACTGCTCAGACCTGAATCTCTTTCCATCTTCACTGAACTGTTCTACTGCCATCAAAGTCTTCCAAAACAGATGTTACAGACACCTTTGTCAGACTTTTACTAGAAACTGCATAGAAGCCAGTACTGATCACCCAAAATATTTCTTTCCTTTTTTAAATTTTTTTTTTACACTCCAGACTTTATTCCCCTCCTGGTCACCATCCTACTGTTCCACATTTTATACCTCTTCCCCACCCCTTGTCTCCATGAGGATGTCCCCATGCCCCAAACTCCTATCTTTACCAGACCTCTAAACTCCCTGGGGCCTCCAGTCTCTTGAGTGTTAGATGCATGTTCTCTGACTGGACTCAGACCTGGCAGTCCTCTGCTGTATCTGTTTTGGGAACCTCATATCAGCTGGTGTATGCTGCCTGGTTGGTGGTCAGTGATTGGCCACTCGGGGGTCCAGGTTAATTGAGACTGCTGGTCCTCCTACAGGGTCACCCTCCTCCTCAGCTTCTTCCAGCTTTTCCCTAATTCAACCACAGGGGTTAGCAGCTTCTGTCCATTGGTTGGATGCAAATATCTGCATCTGACTCTTTCAGCTGCTTGTTGGGTCTTTCGGAGTGCAGTCATGATAGGTCCCTTTTTGTGAACCCTCCATAGCCTCAGTAATAGTGTCAGGCCTTGGGGCCTCCCCTTGAGCTGAATTCCACTTTGGGCCTGTCGCTGGACTTTTTTTTCCCCTCAAGTTCTTCTTCATTTCCATACATGCAGTTATTTCAGACAGGAACAATAATGGGTTAGAGTTTTGACTGTGGGATGGCAACCCCATCCTTCACTTGATGTTATGTCTTTCTGCTGGAGGTGGACTCTACATGTTCCCTTTCCCCAATGTAGGACATTTATTTCATCTAGGGTCCTGCCCTTTGAGTCCTGAGAGTCTCTCCCCTCCCATGTCTCTGGTACATTCTGGAAGGTCCCCCAAACTTCATACCTCCTGAAGTTGCATGTTTCCATTCTTTCTTTAGGCCCTCAGGGCTTCAGTCCTTTTCCCAACCCAATACCAGATCATGTTCCCCTCTCTCCTTTCCCCTGTCCCCTTTCCCTCCCAGATCCATCCCTCCCCAGTGGGACAGATGTGTCTTCACTTGGGACCTTCAGCTTGTTGATCTTTTTGAGTTCTGTGGACTGTATCTTGGATATTCTGTATTTTTCTTTTCTTTTTTTTCCTTTTTGACTAGTATCCCCTTATTAGTGAGTATATACCGTGCATGTACTTTTGGATCTTAGTTACCTTACTCAGGATGATATTTTCTAGTTCCATCCATTTGCCTACAAAATTCAGGATGTCCTTGTTCTTAATAGCTGAGTAGTATTCCATTGTGTAAATGAACCACATTATCTGTAACCATTCTTCTGTTGTGGGACATCTGGGTTGTTTCCAGCTTCTAACTATCACCAAACAAGGCTGCTATGAACATAGTGGAACATGTACCCTGTGGCATGTTGTAGCATCTTTTGGGTATATTCTCAAGAGTGGTATTGCTGGGTGTTTAGGATCAATTTCCAATTTTCTGAAGGAACTCCAGATTGATTTCCAGAGTGGTTGTATCAGTTTGGTGGGATTCACCAGCAATGGAGGAGTGTTCTTCTTTCTCTACATCTTCATCAACATGTCTTAACACCTGAGGTTTTGATCTTAGCCATTCTGATTGGTTTAAGGTGGAATCTCAGGGTCATTTTAATTTGCATTTCTCTGATCACTTAGGACTTATAACATTTTTCTAAGTGCTTCTCAGCCATTCTAGGTTCCTCTGTTGTGAATTCTTGGTTTAGTTCTATACTCCATCTTTTAACTGGATTGTTTGTTTTTTGGTGATTAGTTTCTTGAGTTCCTTATATATTTTGGATATTTGCCCTATATTGGATGTGGGGTTAGTGAAGGCTTTTTCCCAATCTGTAGGTGGCTGATTTGTTTTATTGGCTCTGTCCTTTGTCTTACAGAAACTTTCCAGTTTCATGAAGTCCTATTTATCAATTCTTAATTTTAGAGATGAACAAATGGAGTTCTATTTAGAAATTTCCCCTGTGCTAATGAGTTCAAAGCTCTTTACCACTTTTTCTTCTATTAGATTTAGTGTATCTGGTTTTATGTTGAGGTCCTTGATTCACTTGGACTTGAGCATTGTGCAAGGTGACAAATATGGGTCTATTTTCATTTTTCTACAACAGATAGCCAGTTAGACCAGCAACATTTATTGAAGATGCTTTTTTTTCCCCATTGCATATTTTTGACTTTTTTGTCAAAGATCAAGTGTGCGTAAGTGTGTGATTTTATTTCTGGGTCTTTGATTCTATTCCATTGATGATCGTGTCTGTCCTGTACCAATACCATGCAGTTTTTATCACTGTTCCTCTGTAGTAGAGTAGAAATTAGGAATGCTGATTTCCCCTAGCTGTTCTTCGATTGTTAAGTATTGTTTTTGTTATTCTGGGGTTTTTGCCTTTCCATATGAATTTGAGAATTGCTTTTTCCTTGTCATTGAAGAATTTTGTTGGGATTTTTATAGGGATTTGCATTGAATGTGTAATTGCCTTTGGTAGGATGACCATTTTTGCTATGCTTAATTCTGCCAATCCATGGGAGATCTCTCCATTTTCTGAGATCTTCTTTGATTTCTTTCTTGAGAGACTTGAAGTTATTGTCATACAGACCTTTCACTTGTTTGGTTAGAGTTACCTCAAGATATTTTATATTATTTGTGGCTATTGTGAAGGGAGTTGTTTCCCTAATTTCTTTCTCAGCCTGTTTATTATTTGTATAAAGGAGGGCTACTGATTTATTTGAGTTAATTTTATATCTGGTCACTTTGCTGAAGTTGTTTAATAGCTGGAGAAGTTCTCTGGTAGAATTTTTGGGGTCACTTATGTATACTATCATATTATCAGGAAGAAGTGATACTTTTACTTCTTCTTTGCGATTTGTATTCCCTTGATATCTTTTCGATTGTCTTATTGATTTAGCTAGCACTTCAGTACTATAGTGAATAGATATGGGGAGGGTGGGCATCCTTGTCTTGTCCCTGATTTTAGTGGGATGGCTTCCATTACCTCTCCATTTAATTTGATATTGTCTGTTGGTTTGCAGTAAATGATTTTTGTTATGTTTAGGTATGGGTCTTGAATTCCTGATCTTTCCAATACTTCTAACATGAAGGGGTGTTGTGTTCTTTTTCAAATGCTTTATATGCACCTAAGGAGATGATCATGTGATTTGAGAGTCTTTTCTTGCATTTTCTTATTAATCCCATCTAAATTAATTTATCACATTACAAACCCAATTCACTGTCCATTTACTGTCAATTATTTTTCTTCTGGTGTTACACAGAAAGAAAAAGAGACATTCGAAAGAAAAGCATGTCAGTCTTTCCTTGAACCTATTGTGATATGACCATGTTTAAACTCTTAAGGTTAGTTTGTTCCCATGTACAAAGCAGTTGGGAGCTGATGCCTTTATTGGAGTAAATATGCAGTAGTCTTCTATTATGTATCATCAAAGGAATGAGCAAGCAAGGAATAAGTCTGCCAAGTACATAATTTAGTCAGAATTCTGTATAGGGGTCATAAAAGGGCAACCACATTTTTAATTTTCCTGATCATCAAATTTGTAATAGAAATTGTCAAAATGTTTTCAAATGGTTATAACACAATAAAATAATGTCATGTATCTTTTAAGCCACTGAATCCACTTAGTACTGCAGTATACACATGGATGTGAAGCCATGAACTTGAACATGTTTATCCTATCAAAACCATACCCATGAAAAATGACATTAGATCCTCAGCCAGTGGCAGGACTTTGTGAGCTTCTCTTTCTTCCATGCTGGAATTTTAGCTGACTTGACCTTTTGAAGGTCTTATGTATATAGTCCTGGATACTGAGTTCATGTGTGCAACTACCCTTCTATGTCTGAAAATCAATATGTCTTGGGAGTCCTAAAATACCTCTGAGTCTTAGAATTTTTTACCACCTTAGCCATAAATATTAAATTTGAGTGTGATATACACTTTCCTTTAGAGCTGAGTACTAATAGCTCTTTATTATCTACAGTCTGACCACTTGTAAGCCTTTTTATTAATCTTCATTACTGAAAACCAAACTTAATGAAATGAGTTGAGAATTTTGCTGATCTACATTATAAAGATAAACTATTATGAGGCAGTTAAATCTCTGTCTACTTAGTAGAATCATAGGAATAGGTCTCATTTATGGATTTTATTATATTTAGCTATTGGTTCTTAGCCAGTTCATAGTACTAGGCATGCATTTTATCTTGAGGGGGAGCCTTTATATCTAATCATATAGAGGTTAGTTAGTCCCATAACACTCACGCCTCTATAACAACAGAGTTAATATATTGCCAGACTAGTCCTTATCATAGTCTGCATGGTTCATTTTTGTATTAGACCACTGATTATTTTTCTCCATCAACAGAATACAAGAGCAACTTTTGGCACCATGAAATATAGCTAGTACAAGTGTTGTTTTTCTTCAATATATGATTGAATTCTTCATGGTTTATAAGTCCAGCATATGGTGTCTTCAGCAATTGATTTTATCATTATTTTCTGCAGGATAACTGCCTTATCTGGAGGTTCTACTGTTGTGATTAAAATATGGCCAAAAGCAACTTGGAGAGGAAAGTGTTTATAAACTTCCATGTAACAAGTAACCATTGAAAACAGATAGAGTGGAAACTTAAACAGTGGTGAATCTGGAGTCTGGGGCTGATTCAAACTAAGGGCTTCCTAATGGTTTGTTCATCCTGCTTTCTTATAACACCCAGGACCATCAGCTCAGGGGTGACACCTCTCAAAGTAGTCTGGGCTTTCAACATAAATCATGTTTTAAGAAAATGTCCCACAGACTTGCCTACAACCTGGTATTATGGAAACATCTTCTTAGTTTGAGGGTCTCTTCTCTTCATTTACTCTAGCTTACATCAAGTTGACATAAAAACAAAAATAAAGCCACCCCTATTCCCACCTCTCCCAACAACAAATTAGCCAGCACAGCAACCAAGAATAATAATAACAGTCTAGTATTTGGGGGATTTATGGTACATTCCTGACAAACACTTCAAAGAGAGATAACCCACAGCTGTCACTAGGTTTTTTTGTTTGATTGTCAATGTTGTATTGGGAGACACTATACCAATTTATAGCATAACTCTATATATTCCCATTGAATATAAAAATACATATATATTTTGTGAGGCTCCTAAAACATAGAATTTTATATAGTCCTTCCAAAGTTCTTTAGTGTTTTTCAATATCTCTTCTTGCTTCAATATTTTCTCCTATTCCCCCATTTTAACTCATTTGTGATCCATGATTTGTCCAGTTCTTTTCAAATCATGTGTGCTCCACTTCCCTCCCCCTTTGAAATCTCAGCATTTCCCTTGTGTATAACATTTTTCTCATATGTTCAATAGTAGCTAGACAACTAGTCTCTATCCATTTATAGATGCTATGAATAAAGCTGCAGTGACACGGATGAAGATGCATCTTGTAGTAAGATATAGAGGTCTTTGGATATGATGCCTAGAAATGACACAGCTAGGTTACACTGTGCAATTTTCCTAGCTTCTTAAGGAAAATTAAAAATGATTTGCATGGTAGTTCCATGAGTTACATGCTCACATTAGGTTCCCAAATGGTTAGGTGCATATAAGCCTTAAATGTGGGCAGAATCATTTCATGTATTGTGTCTCAGAAAGAATAAAAGATGAAAGATATTTACCTATCTCTGCTTCATTGTAGAAACAGTTTGACCTGCTATGGCCTCTTCTTTGCTGTGATGGATTTTGCCCCCTTGCAATAAAACACACCAAAGACTCCTCCATGCTACAGTTTGTTTAGTTAGGTTTTTATTAGACCTGTGATAAATTCTGTAAGTATCCACAAAGCATTTGTCTTTCTAATTTTAGGGCACATCAAGGATTGCTAAGATGTCTTGATGTAAGGAGCACCCATTGCTTTGGACTGGCTAAGCATTAACTGTGAGACCTGTTTATTATCACTATAGAACTGTGCTATACTACTTGGATCCTTATATTGACAGACTCCAAGGAAAGGTCTTGACCACAATGTGTTTATTATCAATTTCTGTCCTCAAAAACTTGCCAATATCTTTTTGGTTGAATGTCTTAGGTAAATGAATATAAATTCATGGAATTTCTGAAATACAGTTGGGGCAGTGAACAGCTGTGCATGGATGTGGAAGACAGAGACATGAAAAAGAGAAGAACTGAGGTGGTGTAGGTGTGGAAAACGTCTGCATCAGACTTCAGTATACATTTTAACTCAGGGTATACTAATAAGAGCAGATATCTTTTTTTTTTTTTTTGGTATGATATAGATGATAATTTTCTTTTTTTTTATTGGAAATTTTATTTACATTTCAGATGTTCTCTCCTTACCCATTTCCCCCCTCCCTCCCAGGAACTCACTATCCCTTCCCCCCTCCTCCTGCCTCCACGTTGGTGTACCCCCACCCACCCTCCCCCATACCTCACCTCCCCACCCTCGAATATCCCCCCCAACGAAGTCCAGCCTTCATGGGACCAAGGATCTCTTCTCCCACTTATATATAGCTCCCTTGCATATATAGCTAGAGCCATGGGTCCCTCCCTAAAGCTCCCAGGCTGGTGGTTTAGACCCTGGGGGCTCTGATTGGTTGGTATTATTGCTTTCCTCATGGTGTCATGAATCCTCTCAACTCCTTCAGCTTCACTCTATCTTCTCCATTGGGAACCCCATGATCAGTTTAATGGTTAGCTGTGAGCATCTGCCTCTGAGTATGTCAGACTCTTGCAGACTTCTAAGGAGACAGCTATATCAGGCTCCTGTCAGCATGTACATCCTGACATCCACATCAACATCTACCTTTGGTACTGCACATAGGATGGATATCCAGTGGAATGGTCTGTAGACGGCCCCTCCTTCAGTTTCTGTCCTGCACTGTGTCTCCATATTTGCTCCCTTGAGTATTTTGTTACTCCTTCTAAGAAGGACTGAAGCCCCCCCTACTTGGTCATCATTCTTCAGAGCTTTATGTGGTCTGTGAGTTGAATCTTGGGTATTTCAGGCTTCTGGGCTAAAATCCAATAATCAGTGAGTGAATACCATGTATGTTCTTTTGTGATTGGGTTACTTCACTCAGGATATTTTCTAGTTACAAAGAGCAGATATCTTATAGGGAAAACTTATGGTGTGACCAGAGTACACAATATCACCTCAGTATGGGAAATTTATGAAAAACTTACGGTTTTCTCTGGGAAATGAGACAAGAGCCATCACAAGGTCACTCTTTGTCAATTCAACATACAACCATATCTCTTTATGCCATGACTAATTTCAAAATAAAAACAGTAACTAGATCATAATTATACCTAACATGATTTGACTATCCCATGTACAATGCAAGGACATTACATATTTTAGAAAGGTGGCAATGTCCCTTGAGGAACAGTCCTTTAGTATATAAAAACTTAAATATGATAATCATTGATATTATCTCATTTATGTTATACAATATGATAAAGAAATTGAGGAAAGAAAACACAAATATTGACAGAAACTCTTTTTAACAAAACAGGACAGAAATGTCAATTATAATTATAAATATTAATATATATAAATATATATATAAATACATATTATATAATATTTATAACATATATATAATATATAAATATAATAATATAATATATTTATAATATAAATACATATTTATATAATATATGAAATAAAATATATTTAAATTATATATTATATACAATGTAAATAATAAATAATATGTTATATAATATAATTATATAATATGCATGTATATATAATTATAACTCTCATTTATGCAACTGGTCATGTGTCTTTAACTGACATTTTTATAACTACCTTTCTCTATTACCTATTCAGCATTTCACCCATTCTCCATAAGTTCTTTTGTAGGTCTTCTTCTTCCTAGAGGAATGACTTATACCTTTATTACTAAAGGGTTTTAGTCCTTTGTTATCATGTCTGAATTGAGTTGTAGTTTTACATTGACTTTAATCACAGGACATGGTAATATCAAGAGATGCCCTAAAGGTTCTCCTGCACTCTAGAAATAATCATTCTTACCTCCATAGTGCAGAAGCAATCCAATTTCCCCTTGGTAATCTGGATCAATCACCCCTCCTAACTCTGTTATTTCTTTTTCAGCCGTTGGCCTAAGGGCACCAGAAACCCAAAGTGACCATGGGGAAGTCTGAGTTTCCAGTTCAATGGAATGTTTCTTTGTTTTCTGTCTGAAGTCCTTCACACTTTGATAAACAAATCAAAACATAACAAAATAAGACAAACTTTCAGTTCAGCAGAAGTTAAGGTTGTGAGAATAGGAAAGCTAAATGTTTTCTTAGTAGCTCTCTGAGTGTGATTGTGAGTGGAACTATTTTCTCTTCCACCCCTTGATTATTGAACGCACAAATCCTGCTTATGGGAGAAGTCATACAATACATTGGATGCATAGTCAAGGCATATACTGCATTCTGGAGAACTCTGCACCAGCCCTAAGGGTGGCTGTCACCTAATTGGTTCTTTAACTATGCCTTTAAAAGGTCATTCTTATTTTTTTTCTTGTTTTACCTTTTTATTAAAGTATAAAATAGTTCATTTCATGATAACATTTTCAAAATAGGCACACACACTGACAGAAACATAGGTCACACATGCATATAAATTTATATATAATATATTACACACACATATATATTACACACGTGTATATAATTTATACATATATAATAACACATACAAACAGAGCTATATGTGATTGTATTTTGTCTTTTTTATTGGATATTTTATTTACATTTCAGATGTTAGCCCCTTACACCATTCTTCACCACCCCACCCCACCCCATCCCACACCGCCCAGGAACACCCTATCACATCCCCCATCCTCTTGCTTCTATGAGGATGTGCCCCCTCCCACTCTTACCTCCCCACCCTCGAATTCCCCACACTCAGTGTTTAGCCTTCATGGCACCAAGGATCTATTCTCCCACCTATGCCGAACAAGGCCATCCTCGCCTACATATACAGCTGGAGCCATGGGTCCCTCTCTATGTGCTCCCAGGATGCTGGTTTAGACCCTGGGAGCTCTGGTTGGTTGGTATTGTTGCTCTCCTCATGTGACCTCAAGCTCTTTCAGCTACTTCAGCTCCTTCTCTCTAACTTCTCCATTGGGAATCCCTTGATCAATTCAATGGTTAGCTGTGAGCATCCGCCTCTGACCTCTAAGGAAACAACTATATCAGGCTCCTGTCGCATGCACTTCCTGGCATCCACATCAGCATCTACCTTTGGTGACTGCACATGGGATGGATATCCAGGTGGAATGGTCTCCAGACGGCCACTCCTTCAGTTTCTGTCCCATACTTTGTCTCCATATTTGCTCCCTTCAGTATTTTGTTACTCCTAATAAGAAGGACCGAAGCACCCACATTTAGTCTTCCTTCTTCATGAGCTTCATGTGGTCTGTGAGTTGAATCTTGGGTATTGCGAGCTTCTAGGCTAACATCCAATAATCAGTGAGTGAATACCATGTGTGTTCTTTTGTGATTGGGTTACCTGACTCAGAATGATATTTTCTAGTTCCATTCATTTACCTAGGAATTTCTCAAGTTCATTGTTTTTAATAGCTGAGTAGTACTCCAATTGTGCAAATGTACCACAATATTTTTGTATCCATTCCTCTGTTGAAGGACATCTGGGTTCGTTACAGCTTCTGGCTATTATAAATAAGGCTTATAAATTATAAATCTTAGCCATTCTGACTGGTGTGAGGTGGAATCTCAGGGTTGTTTTGATTTGCATTTCCCTGATGACTAAGGATACTGAACATTTCTTTAGGAAACATTTGAGTTTCCTCAGTTGAAAGTTCTTTGTTTAGTTCTGTACCCCATTTTTTAAATAGGGTTATTTTGTTGTCTGGAGTCTAATTTCTTGAGTTCTTTGTATATATTGGATATTAGACCTCTATTGGATGTGCAATTTGTAAAGATCTTTTCCCAATCTGTTGGTTGCATTTTGTCCTATTGACAGTGTCCTTTGCCTTACAGAAACTTTGCAATTTTTATGAGGACACATTTGTCAATTCTTGATCTTAGAACATAAGCCATTGGTGTTCTGTTCAGGAACTTTTCTCCTGAGCTCAAACATTCAAAGTTCTTCCCCATCTTCTCTTCTAATAGTTTCAGTGTATATGGTTTTATGTGAAGGTCCTTTATCGACTTAGACTTGAGCTTTGAACAAGGAGATAAAAATGGATCAATTTGCATTATTCTACATGTTGTCATACAGTTGAACCAGCTCCATTTGTTGAAAATGCTGTCTTTTTTCCACTGGACAGTTTTAGCTCCTTTGTCAAAGTTCAAGTGACCATAGGTATGTGGGTTCATTTCTGTGTCTTCAATTCTATTCCATTGATCTTCCTGCCTGTCTTTGTACCAATACCATGCAGTTTTTATCACTATTGCTCTGTAGTACAGCTTGAGGTCAGGGATAGTGATTCCCCCAGAAGTTCTTTTATTGCTGAGAATAGTTTTCGCTATTCTGGGTATTTTGTTATTCCAAATGAATTTGAGAATTTCTCTTTGTAACTCTGTGAAGAATTGTGTTGGGATTTTAATGGGGATTGCATTGCATCTGTAGATTACTTTAGGCAAGGTGGTCATTTTTACTATATTAATCCTGCCAATCCATAAGCATGGGAGATCTTAAAACGTTCTGAGATCGTCTTCAATTTCTTTCTTCAGAGACTTGAAGTTCTTGTCATACAAATATTTCCCTTGCTTGGTTAGATTCACACCAAGGTATTTTGTATTATTTGTGATTATGGTGAAAGGTGTCATTTCCCTAATTTCATTCTCAGCCTGTTTATCTTTAGAGTAGAGGAAGGCTACTGATTTGTTTGAGTTGATTTTATAAACAGCCACTTTGCTGAAGTTTTTTTTTTTTTTTTTTTTTTTTTTTTTTTTAAATCAGGTTTAGGAGTTCTCTGGTGGAAGCTTTGGGGTCATTTATGTATACTATCATATCATCTGCAAATAGTGATAGTTTGACTTCTTCCTTTCCTTTTTATATTCCTTTGACTTCTTTTTGTAGTCTAATTGCTCCAGCTAGCACTTCCAGTACTATATTGAATAGTATGGAGAGAGTGGGCAGCTGTGTCTAGTCCCTGATTTTAGAGGGATTGTTTCAAGTTCTCTCCATTTAGTTTGATGTTTGCTACTGGTTTGCTGTATATTGCTTTTACTATGTTTAGGTATGGGCCTTAAATTCCTGATCTTTCCAAGACTTTTACCATAAAGGGATGCTGTAATTTGTCAAAGGCTTTCTCTGCCATCTAGTGATATGATCATGTAGTTTTTTTCTTTGAGTTTGTTTATATAGTGGATTACATTGATGGATTTCACTCTATTGTTCTATCAGGCCAGCTGCTTCAGAATGGTGAGGAATATGGTAAGATCAGTAATTTCCATAATTGTGGGCCCACTGTCACTGTTCTCTGGCTATGTAAACAGTTCCTTCTTTAGAAACAATACTGTGTAGAATATCATGCTGTTGGATAAGCTTCAAGTCCATGTGTGGCAGTTTTGGCAGAAGCATTACATACAGAAAAAGTAAAACCACACTCAGAAGAAGTTTCTACTACAGTAAGGATAAAGTTCTGTCCTTGCCTCTAGGGAAATGATCCTGGAAAATTTTGACATAGAGATATACTCATTATTAGTTACTGCTGTTGACACTCAGCAGTAGTTGCATCCATGTCAGCCTTGGTGAGTAGATGCCAATGTTGTGGATTCTGTGCATAATCTCCATCTCTGCCACCACAAAAATCAATTTTTCCATGCTGCCTTTTATGGGTTAGGTCATCATAGATATTGCTTTGCCTATACTGCCTATTATAATAATTATAATCAGCTTGCCTTGTGAGATTCAGTGCTACTACCTAGCCCCTATTATCATCAGTGCTCAATTAGTTCGTTAGTGCCATTTAAATCATCCAACTGAACAGAAGCATCTCTGACCCCTAAGTCCTAGTGCAAGTCAAAACGTCATGAAAAAGCTCTTCAAATGTGTTAGTGCCTCTCTTACAATTTGTGTCTTATGGGATAATTGAGGGGCAGTATTTTTCCTGGTCATTCTATTGTAGAGGATTAGGTTTTACACAAGGTAACACACTCTAGCATTGAAATTTCCATGAGCTTTTACATTTCTTCATTAACATTACATCAAAGGATATCAGGCATGTTCAGATTCTTTTCAGCAGGCCATCTTCTGATAAACACTTTGGTCAACCAATCAAATAAAATTTTTACACCTGTTTCTATTATGTATGCTTCCATATTAAAACTAGAATATTGACTCAGTTGGAGTATGTCAGTATCCTCAGCTTAATCCAGTGTTATGTTCCTTCTACCATATCAAAACCCTTAAAATCCACTTTCACAATATTCCTCAGATGTCAACTTAAGTTCTTTAGTTTTGTAGCACACCTCCTTATGGACTAAGCTTTCAATCTATAACTCTTCTAGGAGACTGCTTAGTTTTCATTCAGGTTATAGATCTAGAGGCAGCTATAGATGGGTCCTGAAGGATATCTGTATTGTCTTGTATGGCATCTGCTTCAGAGAAATTCAGTGTGGTTAAGGCAATGAAGGAGTAATTTCCTTAGGCAGAGGCAAAGAAATCAATATTTCAGGTGGTGGGATTGTGGTGAACCATCTGCTAAGGGTAGAGAGACTTTTTCCATGTGTGAGAAAACACTTGAGAAACTGAGGATTCAAAGCTCAATTGGTTATTTCTATACATCTTTATTCTACCCAGAGTCAAACTTTAAAACAAATTATGTCTTTACTTTAACTATACTCTTGGAAGCTGAGACTTGAATTTTTGCTATAATTCAGTCAACCATATAATGAGGGCTTTGGTTTGATTTTCTGAGCCTTGAAATACCTGTTGGATGAAAGACTGCTACCAGGCCAACATTTGCACTGTTTATTGCCTTCTGGACCCAGTCAGTTATATCACAGATTTCATTGTTGCCTATTCTTTGCCATTTTATCCTGATATAATAAACGTTGGTTAATTTTATCATGGGGCTCCTTCTTTTTCTTCCTAAATTTATCCAGAGATTCTAGGAGTAACCAATAAGCATCATTATGCTCCTTATTTTTTCTACAAGTTGTCAAAAGTCATATAGAGTCATTAGATTCCTTGTTTCACAGAACTGGTGAATCAGAATAATCAATTGTACTTATTTTGATAAGTTTGTAAAATAGTTAAAAACCATTTTAAAAGACTCATTTTCATATATCTAGGAGAAGCTTCAGTAAATAGGTTTTGGCAAACTGGAAAGTCTATTCCAAATACTTTTCATACTTATGATTCTGTTTCTCTAGAACCACCCCTGGTACCAATGTCTTTACTAGAAAAGGAATGGTTTATAGACTATAATACACTATTCCAACAATAGCTGTCTCTTGATGAAAAACAAGAAGACAAAAAGTTGTTCAGTCTGTGAGGCTTGATGTCTCAGTTGCTCTTCAGTATGTGCCAGAATCCCAAAGAATTGGCTCTAATGCCAATGAAGAAGTGACCATGTCCATGAGAGTTCATTGCAATTAGGTCATCAAGGCAATCACAAGAACTTCCATCTATGTTCCTCTATAGGGTCTTCTACAATGTGTGGCTCATATTTAAGTTGGGTCTTCTCAAATGATTCAGATTTAAGATGTGTCTTTCCATCTCAAATGATTTCAAAATGAAATCCCTCTCAGACATGCCCTGCTTCTTGGATTTCAGTTAGTTACACATGCAGTAAAGTTGTCAACCAAGGATGGCCATCACTCTAGGGTCAATATCATTGTAATCCTAGTTTTCCTCTTTCTGTGAGGATATCAATATTTTAGACTATAATAGAACACAATACTGAAAAACCTTGATCAACTCCTTCAAGGTAATTATTATTTTTTTCTTCTAAATTATGGCCTCTTCTTTTTGAAGTCAGGAGAGTATGGTGAAAACAAATTATTTTGCATCTAAGGTTATTTCTTATTGAAAATGTGAAACTCTATATTGCTTTCCATTCTTCCCTTTGATCCTTCAGTTTTACATATTTCATATAGGGGATTTAATTATTGGATTAGAAATTTAGTAATGAATTCTTTAACCATGATTTTGAAACATTGCAGGAATCACTATAGGGCTAATGATGAAGGTATTGGCAGAATGGTTTCATGTTAATGAATTCTGCAGTTGTCAGACAAGACTGAGGAGAGCCATGTTTGCTGACAAGGAGTTGATTAGGAATAGAATATGGAGTCAAACATGACATTCACTCTCTTATCAAATAACCTAGGAAAAGATTGTTGATAATGAGCAACTTGTCACTGGAAACATGCAAGTTCAAACATTCTAAACATAGATCAAAAAATTTATAGTTAACAAAAAAAGTCAAAGAAGCAAATCACATGACTGTCTCAGATATGTTAAATGTACCTTAGAAAATGATCAACATTCTCCCACATTAAAAGCACTTATAAAATTAGAGAAAGAAGGACCCAAATATAACACAGCAAAAGATGTTACAAATTAGAAAGTATATTTAGACAGCAGATGATAAATGATGAAAAACAGACAACAGAACCCTTGGTTACCATGTCACTCTCTATGAGTCTATGTGAGTCTTGCTTAGTTATAAGGTGAGCCATGTTTTACTCTGACACAGTTTTTTCTACATTTCTTCTACATCCCATGAGGGTTCCCTGATCTCTAAGAAGAAGGACTCAGGGAAACATTCAAATTAGACCCTCTCCGCATAATGTCTGACTATAGGTCTCTACACCCACTCCAATCTGCTCCCAAAGGAAGCCTCTCTGACATGCCTGGACAAGTCAAAGTCTATGACTATAACAGAATATTTTGGGAAACATTTTACTGATTTTTTTTGCCAGTTGTTTTTTATTGTATCCTAGGTCCTTGCTACCCAGACAGTATAGGGCATTGGCTCCCAATTGTGGAATGGGCCTCAAGTTAAATGAAATAGTTGGCAACTCAAACAAATTCTATGCCACCATTGTCTCAGCACATCTTACATGCAAGACATGTCGCAGGACCCTGTTGTAAGTCGAAGGGTGTATGGCTGTGTTGCTGTCCAGGTTTCACTTTCCATTGCCCGAAGAGAACATACTTGCATCAACAAGACTAGCACCAGATCCTTTGCATTTATGTTATAGCTGTTGGCTTGGTTAGATCAATATTTTTGTGAGATTTCTATCAGTGCATGCAGGTTCATTTCTGACTATTTGCCTACTTTTAAGGTTCTTTTCCTCAGAGCCATCTAGTAACCAGCTCAACTTGGGACTTATCCCATGGGCAGGCACCAACCCTGACACTATTACTGATGCCATACTGTGCTTGCAGACAGGAGCCTAGCAAGACTGTCCTCTGAGAAACTCTACCAGCAGCTGACTGAGAATGATGCAGATGCTTACAGCCAATCATTGGACTGAGGTCACAAACCACTATGGAAGAGTTAGGGAAAGGATTGAAGTGGGATAGCAACCCCATAGGAAGACTGATAGTCGCAACTAACCTGTACCCCTGGGAGCTCCTAGAAACTAGTCAGCAACCACCAAAAGAGCATACATGGGCTGGTCCTTGGCCCCTAGCTCATATGTAGCAGAGGACTGCTTTGACTGGCCTTTGTGGGAGAGGATGTGCCTAATCTTGTTGCAACCTGATGCCCCAGGGAAGGAGGATGTGAGGAGGGTGAGCTAGGGGTACAAGGGTGGGTGAGAAGGGTGGGCAGGTGTGGGTGGGGCAGGAAGCACCATCTCAGAGGCAAAGAGAATGGGGTGAAAAACTCTTGGAAAGGGGAACTAGAAGTGAAGGGGGTGCAACATTTGGAATGTAAATAAATGAAACAAACAAACAAACAAACAAACAAACAAGAAGATTGTTTTCCTCCTTTAAGATTACTTTGTCCAGCCTCAGTATGTTCATCTTGTTTTATTGAATCTTGTTTTATCTTGTTTGGCTGTGGATTCTTGGAGGTCTGTTCTTATCTGAAGAGGAAATTGAGGGGGTGTGGAACTGGACAAGAGGGTAAGTGTTGGGAGCTAAGAGGAATAGAGGGATGGGAAATTGTGGCTGGGATGTATATATATGCGAGAAGAATCTATTTTCAATAAGGAAAACAAATGACAGCAAACCTAAAATTAGGAACATTATCAAGAGGTTCAGCCTTTATACTACCTCAATTTAGTGATCAAGTCCTAGAAAAGTGATGCACAGAAAAAGGTGAGATTTCAATATACATAGCAATATAAAAATTGGAAACTACTCTGCATATTTTAAGGGCTTCCTGATTCAGGATGCACAAAATATTATGCAGATAAAAAAGGAAATTATGACAAAAATTATGTGTATTTATAGAGGTTTCTTTGTTGTACATCATTCTGAAAACCTTTGTATATTCTGTTACAAAACATAAAAGCAGTTTATTTCAGCTCGAGAAAGCAAATATGCTAAAATTGGAAAATAATTATATTAACGTGGTATTCAAATTTGGACCAGTAAGAGGTGTTGGAAGCAAAAAGAATCCCAAACCAATAATTATTGATTGAGGTAGATAGCAAGGAAACGTGGGGATACCAGCACATTTTTAATCTGTGGAGAAAAGGAAGAAGAAAGAAGAATCAAAGAAGCACAAGAATTTACAGCAAAATACATTTGTGAGTGATTGTGAAAATCCAATGGAATGGAGATTAATTAATCTGGGGTTCAAATAAATCAAGCAGTTCTATTCTTAAAGAGTGGTCAAACATAAAACACTCTGCTCAGCAAAGGAGATCAGCATTATAGAGAAAAGGATACTTACCAAATGGAGTATAAGGTTAGTATTTATAATATAAAAAGAAATCAAAGAATTGAACATCAATAAAATTATATATATAGTCCAATTGAAAATAGGGTTCATTCCTGAGGGGAGTGGAAACTGGTACAGCAACTGTGGAAGTCATAGCACAGGTTCCCTAAAGAGCTAAAAATTGAACTAACAAAAGATCCAACAATGCCACTCTTGAAAGTATACATAAAGGAGTCTACATCTTACTTAAAAGACAATTACTCATTCAAGATCATTGTTGCTTTATTCATAATATCCAGAAATTGGAAACAGCCTAGATGTCCACCAACTGATTAATGTACAGTGAATATGGGGTACATTCACACAATGGATTATTATTCAAATTAATAAAAAGAAAAGGAAGGGACTTACAGGTAATGAATGGAACTAAAAGCAACCATCCTAGAAGAGATACCATGATCCAAAAAATAAAAAATAGTGCATGCTTTCTTATATATGTGGATATTAGGTTTTAAGCTTCATTTATGTGTGTATCATTTGTAGTACTCACAGAGGTTAGGTAACTAGTGAGTAACAAGATTGGCAGAGGGGAACTTTTAAGGAAAGAGAAAGGGTATGAAAAGGGTAAATATGAAATTGCAAATGGGTAGAAAATATGAGAGAAAGAGGAGAGGATGAAGAATGGGAAGAAATAATATCTAACATTAAAGCCCTTTGAAAGGCTATATAGAAACCCACTACTTTAAAATTCTTATACATATATTTTTTTTTTATTGGAAATCTTATTTACATTTCAGATGTTTTCCCCTTACTCCATTTTCCCCTCCCTCCCAGGAACTCCCTACCCCTTTCCTCCTCCTCTTGCCTCTATGATGGTGTACCCCCACCCACCCTACCCGTACCTCACCTCCCCACCCTCGAATACCACCCCCACGATGTCCAGCCTTCATGGACCAACGATCTCTTCTCCCACTTATAAAAGCTCCCTGGAGCCATGGGTCCCTCCCTAACGGCTCCAGGTCTGGTGTTTAGACCCTGGGCTCTGGTTTGGTTGATATTGTTACTTTCTTCATGGTGTTCACGAATCCTCTCAACTCCTTCAGTCTCACTCTATTTCTCTGTTGGGAATCCACATGTATCAGTTTAATGGCTAACTGTGAGCATCTGCCTTGAATATGTCAGACTCTTGCAGACCTCTAAGGGAGACTAGCTTTATCAGGCTCCTGTCAGCATGTACTTCCTGACATCTACATCAAGTCTACCTATTGGTGAATGCACATGGGATGGATACCCCGATGGAATGGTTGCAAATGGCCACCTCCTTCAGTTTCTGATTTATCTTAAATGGAAGTCCTGGCTACCAGGAATAGGTTTTATCATATTGAGTCACTGGCCAAAAGGTTCTATAGACCTCCTCAAACATTACAGGATATTGCAAGTGATATTGGTTATCCTTTCAACCTGATAGGAAGATCCTATTTTTTAATGCACCACATAATTATATCATGGAGTATGGAAAAAATTAAGCGTACTCAACTCTAAACTTCACTTCTCCTGATTAGCATCAGTGCTAATCAGTGAACAGTGCTGCAAGGTGTTACAGATTCTACAAAGAAGAAAATAAACACCAGTCTACCCAGATATGAACCATATGAACTACAATTACAACATGCTTGCAAGATATAGCTTTTGATGCAATAGTGACCCAAATGTTATGAGATAAACCAGCCATTTTTTTATTGTGTTTAAGGCCATATCCATGAGGTGGAATCCATACACAACCATGTTAATGAAACCAAAACTCTGAGGCAATATAGATTATTGGGCCTAGGGGCAAAACATAGATAGCATCAGTAATAGTGTCAAGCCTTGGTGAGTCCCTCTCCCCCTAGATGAATGCAAACTTGGCCAGTTGGTCACTGGACTGCCTTTCTTTCAGTCTCTTCTCCATTTTTTTTTTTTTTTTTTTTTTTTTGTTCCTGCAGCTCCTTTAGACAGGAAAAAATCTGGATTAGAAATTTTGACTTTGGGTTAGAAATCCCATCACTAAACTTGAGGCCCTGTCTATCTACTGGAGGTGGACTCTTGTTTCCTTTCCCCACTGTTGGGCATTTGGGCTAAGGTCCTGAGAGACTTTCATGTCCCAGGTCTCTGATATTTTCTAGAGGGACTCCCCATCTCCCACCCCCCTGAGGCTGAACATTTCCATTGGTTCCGCTGATCCTCAGGGCTTCTCTCCTCCACCACCTCCCCTGATACCTGGTTCTATTCCCCTTTTCTCCTCTCCCACTCAGGTCCCACCCTCCCTCTGATTATTTTCTTCCCCCATCTAAGTGCTATGAAGCATTCTCACATAGACAAGTCAACATTCCATGACCCAAGACCCCTGATTCTTAGAAAAAGACAGCAAGCAAAAAATTTTTAAACATTGCAAATAAATTCAAAGATCTGCTTGCCTTTGTAAGCAGAGATGAGTTTAGCCTGATGGGATCCCATCCTGAACTAATTATTCCCACCATGCCTAGGTCTAAAGTAGCTCTGTATCATGCTGACCTTGAACTCAGGAATATGCATGCCTTTGTATCTATCTGCCATTTTATCTTTCTGACTAGCTGGTATAGAGTGCAGCTGTCTCTGCCCTTCTAGGTCCATTGAAGTTCCTTGTACAATTTATATTGCATTCTTATATTTGCATAGTTGAGAAATTATATATTTTGAACTCATGTTTATATATATATGTAATTAAATATATGCATACACAGATATAAACAATTTTCATGCCCAGCAACCATTATCATGGAGACCCATGCACTGATGGCTCTGTTCTAGGGTGGAAACCATGTAACACTGTCCCATCCACATGGCCATGCAGGCCATGTTCCTCCTTTCCCTTTTAATTTTTTAACTGTGAATGTTGATCGTGAGTGCAGTTACTGAGTACTTGAATTGCTTGATGCAGATTGGAAGGAGAAATAAAACTCGTAAGTATAAACCAACTGAAATTTCTCCATTTATGAGCAATGTCGTCCTGGAAGATGAAAGAGTATACTCATGCATAGCAGAGGCAAAACCTGCATACATTTCCTCAATAGGAGTGGATCCCACTCTAGAGTTACTACTTTACATGATCTTACGATGTAGGGAATTTGTATCCAAAGCCAAATTAGAATTGTTCGAAATCCCTTTAAATTAGATTGAAATTTAGGCTAGCAATGTTCAGAGGTATTATATTCCAAAGAGAGTTATACAGACCCAATGAAATTGTGAATGAGGGGTTTGTGGCCCCATGGGGAGAGCAACAATACCAACCAACCAGAGCTCTCAGGGTCTAAACCACCAGCCTGGGAGCACAAAGGGAGGGATCCATGGCTCTAGCTGTATTTGTAGGGGAGGATGGCCTTGTTGGGCATAGGTGGGAGAGGAGGTCCTTGGTCCTGTGAAGGCTGGATGCTCTAGTGCGGGGGTATTCAAAGGCAGTAGGTGAGAGTAGATAAGTGGGTGGGGGTACATCCTCATAGAAGCAGGAGGAGGGGAGATGGGATAGGGGGGTTCTGGGTGGTGGTGGGAATTGGGAAAGGAGATAACATCTGAAATGTAAATAAAATATCCAATAAAAAAGTTAATTTCAACTAAAAGAAAAAAACTATGAAAGCATTGCATTGAGAAACTGATCTTAATATTTTGAATCCGATTTCCCGTAAATAGAACTGCATCCTGTAGAGCATTAAGCCTGTCTTGAAGTTCCCTGTCAACATTCTTCTGGATCATGAGTACTATTGACACATTTTTGGATAACTGATCTACATGAGGTGCTGTGTGAATCTTTTTAACCAGAGATGCACTGAATCAGGTAAAACTAAAAATCAAATCTATTCAGGCTGTGATCCCCAATATCAAGGCTGCAACCAATCTTTTAAATCTACTTTTGGGATCCAGAATAGCCCTATGCAAAACTTCTAGACCAGGGTTGGAGAACCATGAGCCTGCAACATTAATAGACGGTAAGACATATGGAACCTATCTAAGTATAACGTAACCATCTCTGGATGAAAGTCCTATACAGTTTGATAACATACAGGGTGTGCACATAATATGGTGGCTGTGTGAGCTCCATGTTTCCCCTTGTTCCCTGATGCAGCACAAAGAAAGGAGCTGCAACACAGCTGAACATGGGGGCCTAGGTTTGCTTATTTGTACCTCCAAGGTACATAAGAGTTACCTTATATGTGGCAGCAAACAGTCTAAACAAATATGGGTGAGAAAAACAATCTCTCCCAAGAAAATGTGGCTGCATGATGAGAGTGACCAAGCATGGAGGGTACCAGGTGATGTCTGTTTCTTTTGGCAAGGAAGGCTTTCCATAAGTACACTTATTATCATTCAGTTGAGTTTTATAATTGGACTCCAGATTATTGACAGAACAATGCAGGAGCTTAAAAGTTGTTACATTATAAGGAAAGTAATGTACAGTTTTAGCTTTGGAGCCACAAGTAAACCATAAAGGAAATTCTTCTTCTCAAGAACTCCTCTCCAAGCTGAGGCTGGTCCTTGGCAATGTTCCCTGAGTCTTAAGTATGGGGATTGTGCTGTAAATGAATCACTAAGCACACCATGGTCTATTGTTTTGACCAGGATAGCTTGCCGTAACAGTTCCTATGTACCGAAATAGAAGCTTTCTGACGAGGAGTAAGATCTCCATTTATCTGCAGGTATAAAGATACATTTTTAGAATGTAGTTGAAAGTGTATACTCATTGAGGAATGTGGCAGTAATAAATTCTCTAAGTTCTATGACTTCAGCATTCCTCAGTAGTTGGCTAGGTTAACAGTACCAGACATTATTTCATTGCTATTAAGCAGACCTTAAATCCAGTTGGTTTTGTTGGTTACTCCCAAGATGTAAGTGCCATTATTATACCTTTAAGGATTCTTTCCTTGCTGGTAGTTGTTATAGTCATTGTAGCTGGGTAGGACTATTGAATGCTTCTCTTCTTGGAGGCTTACATAGAACTCTTTTTTCCCCTTTTTTAATTGTACATTTTCTTTATTAACATTTCAAATGTTATCCCCTTTCTGGGTTCCCCCTCTGAAACCCCTATCTCATTCCTCATCTCCTGCTTCTATGAGGGTGTTTCCCACCCACCCACTTCTGCCTCCCTATCATCGAATTCTAGCTACACTGAGGCATTGAGTCTTCACAGAACCAAGGCCTCTCCTCTCTTTGATGCCCAAAAGGTCATCCTTTGCTACATATGTGGCTGGAGCCATGGGTTGCTCCATGTGTACTCTTTGATTGGTGATAAAACCCTTGTAATACTTTGAGAGCCAGTCCTAGTGAGGAGGATTTCAGGTTCATTCCAGTTCAGTTCATCTATTGTAGTGTACAAAGTGTGCAGTATATTCAGCCATAAGGACTTAATCTTCAAAATCAAGGAGGAAATGAATAAAAATGACAACAGTCTATGCTATTTGGGGAATTCTTTGGAGTCCTTTGACCAAGAATGCAAAAGGACGATTCTCATTGGTATGAGGATTTTGTCAGCTTTGGGGGAATGCATTATCACAACTAGCAATGTACCTGCATTACACACACACACACACACACACACACACACACACACACACACACACTTTAGGTAAACAAATAATGTGAATTCTATTTATTATTTATTTATTTACTTATTTATTTATTTATTTTTTTTTTTTTAAGTTGTCTCTCCTGTTTATTTGTCATCTTTCTGCATGCTCAAGAACCAAACCTGCTATTCCACATTTATGTAAAGTATTTAAAATACCAGTTTTTTTTTTTTTTTTTAATATTGCCTTCTGAGCCACAGTTTAAATTGGATTCATCTTTCTTTTTTTTTATTCTTTTTGTATTGGATATTTTATTTACATTTCAGATGCTATCCCCTTACCCCATTGCCCCCTCCTGCCCAGGAACCTCCATCCTATCCCCCCTCCTCCTGCTTCTATGAGGATGTGCCCCACCTACCCCCTACTCCCACCTCCCCACCCTCGAATTCCCCCCCCCCACGGCGTCCAGCCTTCATGGGACCAAGGATCTCCTCTCCCACCTATACCTGACAGGATCATCCTCCCTTGCATATACAGCTGGAGCCGTGGTTCCTCCATAAGTGCTCCCAGGCTGATGGTTTAAGATCCTTAGTGTCACTTTCCCTTCTCTTCCCTCTCCCTCTGTATTGCCCTGACTCTCTACTCTTCTGTAATCAAACTGCATTTTTCCATTTCTCCCTTTATAGCATCTGAAACCTGTAACCTTCTTTTACCATCTCTAGAGCTCCTTCTGGACCCCCTACTCCCCAGACTCTTTTTACTTTTCTGCTTTCTGTGTTTACTCCAGGTTCTAGAAACATATGTAAACATTTGGAGCTAGGAAGCACACATAAGGTGGTACATGTAGCATTTGTTATTCTGGATAAGGTTGACCTCTATTCACTTTTCTACAAATTTCATAACTGTATTTCTCTTTAGAGCTGAATAGAATACCTTGTGTATAGGTACCACATCTTTGTCAGCTCATCAGTTAAAGGACATTAAGGTTTTTCCATTTCCTCATTATGGGGAATGGAGGGGTAATGAACATGCCCAAGGAGCTACTTGCGGAGTGGATGCTGGTCTTTTAGGAAAGTGTGAAGGAGTGTTATAGCTGGGTCACATGGTATATTTATTTTGATGTCTTTGAGATGTCTACAGACTGATTTATAGAGTGACCATACCAGTTTGCAATTTCACCAATGGTCAGAAGAGGTTTCATTTTTCCATATCTTTGCCTGCATTTGTTTTCTTGATCTTAGTAATATTACTGGGTGAGACGAACTAGTAGACTGTTTTTCATTTGCATTTCCCTAATTGGCAAGGATGTTGACTAATTCCTAAGATATTTATTAGTCATTTTTAATTTCTTCATTTGAAAAATCTCTGTTCAGAACTCAATCCAATTTTTATTGGGTCATTTTGTTTTTTGTTTCCTTGTTTTGAAGTCCTATTCTGTGTTCTGGATATTAACTCTTTGCTGGATGTATAGGTGGCAATTTCTGTCCCTTGCTAGGATAACACATGAATGCAGTACCTCAGGTAGCCAGAAGAGGGCATCAGATGCTCTAGAACGTGCCTTACAGATGGTTGTGATCAGTCTTGTGTTTATAAGACACTAAAACTTGGTCCTCTGGAAGAGCAGGAAGTGTTCTTAACACCAGCTGTCTGTCTAGCTCCTCTACCATGTGTTTTAAAAAATATTATTTGTTTTGGCATAATTCCTATACTTTGTCTTCAAATTCTAATATTCTTTCTTCTACTCTATCTACTTAAGGCTTTCTGTTTATATTTGTGAAAGAGTTATTGAATTTTTCAATTCCATATTAATTTCACTTGAGTTATATCCAATATCTCTACTTCTTTATTAAATTTCAAATCCTGGATATTCTTCATCATTTTATTCATCCTTAGTACGTGTTTCCTTTGAAACCACTAAGGCATTTATTCCTATTTTCATTCAGTTCATTGAACTGTTTGTAACTGACTTTTATAAATTCCTTGAATTCTTTGATGGAATTTGTTTTTTAAGGGTGTGTCTTTGGGTTCATTTAGGTAATCCTCATTGAACAAAATCTCAACAAAATTGATGGATTTGAGGAGCAGATTTGCTGCCTTTGTCTTTCATGTTATTTGTGTTTTTATGATGAAATATCAGCATTTTGAAATCTTTCCTCAAATGTATGTCTTGTATTAGAGTCTAGATTATCTAACACCAGGCCAGTGTATACTCTCTGAGGCATGGGTTGTGGTTTGGTGATGCCGTAAGCAGATGTGGTTCTAAGAGCTATCTTGGCTGGGTATATATAGAGTATGTCAGGAGCAATACTAACATGTTGGATGTAGTGTAGGCTAGCTATGATTTGGGGAGCTCAAAAGGCTAGATCTGTGCAGGATGTACAACTATGGCTAGGTTGGGGGTTGGGGAAGATACATGTATGTTATAATGCAGGGGACTCATCCAACTGAACCCAGATGTAGAGTGTATCACCAGTACTAGGCTTGTAGGTTAACTTTGCTGTAGACCACTGGAGGTTAGGTTAATAGGAGTTGTATGAGGGCTTAAGACACCTCAGAATCACAAAGTAAGTGTGAAATCTTTCGGAATCTTTATGCAGGCAATAGAATGAACTGTAAACATAAGTATGACTCATTTCAGTGCATGACTACAAGATGTCACCCCAGGCTTAGCAGGGTTCTTCCTATTTCCTCCAATTCTAATCTGAAGCCAATTACCAGAAAAGTCAGCCACGTAGCAAAGATATTTTGTAATATTCATGCATATTCATTTTAAATGGTGTATGTGTGTGTGTGTAAAAATTTGTGAAAATGAGATTTGTTAAACACACATGGATTACCATACATGCAGGCCAGACAGAATACATAACACAAATAGCATTCCTGCATGTATAACCTAACAAAATATTTCCTCATAGCAGTTGACAGCAAGCACACCAAGAAATTGCTCCTTGAATTTTAGACATGAATTAGATAAAGTGACAATGAAGAAAATTTATCTTTTTTTCCAACTCCTTTTATTCAAGGAACCTTTCATGTGCTCAGTCTCTGTACTTTGTGTAATATTTATTCTAATATTATACAATTTTACTTCCTTATTTCATGCCATATTAGTTCTTTATTATTTTTTTTCTTGTTTTGGTTTTTCGAGACAGGGTTTCTCTGTGTAGCCTGGCTGTCCTGGAACTCACCTGTAGACCAGGCTGGCCTCGAACTCAGAAATCCACCTCCTCTACCTCCCAAGTGCTGGGATTAAAGGCGTGTGCCACCACTGCCGGCTTTTTTTTTTTTTTTTTTTAATTTTATTTTTTTGCTTATTCACTTTATAACCCGTCCCAGTCACCCCCTCCCACAATCCTTCCCCATCTCTTCTTTTCTGAGTACCCCCTCCTCCTGTATCCCCCACCCTGCCACTTGCTTTAATAGATTTTTGTTTGTTTTTTTAATACTTTTCTCCATTTCTTTGGCTTTTTTGGTGCTCAAAATGTGAGTACTTACTTCTTAATCATGTCTCAATAGTGAGCTCTCCCACCCTCCGGTCTATGAGACGAACTCACTGTGCAGCAGCAAAGCCTGGACTTGAATTGGAAAGCCGCCCTTTGGACTCCCGAGCGTGGCCAGTGTGCCACCGCTGGCCGGCAGTTCTTAATTTTATAGCTTAGACCCAATAACAGTTTCACATGATTAAGATGCCTATAGTCAAAGAGTGACTAGGCTAATGTCATTTGTAGATGTAATTAGAAAAATGTACTGTTTTGAACTACTGAAAGAAGCAGCTGCTTTCTACTGAGATGTTAGGATGTGAGTTTCTGAACAAAGTACCCCTGAAAAGATTGGAATAGAAGCATCTATTGATAGTAAGGCTTTCACTTATTTGGATACTTTTCAACATTCAATATAATTGTATAGGTTGCTTTATTAATTCATGAGTGAAGACTAGAAGTATAAACTGACTTCTTACTTTGGGAAGAATGTTTCTAGTAATCCATAGAAGTTATAAGTTTTTTCCAGAATATATCTGCCTGTAGACAAAAGAAATAAGAAGTTCCCCATAAGCTGGACAATTCCTTTATCAGATGGTAGTCTAGCATTTAGTAGTCTGGGCACCAATCTCAGTAGGACTTGTAACTAAGAAACTGGAATTAAAGCACATTAAAACTAGAGAAATAATGGTTCACATAGTTTTTGTCCAAAAAGGTTATAATACAATTTTCCTTGGTAATTCACATGCATATTTAATACATTTATTTGAAGACAATATATGAATTAAATATAAAATTTAGCACTAGACATGTGCTACAGATTTTTAGAGGGGATTATATTCAGAAATGTCAGTAGAGTACTTTATGAAGTTGCTAGAGGAGTGGTAACAGACATATATGCCACTTCCTCCAGTTCCTTTTTATGCTCACATTCTTTTGCTTATATCAGTTATTTAAATGAGAATTTTTGACCCACACAGTACTTATGCCATTGAGCAAGACATGGAGGATGGGTTTTAAGTGGAGATATACATAGACATAGGGATATACAATAATGTTCAATATGAATCGTCTTAGGTAATACATAGTGGCCTATCAGAAGTGAGATATTCGTGTAGAGCTAGATGGTATGAAGATATCACACAGAGGGGCAAAGACTTAACAGTGTGTGAAGGTTGCTGGCCTTGCAAAATGATCGTGAGAGGCTACTTATTAAGGAACACATCAGTTACAATTGAGACCTTGAGTATTGGAGATAACCATTTTAGTCCTGTTTGCAAAATGATAACTTTTTTTATTGGATATTTTCTTTATTTAATGTAAATGTGCCACATTTTCTGTATCCATTCCTCTGTTGAAGGAAATTTGGGTTCTTTCCAGCTTCTGGCTATTATATATAAGGCAGCTATGAACATGGTAGAGCATGTACCCTTGTTATTTGTTGGAGCATCTTTTGGGTATATGCCCTGGAGTGGTAGGCTAGGTCCTCAGGTAGTACTATGTCCAGTTTTCTAAGGAACCACCAGAATGATTTCCAGAGTGGTTGTACCAGCTTAGAATCCCACCAACAATGGAGGAGTTTCCTCTTTCTCCACATCCTTGCCAGCATCTGCTGTTACCTGAGTTTTTGATCTTAGCCATTTTGACTGGTTGTTTTGATTTGCATTTCTCTGATGACTAAGGATGTTAAACATTTCTTTAGGTGCTTCTGAGCCATTTGTATTCCTCAGTTGAGAATTCTTTGTTTAGCTCTTCACCCCATTTTGAACAGGGTTATTTAGTTGTCTGAGTCTAACTTCTTGAGTTCTTTGTATATATTTGATATTAGCCCTGTATTAGATGTAGGTGTGGTAAAGATTTTTTCCCAATCTGTTGGTTGGCAAAATGGCAACTTTTAGGACAGCTGAGAATAGCCAGCTAGGGATAGTGTAGGAGCTTCAAGAGTTAGAGTATTATAGATGAAACTACAGAACAAATATGAAATGTAGGTAAAAGAGTCATTGCCATAGTATATAAATTTCATCTTTCAGAACTTTACCAATTAAATATCTGTCAAATGTATTAGGATTCTGATCATTGATTTCTTTTCATAAGCTGCAATCCCAAGTTACTGAATATGTCAATGCTTCTAGGAAACAACACATTGAGGGATGAGAATTCAAAGGCATAGTCATTGGCAATTGCTACACTTCTCTTGTTGTTCCAGAAAACAAAGAACAAACTGAGTAGATCCAAGTGAGTCCTCACTCATATCCATTATATTTCTACTGAAGCTACACATTGGCTTTGGTGTGCTTGTAGTTGTTCTTACTACTCAGTAGGAAAGTTCTACCATAACAATCATGTTTGAATATACATTAATGCAAGCTTGTGGGATGCCACAGTTATATTTATCATCACTATTGCATCCAGTGTTGGCAAGAGTGTTGTAGACAAGTTCACCAACTTCCTTTGGCTTTTAAGTATATTTTGTTTCTTTTTCTGCTGTTCTTCATAAAAGTTGATGCCTGATTACTCCTTCTATACCTGGGTCATAGCTGAAATTTATCTGAAGAAACGTATCCAGTGTGCCACATACATTTCCATAAACCAACTGATCTATGCAACTTCACAGTCGAGCTCTCCTCTTATGAGACTACATAATTTGTTTTAAGTTGACAATAAAAACTAATCAATGTGAACTTTATGGGTGAAATTTTGACATTTTTGGAGTACTATCATGATTTAAAACATGGCTATCAATCGAGGACAGAAGTTAGAAAAATAGTATATAAAATGAGTGACTGGAATCTATATATTAAAAACATTGAGTCTCATTCTCACATGACCTTCAGGAATGGAAGTCCACATTCCCCTTGGCTTCATTGGCTTAACATGAATAGGTAATGTACAGCCTTCAAAGTACACTGAGGTCACACTCTCTGATGGGAGAAAATTAGATATTGGGAGAAGAAATATTGTCTCTGATACAGAAAAAAAGAAGCCAACCTGATTTTTTTCCCTCTTTCAAGTTATCTAGAGTTATCTTAGCAGTGGAAGCCTTACCTGTTCATAGTGTCCTCCTTTGCACAACTTAGTATTTTTACTTGCATAAAGTAATAAACATCTTCTACTGTGCAATTTTAGTTACCATATCTGTGCAGATTATAGTTTAATGTGTGGCCCTCCACATCTTTTCTGTGACTACCTGCAGTGCTTCAGTATTCTCTATACCCTTGGAGCTGAAGTGAAGACTGGGTTTTCAAACTGTTCACTTCAGATAGCTCAATGTCTTGAGGGATTCTTCTGATTTCAGTAATGTGACAAAACACCCCACAACTCTTCTCCTACATGGGATGTTCATATCCTCATTATAATGGGAAGATTTCGCTGTTTTTTTTTCTAACTTTCTAATACCAGGGTTGATGTCATATTGTAAATGACCGCAGTTAACTCTATTCCATAAAGAATAAAGTCATTTTCATGCCCTAGGAAAATAGATACCTCTAAGACTTTCATCCTTTTGTCTAGGTATGTGTTAGGAGGCCACTTCTTAAATGTTTGCTAAATTTTGGATACTGAATAAAATTACTTCATTTTTATTCTAAGCATTGGTGCACAAAATCAAAATCAATCATAGACTAAAATAAATTAAAATATTTAAAAAGTAGCATGTAAGATATCCATCAATATCCAAAATAAAAGATTTTGTTTTCATATCCTTTGTATTATTTAATGTAAATTTTAAAAAAATAATGATGTTTTCCACATTTATTTATTCATGATATTTATGCATAAACATTACATATATGTTCTAGTACTTTCATCTCAAGAATTTTACTAGTGTAAAAACAATTGATGGTGACAACTCATTTTAGTTTTCCTCTTCTTAAAATTAGTTTTTTAAAAAATTAAACTCAGATACTGGATCACCAAACAGGAGCATACACCAGCTGATATGAGGCCCCTAATACATATATAGCAGAGGACTGCCAGGTCAGAGAAAATGCACCTAACCCTCAAGAGACTGGAAGCCCCAGGGTGTTTAGAGGTCTGGTGTGGTGAGGGGGTATGGGGACATCTTAGTGGAGATGAGGTGCGGGGCAAGGAGAAGGTATAGGATGTGGAACAGTAGGAGAGTGAACTGTGAGTGGAGTGAAATCTGGAGTGTAACTAAAATAATAAAAAAATTAAACTCAGAAATAGCTTCAAGAAAATAAAGGCAAGTATTAAAATAGTATCTTTTTATGAAAAAAAAAAACATTAGGCTTGAATAAAATTGTTGAATCTATATAGATCCACATGCTATATCCAGTCTTGTTTACCATGTCCCCTGAATTAAAACACAACTAGGTTAACTGATATCATTTACCACACAGAGTAGAACTATGAATTAGGACATTCTATATTTATCCTTCTGCAAACATTCAGATTTGACCCCTGGGCTCATTCCAATCAAATGCCTCCTTATTATACTTTTTGCAATGTATCTTTCCATGTATTTTAGATGCCTTTTTCAACTTTGCATTCACTTAGCAATTCAAGCTTGTGCATAAACAACCCTGGTTTCCTTCCCTAGACAAATTTTATACTTCTTTTCTACCTTATGCCTGTAAGAAGTATAAAATGTCTTCATATACACTGTTACACATCTTCGGTGTAAGATCATTTCTCTTCCGAGCCACAGGAGTGTTTTGAAGATGTTTTCTACAGAAAGTCCTTTTCAGCTCTATCTAGCTTTACTTGTTTGGTTATACAGAAAGAGATGATTACTCACTCCAGCTAAGGCAAAAGCAAGAGCAAAACAGTAAGCTGCCATAATCAGGTTTTCAAAAATAGTGCAGTTTTTAAAGCTCAAGTAGATCAATGTAGTGGAAGTTACTTACAGAGGCATGGTTGTGTCAAAGAGGCATCCATCTTTGAGGAGCCTGACCAGAGCTTTGCTAGTGACTCAAGAAATTGTTCTTGATGCAGTTGTATCTTTAACTAACACCACACCTCCTATATATGTAGGACACAATAAACAAGGTCATTGGTTGATAGGAAGAGCTATAAAGTAATGACTGGAATCCTGTGAGCATCCCATGACTTGTCCCCTGTAGGGATGTTAACGTTTTCATTACTCTGGGGAAAAATTGAGCTGTGTCTTCATTAACGTATTCTGGGGCCATTACTAGCATAAATGAGCACAGTTATCTCTGCTCCATAAAGAATAAAGGCAGTTTCATGTGCTAGAAAATATATATCCAAAATATTTAAAACATTTGAAGAAATATCTAATCATAAGACTTTCATTCTTTCTCTAGGTAATTGTGTATATTTCAGTCATTACTTTTAAAATGTTTGCTGAATTTTGGACTCTGGTTAAAAAGATTTCACTGTTTTCTAAGCACTGGTATGAATCACATATTCTAAACCAATGGTTCTCAACCCTATGTGTTGCAACCCTTTAAAGGTAGAAATATCGTCTCTCAGGGGTTGTATATCAGATATCCTGACTATCAGATAGTTACATTATGATTCATAACAGTAACACAATTACAATTATGAAATAGCAAGGAAAATGATTCTATGATTGGGGTCACCACAACATGAGGAACTATATTAAAAGTTCCATAGTGAGAAGGTTGAGAACCACTGTTCTAAGCAATTTATCATATATGAGCATTGCTAATATTTACAGAATACTGTACATTGGTTGCTTCTACAAATTATGCAGATAAAAGCAGTGGTTTATGGTACAACTACAATTGTGTAAAGGGCTTTTGGGTATGCAAATCACGTCCTTTTATGGAAACACATCAAAAGAGTTTTGATGGATCCTAGGATATCTCTGTTCACAGGTTTTCAACCAGACATATAGCAACAAATATAGGCTTTGTCCATGGAACTGGGCTTAATTCTAATCCAAATACATTTGATTATTCCTAAAATACTTGCAACACTATTGCCTAACTCATTACTTCTTGCTTTGCTTGATAATTGTTTTAAGTTGATCTAAGCATCTGTCTTAGTGACACTTCCCAGCAGTAGCTAGCATAGTAATATCTGTCAGCAAAATAAGATAACACTGTAGGATCTTCTACATTAGCCATTGTCAAAATCCCTGTCTTCATTGAAAAAGAAGATGTGAAATCTTATTTCATAGATTTAATATTTAGTTATTTTTTCATTTTTCTAACAGATTGCTTGTATAGGATCAATATGTCCAAAATTTAACAGTGGAGTCTAGCCATTATTGCTCTGTGCCCACATATGCAGGCAACACTAACTTTTCTTCATAAGGTGCCTAGAGCAATTCTCATGCAATGAACTCTCTTTACTACAGCAGTAGGTTCGCTGCTAAGATCAACAACTCTTCTTATCTTCAGGAGCTATTCTTTTGGCATTTTTGTCTTCCAGAAATATATATGCAAGTGTTATATCTTGCCCTTTTCAAACTGTCTCTAGAACTTGGCTTTGAGGCCACCTTCAACCTTCCCTAATTTTTTATTGATCTTCATTTTTTTTCCCATTTATGCCATGTCAATTTCTTTAGCACTTTATACACCCAAATTACTCTTCAATTGCTATTACTCTTCAGTCACTATCCTCTTTCTGTTCCTGTGTTGTTCGGGAGAGATTCTAAAGAAAAACATGAGCCCTTCCCTGCACCTCTTGCTTTATCTTCATGTTTATATTCAAAGTTCCATTGTTTACCAGGGATAGAACAGTTGGGAGCTGATGCCTACATATAAGTAATTCCACAACCATCATGCACTCTTGCACTCTCTACTTATCAAAGGAATAGGCCTAGTAACAAAGAAGTCTAACAGGCATGGATTTCAGAAAGGATTCTGATTAGAAATTGGAAACTCAGAAGAGATTCTTTGTTTTCAACACTCATCAAAATAGCAATATAGTCCCTCAAAATTTTACTCAAATGTATATTTATATACAATATGAACAATATCTGACCCACTATTTTAAAGTTTATCTTTTATTATCAGCACATATTGCAGTGTTATCTCAACTGATGCCAAAAATCTATTTTGCCTAAAATTAATATAATATATCTTAAACTATAATCTGAAGAAATGAATGAAAAAATACACTGCAAAGAGCAACAAATGAAGTGAGTTCTACACCATATAAAATGCAAGTGTTCCTGTCACATAACAAAACAACAGTCAACAATTTGCACTTCTTTATGAATAGACACCAAGAGTATAAAAACCACACATGGACTGTAAGAGTTCACAAGGGACTCTTCCTCTCATAAAACTGAGTATCTAGACTGTTTTGGCAGCTATTAAAATGAACAGTTAAAGTGATCCTTTCCAATAAGTAACAGCATATTGAAGGTGACTGACAGGGGAAAAATATCACAAGAGATTGGAATTACCACCATCTCAAACACTGGGAACAGTGAATCAAAGTTGGCTCTTGGTTGTTTTAATCCTAAACTGTTCTGGGTACCTATATTCAAAGATCTCTTGCTTCAGTTTTTTATTTTGCACCAAGATTTTGGGAACAAATAGGTAAGAGGTAATGGATCATTTTTATTTTGTATGGACAAACATATTGGAAGGGAAGAGAGTGATCTAATTCAGTCTCCTGTTTCTGTTTTGTTTATCTATCTATCTATCTATCTATCTATCTATCTATCTATCTATCTATCTATCTATCCATCCATCCATCCATCTATCCACTATCTATATATTGGCTACCTTATTTATATATGGGAATGTAATAGAAACCTAACAGAAAATTCCTAGGAGCAGGGTATCTCAGCAATCCAGACTGTCTCTTATTTCTATTATACAAATAGATTTTTGTATAATAGGACCTCCACCATTTGTAGGACTGGCAGATATTGTGACTAGGTCCATTCCATTGTAATTGGAGAGTAGAAGATTTTAATCGTCTGTTGTAGGAATTCTTGATCTCTCTATTCTCACATAATTAACAAATCCATTTCATGTGTTGCATCTCATACAGAATAGAAAGACATAGGAAGTGGGCAACAGTATTTATTTGTCTCTACTTCTGGTTTGTAGAAGTAATCTGTCCAGCTGCATCATTTCCCTTGTCATGATGAACTGTGTCCCACTGCAACACAGCAACACAATAGACTTATCTTCACCATGTTTTCTTTTGTCAAGTTTTTGATCATAGCAGTGATACATGCAATCTGAACCCTTGTTATTACTAATGACTTACTAGTGTTTCCCATTTTGTGACACATAACCACTGGGTTGCTAAGGTATATAACAGCTCTCACTGTGTGGACTATTCTGGGTAATTATGAGATTGGGCCAAGCCTTATCTATAAAACTTTTCTATGCCATTTGAATTCTGGTGTTTGACTGACTCCAGGTAGGCAGATCATAATCTGTTTATTGTTGTTTTCTGTTTGCTAATATGTCCCAGGACTCAGTGATCAATGCTTATATGCAAATGCTCACATTTCTCACAAACAGGTTAGTTTCAGTTCATCTCACATTCTTGTGTGATATTCTCCAACTCTGCTATTCATCATGTGTCTCAGTAAGACACATACTCTAAGCTTTTAAAGTAAAATGTACACTGTGCAATACTTTTTGTTGACCTAATTACTCACTCTTACTTTGTGTTAATTCACTTCACACTAAATTATCCTCTCTATCTGTATCATCCCGCTCACTGTCTCTGATGAATTAAAAGTGTGTCATGAATTTCTATTCAATGAGGGGAATACTTACCACATTAGAAGCATCCAGTATACTAGCAGGGGATTACCTCCTTCATAATTTACAGTTTGAATTCAGTTATCAGAACTGTTCTGCAAAAGAAATTCCTGTGATGAGTCTCAACTAGTAACATCTCCCTCACCCATTGTCTCATTTCTTCAGTGAACTGTCTTGCTAAAATGACCATTTCCCAGAAGTTGGTGTCAGCAATTTTGGGAGTCTTGCTTAGGCAGTCAAAATGTTGAGCTGTCTTAGGTAAAGCTTCCCTGGTATATATAGAAGTTACCATTTTACACCAGACATCCTGTCCTGGTCCTTGTATTCTTACTGTCTTTCCTCCTTCTTCTTCTCCTCTTATATTTAGGTATAAGGGTTACATTATATATCAATCAACAGAGGTTATTCACCCCACAGTCAGTTTCTCTCTGTGTTTAGAGCTATTTTAGATTTATGTAATTGTCACTGCTACAGAAAAAAAGTTTGTTTAGTGAGAGATTAGAACTATGCTTATCTGTGTACTAAAGCAAAGATTTAGAGTATAGTTGGAAAACATTCCAGTTTAGTAAAATTGCGGCAGTTAATTTTCTCATACTAGTCTTAGGCAGTGGGTACCTGCCATAAAGTAACTCTATTGAGTGGGCCTTATATCTTATTACATGTACATCCTGAGTGACTCAAGGATATATGTATCATAACTCTTTAGGACTATTTTATCATTCTGTTCATTGTTGTTTGTAGTCATTAGCAGCTCTGTAGACTACTCTATTTCTGCAGCTTGAATAGGAAGGAGGCTTCCAGGTCATCTCCCACTCAATTCCTTGAAGTACTATGTCCAATATAAGTGGTGTCTTCATCCTTAGGCAGAATGTCCCCCTGAGTTATAGCCATTCAATACATGGAGTCACAGAATACTTGTTTGGCAAGCAAATGTTTGCAGAAGCAAATCAGAGTAGTAAAGAATGCAAAAGGAGAGCATGGGATTACTTTGCCAGTAGGTCTCAATATTAAGGTTTATTTAGTTTTTCACCAAGTTTAGTGTTCTGACAGAATCCTTTTTCCTTCCTATGTCTTTTATCCATATTTTTCCTTGTAGTCTTTCTTCTCTTCTCACCTCACAATGCATTTCACTTTAGTAAATCCATGACATCTTATTCTCATGCTTCTAAGGATTTTTATTGAGCTGTCTTTCATTTACTAGAGAAATTCTCATAAAAATCCTTACTATGTGTTGAAAGATAGCCTGGCAACTACATTTGCCTTTAATAGTCTAAGAGTGAGAGAAGAGGAAATCCTAGGTTTTTCAGAGGCAGGAAACAAGCTGATCTACTCTCAACAAAACTCCACTCTCCATACTGAGTAAAGAAAATATCTTCACTGATTGCTTTTGAAGTTGTTCTAATAGGACAGATAATGGTATTACATCCCTCAGGTAAATTACATGGTGTTTTTAACTTATTTATTTTGTTATTTTACTCAGTTTGATATTTAGTTTGCATGCATATCTGTATAGAGTATGTATGTAGTACTTGCAGAAGTCAGAATATGGTGGTGGTTCCCTAGACCCAGAGTTATAAATGGTGGCTAGTCAGTATGTGTGTCCTGGGAATCTAACCCAGGTCCTCTAGGAGAACTGCTAGTGACCATATCACACTGAGCTATATCTTGTCTCAGATTTTGCTTTTGAATCTGTCTGAATCTAGATTAACAAAAGGAGAAGGCAGTTGAGTAGCTAGATGGGGAGCAGGAGTTACTGCAATTTCTGGGTTTGATGGATAACCACAACATTCTCGGTTATTGTTGGTAGAAACCAAAATTTTAAGCTGTTCCTTTAGTTGTTCTACCTGTGGGTGTCTTAGGAAATATTTTTTTATCCTTTTTAAAAATTTATCAATCATTTTAATTGTTTACATTTCAGATGTTATCCCCCCTTCCCACTATTCCCTCCATGAACCTCTTACCTATCCCCATCCTCTTTGTCTCTAAGAGGGTGTTCTTCCACCCACCCACTCCTTCTTCACCCCTCTCTCATCCTCCTTTTCTGAGGCATCAAGTCTCCATAGGACCAAGCACCTACTTTCCCACTGATGCTAGATGAGGCAGCCTTCTGCCACATATGTAGTGGGAGCCATGTACCTAACAATAGGGACACTTGTTGCTTCTAAAAAATGAATTTTCAAATGTCATCAACAATAAATCTTTGTTATCATGTTATAAGACATAAAAATTCTTAGAATGTCAGAGAAAAGGAAATCCAGATTAAGGGAGAGAATGTAATGCCATCAGAGCATCAGTCTTCTTAGCTTGGAGATGAGTAATGGTATTCCATTATGATAACGGCGATAATGACAATCACCAGGGGATGAAGGGAAAGTAGTAAATGATGTGGGTATGAGTTGAAGTTGATGCTGACCTGGAGAAGCATTAGCAACCCAGTCTAAAGAGAAGACATTAAATTTGTTAAGATGATGCTAACAAAATAATATCACAAAGAAGTGTTGTTGAAGACCATTCTATAGCAACCAAGAGCCTTCTCATAATTCTATCATGGTATATTTCAATCTACTTAAAGTTTGCAGACTATTTAGGAGTGGGCTAGTTGCCTAGTACTTGTAATGTTGTTCACTGCAATGAAAATGTGAGCTGATCAAAAATGAATGGCTTTCCGAATAGATACAGAGAATTCCATTTTTGATAGTTGATTCATATTAAAGTCATTCCATAATTCTAACAATTTGATACATATTGATGTTCTCTCATTCTCAAATAAGTAGTGAATCATGTATTCACATGCCTTAGTTCTATTATTTGTGCAGCATGTGACAAGAATAAGACAATCATATAGACAGATTTTATATTATATTAATAAAAATTATGACCAATTCAGTTCTCAGCATTGCAGGCATTGCTAAAGTGCCAGTTTCTAATATTAAAAAACAGACTCAATGAATCCAGTACTGTTTTAAAGAGAAAAAATATTAAAGGAAACTTCACCCCAATACATCAAAGAACACCTTAAAAACAGAAAGTTTATAGTTGAGATAAAAATATTGTGATGGATCATTTGTTTATTAATTGGGGATCTTGAAAAAATTTTCAGTCTTACTGCAATGTTTGTGCAGGCAGCAGAACAGTTGTAAGAAAAAAATAATTGTCTTCGTTGGTTGACTGCAGGGTACCCAGTCCTGGTCAGACAGGACACTTCTAATGTTCTTCATCTCCTGTCTGAACATAATCACCAAGAACAGAGTCAGCGAGGTAGGAATGGTATTTTAGTAAGTTTTTCGGGACTTAGACTTTTTAAATACTGAATACATATTTGAGAAAAGTAAGGATTGTCAAATACATATGGTGTTTCATGGATGTGGACCAGAATACCCAAAATAAATAGACACTTGGCTCGTGTAAATCGAGAAAAAGTATGCTCTTACAAGAGTTGACAAATGCACAATGAATAAGTTGCTACTCATCTCTAGACATGGATTTGACAAAGAAACAGTGAAGACACTAGTTTTGCTTCTATTACTAAAGGAATTTAGATTTTTTTCAGTTAAGTCTCTGAATTCTTCTTTGTGCCTCGTGGGTTCTGATATTACACCATTTTTCTTATTTTCTATGAAATCAATTCTCCAAATAATGCATGAATCTTAATCCTTCAGGTCAAAGAGGCTTATACTTGATGGTTTAAGATGTACATAGTCAAGGGATGACTGTTCAGAGATCTGCTGAGGTAATTTGGCATCTGTGTTTTTGACCAGGAAAAGTGTGATCCCAATGACTCTGAGGGACAGCTATTTACTACTGACATCCCTGAATGTGAGGTTCTCAGTAAAATACCTTTGAAAGGTGTGGTATTTCTGACAGTCCCCTAATAGTGAGTCCTTGCTATATGTGGATGCATAAATGTCTTTATTGCAAGGTGAAGCCTTTAAAAATTCATTTCTTGCCACACATATCTCCTGACTTAAGCATGTGTAATGTGTAAAGTGACAGTAGATTGCTCATCTTCCTGAACATTATCTTACTTCTCAGTAGGACTTTATTTCCCCTCTCTTGATTTCTCTGACTTTGAATAGGAGAACAGCAGGAGCTCCTTGCATGACAGACATTTCAGTCACTAGATGGTAAAAGGGGTTGTTCCAGGCACTCAACAGACCATGCATCACTTTCAGTATACTCCTTGCTAAGCAGCTATAATTGAACAATCACGTTAAAGTGGATGCCATAGGTTAACATAGAGGCAGATTTTGCTTAAAGAGACTGGAATAAACTTTCTCTTTGCCGTTCGTTCATAAGTTTATTGGAAACATTACTTTGTAGATGATACAAATCTTAGAAATATAAAATGTAGCCATTGACCTTGTATAGTAGAATTTTAAACCAGATTAAATTCAGAAAAGTTAGTAGAGCACCTAGTGAAATTTCCAGAAAATTAGTGTCTCTCAAAACACATAATGCTTTCTTCAAATTCCATTTTTCACGACTTTATTTATATCACATTTTCTAAAGTGAGAATTTTAGGTCTACAACATACTTCTGCCTCCTAAGAAAAACACAGAAGATGTATTGGACATGTTTGGAGATGGAAGCATAGGAAAAAAATTGGTTGAGTTAAATCATCTTCAGACGACTTATGGAAGAAAATTAGACATGAGTGATGATAATAAGTATAAATTAGATATGTCATGATTAGATATGTCTCATCGCTACACAAGGGTGATGGGTTCCTGCTAGAGAATATAATACAGAGATAATTGGACTTCTTTCTCAAGTGACTTTCATTAATGACACAGACAAAGGCAGGAAAATCAGGTAGGAATTAACACTTAGGAAAAAACAGGAGTAAAAACAAGAGAAGATTTGAAAGTGAAGAAAAGGTATGTGGTAGTAAGTTTTATAAACTGCTTCTAATACAGGCCCCATCAACAACATATGATACACACTGATCATCTATAAACCTTCACTAACATTTAAGAAACCATGATTGTTAATGCTAGTTTAGACTTTCCTAAAGAATAATAGGTTGTATCATGGTCAAGGTTCCTATTCCTCTACAAAACATCATGACCAAGAAGCAAGTTGGGGAGGAAAGGATTTATTCAGTTTACACTTCCACATTGCTGCTCATCACCAAAGGAAATCAAGACTGGAACTCAAACAGGTCAGGAAGCAGGAACTTATGCAGAGGCCCTGGAGGGATGTTACTGTCTTGCTTCCCCTGGCTTGTTCAGCTTGCTTTCTTATAGAACCCAAAACTACCAGCCCTAGGATGGCACCACCCACAATGAGCCCTCCCACCCTTGATCACTAATTGAGAAAATGCCTTACAACTGGATCTCATGGAAGCATTTCCTCAAGGGGGCTCCTTTCTCTGTGATACACCAGCTTGTGTCAAGTTGACACACAAAATCAGGCAGTATAGGTTGCATTCTAGAGGATAAGCATTGTTGAACTGCTCTAGTCCATTGACAATTCACAGAACAGTTAAAATATCCATTTGAAGATTCCACTCATATATTATAATTTATATTATGCATTTTTATTGCTTGATCTGCTAATATTGCCCTACATATGTGGTTGTATTCCTACCACAGTGCCTATAATATCCCAAAGTAAGGCAAAGCCAGTGAACTATTTCAGAAGACTTAGTGAATAAAAACCCAGGGTGAGGCTGAACTCTGATTGCTAGACTTTGCTCCTTGTTTTTTGGAATAGTGAGATAAGAAGGATGGCAGATGCTGAAAATCCCATGAATGAACCCTTGTTTATCAATCTCTATATTGTCTTCTTTGTTCTAATCTCCTTACCCTATCTCATTTACCCCTTCCCTTTCCATTATTGCCTTTTTACCCTTTATATCATTTCATTCTATCTTCCCTCATGCATCATAGTTTAACCCTTTTTTATTCATAGTTCAGTTTATTCCTTTATACCAGTTCTTTCTCTCTCTCCCTTCTTTGAAAACCACTTTCTATATCTCATTAGTAATTTCTCAACCTCACTGTGAATTACAAAGACTCAAAGATAATATCCATAAATGAGAGAAAATGCAATGTTTTTCTGTTGGAGTCTGGATTTCCTCACTCAGAATGATTGTTTTCAGTTCTAGTCATTTCCTTGCAAATTTCATATTCTGTTTTTTATAAAAAAGATCAATTATACTCCATTGTATAAATGTAACACTTTCATTGTAAATTCATCAGCCGATGGACATCTACTTTGGTTCCATTTCTTGGGTATTGTAAACAAGATAGTGACATTGGAAAACTTAAACCAGATACTTATCTGTCAGATTGTATATAATTCAACACCAAATGGATCAAGGACCTCAACATGAACCCGATGCCCTGATTCTGACAGAAAGAAAGTAGGGAATATACTCAAACCTGTTTTCTTGCTCCACAGACTAACACTTGCTGTTTTCTTATCCTTTGAAAGTTTATGGTTTGACATTTGGACCATTATGCTTTCTCTTTTACTTTATACTGAATTATGACTATTAGCATGGAGGTGGCCAATTTGGGGAGAAAAGCTGGAAGTCAGTGACTTATTTAAAAGTTCAGTGAAGATTACTTCAACTTGGAGATTGATGTGATAGACACCATTGCTATCCGTTCAAACATTCCTTCAAATAACATCTGGCTTTGGCCATCTGCCACAGTACATGGGTACAGAGAACATGCTCAGTCACAGTAGCAGTTTGGAATCAATATCAGGGTCCCTGATAAAAGAGAGGGTTGATTCTAAAATCTCTTGCTCTTATTCCCATGTCACCAAATAGTCAACTTGTGTGAGGATGTCTCTTCATAATGTCATCCTTTGTGTAACATGGTATGTTGAGGTGTGTGGAGTAAGGAACATCTGCCTCTGTGAAACATTAGGTATTATATTTTCATAGATTTATATTTTGAAATTTGGGTCTTCTCTTTTATTAATTAATTATTTTATTTATTTACATCCCAAATGTTGCCCCCTTTTGGTATCCCTTCAAAGTTCACCCCTATGCCTCTGAGAGGGTGCTCCCTGTATCCCCACATCCTATGTATGCTCTTTCATTGTGTGTCCAGCCTCTGGGAACTCCCAGGAGTCCAGGTTAGTCGATGCTGTTCGTCTTCCCATTGGGTTGCCAATCCCTTCAGTTCCTTCAGTCCTTCCCCTTCTATAGCGATCCCGATCTCTGGCAATGCTTGGCTGTGAATATCTGCATTTTTATTTTTGTTTTTATTCAGCATTACTCTCACCAGTACTTCTCCATTCTGAAGCTTAAGTTGGGCCCAAGTGTTCAAGTAATTGTCTTCAGAGCAGTTAATGTCTCAGGTGATTCTGCTGATGTTCGATACTAAGATACTTGTGAATTTGTAACTTCAGGTCAATGTGTAATGTTAAGATTTTGGATGGCAATGTGACAAAGAGAGCTCAGTTATTTTGTTTGCCTTGTTCATGCCTTGGGTGAATGAGCACAATATCATTTGTTTACTCAAATTAAGAATGACAAGAACAGTGTTTGTCAGGTCATCATGGTAATGTCACTCATTTCTACCTTTACTAACATATGTAGACACTTTCTATGACCTTTATGTTTGAAACAACTCTGTGAATAAACAGAACCTTCCTAAATAGCAGGATGATAAAGTAGGTAGCTTACAGAACAAGTGAATTTCATAATTTCATTATTGGCAATTTTAAGAGGCAGCATGCCTACACTGGAGACCTTGCACATCATCTGGAGCTCTGGGTAGCCTTGGGTTGCTGCCATTACCTGCACAGAATATCTCATTGTCCTTGATGACATGATAACACTGGATATAAAGTTGGCTTTTTATTTCTGTCTTCTCAGCTTTGCATTACACACACTTTTCAAAACTTGGCAACGATCAATATTGGCTTTCTCATTGATTTCCTTTTCAAAGATGGACAAACAGGAGCTCTAACATAGCAACAGTTTAAACTTTTACGAGGATGGAGAAGCACATATATCTCAAAGTGATACTTTCTTCTGAAGTTGTAAATCAACTCATATAATGGTAGGGTTAATTGCCTCAATTTCTTATTTTCTTTTTGAATGACATTTTAATTTAATTTAATCTTTGAAAATACATACAGCATATTTGGAGACATTCAATCTCCTCTACCAAGCATTTTTCAGGTGATTCTATTCTGTAAAGTTAGGGGTAACATCAAAGAGCAACACACCTAACCTGACAAATGCAAGACCTGATAGTCATACCAGGAAACACCATAAATGTCTTCACTATAGATCATAGATTTCATCCAAGAAACACAAACTCAAACCACCAATGCAATAGGACTCCTCCAGAAGTCAACATACCCACTGTAATATTCCTTAAGAGATGCAACTTAGCTGGTATGTAAGACAAGGACTTCAAAATAGCATGTAAGTATATTCAATGGGCTCAAAGAGGCTATGAATCAATGCCCCCAAAAGACTATGAGAATAAAAGAGTTGAAAAAAATGAAAACAATTTAATATGTGAAAATTTATAAAACTTCATGAAGATATAGACTATTTGAAGATAATTCAAACTGGAATAAAAACTCAATGAAAAAGTCAGGAATTCAAACAAAGAGCTTAGAGGAAGGCCTCATTAACATTGTGAATTAAGTGAAAAAAAAAAAAAAGAGTATCTGATCTTGAAGTCAAAGTGGAAGAAATGAATCACCTAGTCAAAGAAAACCATAAAAATGTTCAGTTTAAAATGTCCATGAAATCTGGGACACCAAGAAAAGACCAAACCCATAAATAATAGGTATAGAAAGAGATAAAAAGACTTTCAACAAAATCACAGAAGAAATTTCCCAGATTTAAAGAAAAGGATGCCTTTCAATGTTCAAGATTCAGATAGAACACCAAATAAATGTGAACAGAAAGTAAGTATCTATGACACCTAAGAACCAATACAATAAATTGACAGAGGCAGAACGGATATTGAAAGATATAAGGAAAAAAAAAACTAGTCATAAATAATGACATGTCTATTAGAATAACACCGGCTTTTCCATAGAGAATCTGACATCCAGGAGGGCTTTGTTTGATGGCCTACAAGCTCTGAAAGAACAGAGGTCCAAACACAGACTACTATTTCTGGCAAAAGTATTAGTCATACTTGGAGAAGAAAATAAAATAGTACATGATAAATAACAAACTTAAGGAATTTACATCCATGAAGTGAGCTACAGAGGATAACAGAAGGAATATTTCAATATGAGGGGAGATTAGTCACACACCAACAGACATAAGAAATAAATAATCTCAGCACAGTTAACTGAAAGTGGTCTAAGAAAACATACTACCATAACAAAATAATAGGAATTAATAAGCAGTATTCAATAATTACTCTTAACATTGTCTGTTTCTGTTCACCAGTTTAACAATACAGACATGGACTGAACTAGAAAACAATATTCATATTTCTGTTACTACCAATGCACACCTTTTACTATTGAGGGCATATACCTTTTAGGGGGAAAATACAGAAAAAGTAATTCTAAATAAATGCAAATAAGAAACAAGCAGGTATAGTTATTCTAACACCTGGAAAAAGAACTCCAAATCAAAACTAGTCAGAAGAGATAGGAAACAATAATACATACTCATTAAATGAAATAGCCTCCAAAAGGATTTTACAATTTTAACATTTGTGCACCTAAACCAGGGGCACCTAATTTCATACAGAAACCACTAAAAGGCATAAAATCACATATAGACTCTAATACAGTGACAGTGGATAATGACAATATTCCATTCTCACCAATAGAAAGGTTATTCAAATAACAGTTATGTAGAGAAATTTTGAAGTTAAATAATGTCATAAGTCAAATGAACCTCACAGACATGTAAAGAACATTCCACCCAACCACTGAAAAATACACTTCTTAAACTGATTTCCTTTTGAATTTTTTGGATTGATCATTCTGTGTTTGGGAGCTATCTTTGTCATTCCACGGTATATAAATACATGCATTATTTATTGCTCCTATTAGGACTTGCTAATACTCCTCTTTTCTATCATAGGTCAAATAAAACTGCACACAGTGTCTCCAGACATTGGTACGTCTCTCCAGCGAAATGAAATTCTTTGGGAACCAGTAATTCAAGAGTATATTGCATGTTTGATTCCTGGAAAAATGATTGAAAAATATTTCTCAGGTCCATTTGGCTTAACTTCTCTAAGTAAGGCCTCAATAAATGTCTGTTCACTCCAGGTAGGGCAATGATGGCACCAAAAGAAGTAAAATGTTTGACCCAGCTTTTTAAATGATGCAGTATCCAGATTCCCTTACAGGAGTTTGGGTGAAGATTACTTACAAAGGAGTAGTTGAGCCTGAGAAACGGGTATGTCTCTGATGGAGTATCTTTATTGAGTTCATCAAGAACTAGCTGTTCACTCTGGGATGCTGTTTCACTGTATTTCTTTATTCCTTTTTATTATGAACACAGCATACTACTCTAAGCTCACACCCCTCTAGGGTCAGAAGGAAATAATGTACAAAATCAAATTGGGACTATACTGATGTTTCCCTTTCAGAGCATGTTAACATACTAACTACCATGATAACTAACCATATGGTATCTACATTGCTTAATGCCAGAGCCATGACTACAGTTCAAGTTATGCTGTAAATAACTGCCTGCTCACATGCAGCTTTGTCCCCGTACCCTGACTAGGGTTGACAAGGGAATAAAGAGAGGATTGTGATACCAAAGAAACAACAGGCACATAAGAGAAAATATTCAGTCACATGGGATGTACACACTCTGATGAAATGGTATCAATTTCTGCAACAGCCAGAAACCTCAGTGCTTTTATTAGGTACAGCATGGGGGCAAGAGGAGGGTAGGGGTTAGTTGTTCTAGATAGAAGCAAACTGTAGGTGAGCAGTTTCAGCCTGTAAGTGAATGGCAGGAGGAAACTAGACTTGCTAGTTTTTTTGTGGAAACTGTTAAATTGTTAACACACTCTGGTACTTGGACCAAAGGAAGAAAGCTTTGATAGTTCCAATCCTGAACTCTATGGGGAAAGTTTTGTCCATTTCTTTTGGGTCTGAGGAACTGGGTCCTTGACATTTACTCATGTCAACAATACTCTTTCACTGAGAGCTTCTCCACATGGGAAAATACCTATGTCCAAGACATGTGCTCTTTTATTTAGCTTCTTATATTTAAAAAAAAAATAAACCTATTCTGAAATGTTCCCTGAATCTTGGGTCAGATAATTATTTTATTTCATTATTTTCTGAACATTTGAACATGAGACTACAGTAACAGCCAGAAGTCTGATGCTGTTTATAAACCTTTATGAGTCTTTGCCAATATCCATGGAATATAGTTAAATGTTTGCTATTACATATAGTCATATTAGAACAATATAGGGTTCAAATACAATTGTACAGGAGGCTTTTGGTAGGCTATCCATATTTCTTTAACCAAGAAATATCAAATGCTATTCTCTTCTTTCTTATGTTGTGCCCACCTCATTAATTTTTAGTCTAGCATACAATAACCAATATATGTTATGTCAGCAGAACTAACCACAAATATAATGGAAACATATTTGGCTAAAACTATAATATAGTTGTTACAATTAGATTAGTTGATATATGAGGCTTGTCTAGGTAACACTCATCAGAGATAGCTCACAGTGGTAGTCACTTATCACTATGAGATTTTCTCCCTTAGTGTCAGTGAATTTTTTAATATATCAAGAAAACAGAACATGAGACATCTCATTCCATAATCTCTTAACTTTAACACTGTTTGTATCCAATCTACTGATAACAGTGTGTAATACAATGAGTGGCCAATGTGGTCTCACTGTTGTATAATTATGACTCAGGTTACTTACAAAGCTAAGTAACTGGCCTTTGGATTTTTCAACAATCTTGTGGGTTTTGCTTACCCTTATTCCAACTATGACTGGTATTTACTTTAGATTCTTACCTGGTGTCTTTATTTTCCTTTTAGATGGTTTCCCAAATCTATAGACCACTACCGATTGCTGTTATACAACAAAACACATTATAGATGGTCATCCTTGCACTTATTTCCTCCAAAGAACAATGTCACATACAATAATATATATTTCAGGCACTGCCATGGTTAGCTTAGGAAGGTACACTTGTTATAGTCAACATGCTCCACCAACTTTGCATGATCTAGAATCACCTAAGGCACTGCAATTTGAGCAGGAGAAGCAGGGAGGCTAGCTCTCAAGCTTGCCTCATAATTTGGTACCGTTTTACATGTGGCAGTGGCTTTGTAAGCATAAAAGAGGGAATACTCAGGGGTTCTTTGAGGTTTGCATCAAAATTCCAAAGGTCTCCCAAGGGTAGGAATGGTATAGCATGTTTGGTGTGTCTCCAATAAAGCCCCCCAAAACCACTGTATGAAATGTGAATTGTATAGCATAATGTCAGTAGAGATCTTAGTATATTACAAATATGAAGGCCATTAAATTCTCCATGTAAGAAAGCTTTAGGCATCAAGTGGAAATAGCCAATGAGAGAGACTATCCCAAGCCAACTCCATAGAGCCAAAGTGATTCCATGATGAATTCCAGATGCCTAACACAAGCCTTCAGGATTTGTAGCTTGCTTTTGAAGGCTTTTAGTATTTCTTTAGCAGTATCATTCCAGATTTGCCACATTCCTCCCTTTTGGAATAAGAATGACCCTTGCAATCTTGCATACAGAAACTGCGAACAGTGTGTTAATTTTATAGGATCTCATAGTTAAGAGGTTTTTGGCTCTCAGAAGCGATGGTGGATTTATGGATAGTGTTGTGACAGTAAAAATCTAGAAATTCATAGACTCAATGCATATTGTCTTACATGAGCTGATGGGGAAGTAAGGATGAAATTTATGGCTTCAAATTGTATTATTTTGACAGGGTTTAGATTTATGATAGTCAATACAGATTGGCAATTTTATATGATCTAAAAATCATCTAAAAGACAAATATGTGTACATGTCAATGAGGAAATTCTATACTTGGATGGTATAGAGGGGAAGGCCCTCTGTAACTGTGAACAGCACTCTTACACATGAATGAATGAAAAAGACAGAAACATTGGAGCAACGGAATCTCTCTCTCTCTCTGCTTCCTGACAATGGAAGCTGTATGTACAGCTGTGTCACCTTACCTGCTTCCCCGAACTGTATATCTGTGCAGTATAACCCATAATAAACTCTTTCTCTCCACAGATAGTTTTTAGTCAAATCATAAGTGTGATAAATAAAATCTGTATAATTGAGAGACATCCACAGAATTGCTAACAGGTCTTAGTGGAGGTATCCCCCACTGTTAGGACTGGCCAGTGGTAAGTATGGGACTGGACGCCTCCTAATCTTCATAATTTTGTCTTATCACTTGACTCCAATGTGTCTGACTGACTCCAGGCTGGCCCTGTGGCCACATCCTGTTTACGTCAATACCTCTCTGATGCAAGAGCACAGGACTGTGTGAACAATGTTCACAACCCAAAGGCTAATCTTTCTCATGTTCACAGATGTTTAATTGACTTTTATGAGCAAAAGCAATACTCTCCAATACTCTGTGTACCCTGATTTCCCAAATAAAAATCTTAATGTTTTTTATTCCAAAATGTACACGGTATAGTATCTTTGGTAGGCATAATTACCTACTTCTACCTTCAAACAAATATATTTCAACTTAATATCTCTATTGTCATATCTATACCTTTCTGATTCCTGTCTCTGATGAACTTCAATCTTATCATGAATTAATGCGTAATCAGCAATTAGCAGCAACATTTGTTCAAACATTCAGTATATTTTTCCCAGCATAAGAATTGTATTAATTACTTAGGAATTTTCATGCTTACTTCCTTGTTCTTCTGACAGGTCTGCCTCCTAGCCCTTGTGACCTACCACCTAAAAAGAAGAAAAAGAAGCAGGAAGACAAAGAGGATGAGGGGGAAGGAGGGAGAGAAAAAGGCAGAGTCCCATATATGCACTGGAGCATGATCAATCCCACGGTAGCCAGCCTCTTAAAAAAAAAAAAAAAAAAACAAAAAACCAAAACTAAACAAAACAAAACAAAGAAACAACTGAGAACTCCTCTAACAGGACCCCTGCCAGAAGGCATCAATTGTGAAAAGTTACAATTCAGCATGCATATCACAATATTTAAGAGCTCTCTTTGATGCCTTCCTGTCCAGGCTGTTACTTTTTTGTGTGTGAGGGGGATAGGAATTGTCAGAGAAGACTATTTTCCTCTTTCTCAACTCTGCGTCTGCAATCATCGATACCACTGCAAAATAGCTTCTATATTTTTATAGAATTAATACATTTGAAATTCAACAGTGGGAATCTATACAGCAGTAGGATCACTGGTCTTCTTCAGTGAACTGTCCTCTGGACATTACAGTTTCCTGGGCATTATAGGCTTTCAGAAATGTATTTCACTTTTACCCCATCTCAAGTTTTCTTTAGACATTCTGCTTTGGAGGAATTCCATGTAACCTAAAAGTCTTCTTTCTGCTATCTTATTCCATTTTCCTTTACTTGTACCATATCAGATACTTTCCAAACTATATTTACAGGCAGGCTCTGTTACTCAGATTCTCCTATGTCTCTTTCATTTCTGTGCTGTAGCCAATATAGGATCAGAGAGTTTCTAATGAGAAACAGAAGCGTCCCTCCCTGCACCTCTCATACTATTATCCTGCATATTCTCACACAACTTATGTGTTTATCAGGCACAGATAAATTAAGAGCTCATGACTTTTTCTAATAAATATACAATAACTTTACATATTAATTATTACAGGAATAGACTAGCAAAAAGGAACCCTATTAGGCAGAAATTCAACTAGAATTCTTGATTGGTGAATAAATACAGCATAGATTATTTTTTTTCTTTTTTTAAACATATTTTTATTGGAAATTGTATTTTTGCATTCCAACTGTCATCTCATTTCACCAAACTCCCCATCTTATCCCCTCTCCTTCTTTTTGCTTTATTTATTTATTTTTTTATTGGAAATTTTTTATTGGAAATTTTTTTTTACATTTCAGATGTTCTCTCCTTACCCCATTTCCCCCCTCCCTCCCAGGAACTCACTATCCCTTCCCCCATCCTCCTGCCTCCACGTTGGTGTACCCCCACCCACCCTCCCCCGTACCTCACCTCCCCACCCTCGAATATCTCCCCCCTACGATGTCCCGCCTTCATGGACCAAGGATCTCTTCTCCCACTTATATATAGCTCCCTTGCATATATAGCTGGAGCTGGTGTTTAGACCCTGGGGCTCTGGTTGGTTGGGATTATTTTTAATACTAATTTACATGGTATTATAATTACAACAGAGAAGTTTAAACTTTAACGTTAACAACAAGTTTATTCCTAATGACTCTAAACTATTGTTTCTAAATGTACTCATTAGAATTCACTCAGAATCTGAAAAACTTGAGGCAAAAATAGATTGTTCAGGACTGTGTATAATTGAGTGCTGTATCAGGTAATGTGAATGTTCTTTCCATGTTATGAAACAAAACTTAACATTGTACCTTCTTTTTTTTTTTTAATTGTTTACAGTTATATTAAGAATAATTCATTTACAAGGTATTGTCAGATGCTTTTTCCATTTAATTTTAAAGACTCAGTAGATGACCAGTGGGGAAAAATTAGGACACATATATTTGTCCTGTTAAGTTTCCACAGTATAAGATTATACATGGATTTAGCTGAACAGTTAACAGAAAGTACATTTTAGTTTCATTAGTCAAAAGTTTTCCATTATTTATTTTCTTTTTTTTTTTTCTTCACGAAGCAAATAATATTGAAATAGTGAAATCAAGTGTAAACCCAACAAAAATATATGAATTATAGTCCAGTATCCCTCATGAGTATACATACAAAAATTCTCAATGAAGTAGTTGCAAACTGAATACAAGAGATATAAAAAAATAATATTCCATGAATAACTGAATAACTGTTTTTTTTTTAGAAGACCATACTCCATATACAGGCTGCATGTTTTGGGATAGCCCCCACTCCAGATGTTTGAGACCTACATGAAAACCAAGCTGCACATTTACAACATATGTGCAGGGAGGCCTAGGTCCAGCCCATGGAGGTAGATCTGTGTAGACTAGGTATGCTCCACGGTTGGTGATTCAGTCTCTGAGAGCTCCAAGGGTTCAGGTTCGTTTACTCTGTTGATCTTCCTGTGAAGTTCCTATCTCCTTAGGGCCCACAATCCTTCCACCTATTCTTCTATAAGAGTCCTCAAGCTCCATCCACTGTTTGGCTCTGGATGTCTGTATCTGTCTGAGTCAGCTGCTGGTTAGAGCCTCTCAGAGGACAGCTTGCCCCTGTCTGTTCTCAGGCTGGAGGTTTAGATTCTCGGAGCTCTGGTTGAATCTTTGATACTCATTCTAAAAAGGACAAAAACACCCTCACTTTGGTCTTCCTCCTTCTTCTTGAGTTTCATGAGGTTTATGCGTTGCATCTTAGGTATTGTGTGTTTTGGGGTTAATATCCACTTATCAGTGAGTGCATACCATGTGTGTTCTTTTGTGATTGGGTCATCTCACTCAGGATGATATTTTCTAGCTCCATCCATTTGTCTAAGAATTTCATGAGCTCATTATTTTTAATAGCTTAGTAGTACTTCATTGTGTAAATGTACAATCCCTATCAAAATTCCCACTCAATTCTTTACAGAGATAGAAAGAGCAATCTTAAAATTCATTTGGAATAACAAAAAACCCAGGATAGCGAAAACTACACTCAAAAATAAAAGAACTTCTGGGGGAATCTCCATCCCCGATTTCAAGCTGTACTACAAAGCAATAGTGATAAAAATGGCATGGTATTGGAACAGAGACAGTCAGGAGGATCAATGGAATAGAACAGAAGACCCAGAAATGAACCCCCATACCTATGGTCACTTGATCTTCGACAAAGAGCTCAAACTATCCAGTGGAAAAAAGACAGCATTTTCAACAAATGGTGCTGGTCCAACTGGAGGTCAACTTGTAGAAGAATGCAAATTGATCCATACTTATCTCCTTGTACAAAGCTCAATTCCAAGTGGATCAAGGACCTCCACATAAAACCAGCTACACTGAAACTAATAGAAGAGAAAATAGGGAAAAGCCTTGATCATATGGGCACAGGGGAAAAGTTCCTGAACAGAACACCAATGGCGTATGCTCTAAGATCAAGAATTGACAAATGGGATCTCATAAAACTGCAAAGCTTCTGTAAAACAAAGGATACGGTCAACAGGACAAAGCGGGAACCAACAGACTGGGAAAAGATCTTCACCAACCTTACATCTGATAGAGGGCTAATATCCAAGGTATACAAAGAACTGAAGAAACTAGATTCCAGACCATCAAATAACCCTATTAAAAAATGGGGTAGAGAGTTGAACAAAGAACTCTCAACTGAGGAAACTCGAATGATTGAGAAACATCTAAAGAAGTGCTCACCATCCCTAGTCATCAGGGAAATGCAAATGAAAACAACACTGAGATTCCACCTCACACCAGTCAGATTGGCTAAGATCCAAAACACAGGTGACAGCAGATGTTGGCGAGGATGTGGAGAAAGAGGAACACTCCTCCATTGTTGGTGGGATTGCAAGCTGGTACAACCACTATGGAAAGCAGTCTGACGATACCTCAGAAAATTGAACGTGGTGCTACCTGAGGACCCAGCTATACCCCTCCTGGGTATATACCCAGAAGATATTTCAACATGCAACAGGGCCACATGCTCCACTATGTTTATAGCGGCCTTATTCATAATAGCCAGAAGCTGGAAAGAACCCAGATGTCCTTCAACAGAACATTGTACCTTCTTTACAAGTGAGCATTAAGAATGCAAAATAATCTTTAACTGGATTGTGGTTGTTAACCAGAAACTCTCTAATTCATGCAACTGAACTAGATTATTGGCTGGAAAGAAAACAAACAATAAATCATCTTTCCAAACTCAAAAGCATCCCTTCTTTTTAAATTCATCTACATGTGATTGTAGGCAAATAACACACAAGAATGAGTTAGTTGTTGGAAAATTTCTCAATAAATGGGAATGCTCTCCAATTGAACCACTAGGATCATATCATCTAAGTTGGTCTTCTGGCTACTTAAATAAAGGCTACTCCCAGCCACCAGAGTATCTCAACATTTTGAATTAATTTTATATATTTAACCAAATATTTGGAAAATAATTTTATAAAAGAAAATGAATTGATTTAATGGAGTCTGAATAAACATGTTGGAAGAGGGAGGTTTTTTTCTGATTTAATTACCTTTCTAAATACTATTATGATAGATTTGGTCTGCATCATTTATAGATAGAAACATGAGAGAGTTTCCATGGTGAATTTCCAGGGCATGATGACCAGCCACTGTAGCTGGGTACTGTGTGCCAAGTTCTGTGGCAAAATTAAGAAGAAGACTGGTCCCATTGTTATCACTTCAGGTTAATAAGGAACAGTAACGGCTCTAGTGTGTTATGGTGAGCTATGAAAGAAAGTGTCCCCTATCTCCTTTGCTGTACCCAAAGTTGATCGCTCTGTGAAAGAAGTAGAACAAGCAAAAATGTACTTGCATGCTTTCTTAGAACCCGATAAATTTATTCTTTTGTGGTGAATTCCTTAACAGCTGAGAAATAAAACCAGCATACATATCATTTGAGGCAGCAACAGTAGGCCCTCCAAATACTCAAGTACACTGTGTGCAATTTGGAATTCACTTATAATGCTAACATTTTCTGTCTCACATGCTTGGAAAAGCAGCTAAAGGAATTGTATTTATATCTGTTGTAAACTGGAAAGTAGGTAGTGAGAATAGATAACACTAAAACCTGTGAGAGTTTTGAAAAAATTTTAGGCCAGCTTGATTAGATATTGCCTCATACTATAGACTTATTTTCATTTCTGATGCACACCATAAATAAAATGTAAGAGTTTATTTAGAAGATATATCATTTTCATTCTACATGATTTGGAGAATTCATGCTGGGACTAATTATACTTTTCTGTGGTACTAATCAGCGTTTATAGTTCTAGGTACTAATATACTAGTAAATGGTTTGAAGCATGAGGGTAGACCTGTTTAGCCAAAGATAATCTAATATGAAGTCAAGAAAGATGTAATCACTAATCCAATTGTGGCACAAATATTATGGAGATAAAAAAGCATGTCCCAATTTATGTAAGCCTTTTTCTATAGATAGAATTCATACTCATGTTTGTTAGTTTACACTAATCTGAACATTTGAGGCAGCGGATCTCTAATTTTCCAGTAGGAAGCCCCAGGTGATCATTTGGTTAAAAGGGTAGAATGTCATTAAAATTGCCTTATAAATGTGTTTTTGTATGACTACATGATTACTCTCATCTGGCCAGTGTATACAAACTCTTTACAATGTTACATGATTACTTTCAAAGACACATGAAGATTAAACTGCTAAGAATAAGCATCTGTTGCTATGGACTGGCAGTTACACATATCAGCGCACTAAACTCTCTGAGAATATAGCAGAACACTTCTGCTGATTACCTTTATATCAACTTGATACAAGCTAAAGTCATCTGAGAAGAGGGAAACTCAGTTAAAATCCCTCCATAAGATTGGTCTGTCAGCAGCTTGTAGGGCATTTTCTTTCTTTCTCTCTTAAAATATTTTCCTTTTACTAACCATAGGGGTTCCTCTCTCTCTCTCTCTCTCTCTCTCTCTCTCTCTCTCTCTCTCTCCCTCCTCCTCCTCCTTTTACAAAAAGATATATTTATTTTTTCAAGTATGTGAGAACACTATAGTTGTCTTAACTACTGGACCATCTCTCCAGCTCCCATAAGTTTTCTTTTTTAAAATCATGCAATATAATTTGAATATAGTTTCCACTCTCGCTGTTCCTCCCAGTTCTCCCAACCTTCTCTCCCATCCCAAGACACTCCTTTCTATCACTCATTAGAAAAAATTCAGACTTCTAACAGTTACAGCCAAACATAAAATAAAAAACAAAAAATAATAAGATATAATGAATAATGAATCTTATCATATCAAATTTGAACAAAACCAAGCCAGGAGAAAATTAAGAGTCTCAAGAGAAGGCATATGAGAGACCCACTTGTTTACACATTCAAGAGTCCCATACAAGTTCTAACAGAATGCTATAGTATATGTATACACATGTATATATGTATATACACATGTATATACATATATGTATGTATGTTTATATGTATGTATATATGTATGTATGGAGAGAGAGAGCAAGCATGATACAGACCATGGTAGGCCCTGTGATTATTGCTTCAGAATCTGTGAGTACATATTAACTTTACTCAGTTGATTTAGAGTGTTCTGTTCTTTTGTTTGCTTCTGTCCTATCTGTCTCCCTTACATCTTATGCCTCCTCTTCCACAGGATTCCCTGAGTGTGGAGGGGAGAGTTTTGATAGAGACATATTGTTAAAAGTTGTGTGTTCCAATACCTCTGCATCATGTCTGAGTGTTGGTCTCTATAGTTTTTCTCATCTGATGCAAGAGGAAGCTTCCCTGATGATGGCTGAAGATGGCACCACTCTGTGAGTATAGTAGAATATTATTAGGATAAATTTTATTGTATTTTTAAAGATCAGTTGAATTTGAATTTACCCAAGTACACTGCTCTACCTAGACTCTGGTTCTTGGTCACACAAGCAGAGTCAGATGAGTTCTATCTTATGGAACAGGCTGTATGTCAAATTAGATATAAATTGGTTACTTTTACAAGGTTTGTACCACCATTGTCCTAGCATATTTTGCAGACAGGACAGGTTGAAGATCCAAGGTTTTGTGTTTGGGTTGATGTTTACTTTCTTTTTTTGTTAGCCTTCAGGGTATCTTTCTATGTCATAAGAAATGGATTTGATAATTCTCCATAGGCACCAGGTCAACCTCTTTATCTTCAATGTGTGGGTTTTATCATCAGCAACATTCCTTGTTGTCTATTTGTGGTGAGTTACCTATTATCTTGGCAACAACCTGCAAGCTTTGGAGGTTGCGGAGTTTCATGGGACCCTTTCTGCCAACAACTGAAATGTAATCCAGTTCCTGTACTGAAAGCTTTAGTGATAAGAGACGGCGAGTAGGGGCTTTGTCTCCTATTATTTGAAACTTTAAGATTGATATTGTCTATTACAGGAAGTTTCCCCTCCACTGTATTTCTATACACATGAAATGCCCTTTAATTCTTTATCTCTCCCTTCATTCCCTCCATGAATCCCATCTCCCTTTCCCCTTCCTACCTGATCTTCCTGGTCTTGTTCCCACCTCCCCAACTCATCTCTGACTCCTGTCCACCCATAAAAATCTGTTCTCTTTCTATTTCCCAGGGAGATCCATGTTTCCCTGTAATCTGTTCCTCTATGGCTAACCTCTCTTAATCTACAGTTATACCTTAGTTATCATTTATTTAATGGCTTATACCCATATATAAACTAATATGTACCATATTTATCTTTCTTGGTCTAGAATTTTCACATAGGATTTTTTTTCTAGTTCTATTCATTAGCCAGCAAATTTTGTGATACCATTTTTAAAAGAGCTTAGTAATACTCCATTGCATAAATGTACAATATTTCTTTTATCCATGCTTCTGTTGAGGGACATCTAGGTTATCTCCTATTTCTGGCTTTTGTGAATAGAGAATATACAAACATGCTTGAGCATGTATACCTGTGGAAGGAAAAGTGTCCTTTGGGTATACATGTCGAACATTTTCATAATTAATGATTGATGGGAAGAGCCCAGTCCACTGTGGGCAGTGTAATCCCTGGGCTGGTGGTCCTGGGTTCTATAAAAAAGCAGGCTGAATAAGCCATAAGGAACAGGCTAGTAAGAAGCACTCAGCCACTGCCTCTGTATCAGCTCATGCCTCCAGATACTTGTCCTCATGAAGTTACTATCCTGACATCCTTACAAAAGTATAAGTGGAATAAATCCTTTCCTCCCTAACTTGCCTTTTTGTTATGGTATTCATTACAACAATAGAAACCCTAGCTTAGACAACAGTTGACAGAACTGTATAAGAATTTAAGAAAGGGATAAAGACTTGAGAAAAAGCTATTTCTATTTTGATATGGCCTTCCCATCAGTTTTCATGGAATAAAACTGTAGTGATCTATATTGTCATTTTAACCCTAATCATTTCCAGAAAATAAGTTAAACAATAAATATGTAGCTGTATTTTTTGGTCACAGAAACAAAAATAATCATACTCTCTGAGTTGGGAGTCACAGGACCCTCAGCTTGAATTCTAAACATTACTTCATCCTGTTTCCTAGCAGTACATGAATGTGGGAATGGTGTATAACCATACAGGAGGTGGAAAGTCATGTGAAGGCAGGACTTCAGTGAAATGGCAATGAAACTGCTTTACTGATTTTGCAACCAATCTGAAGTATGACCTCTGAGAGGTGTGCCTGTCTGGACTTAAACATGCTCCTGCAAATAGCACTTCACAAAATTTCAAGTTACTTAAACACTGCATTATTCTTACAAGATTAACGTGGACTTTTTGGTGTTACCTTCCCTTATATAGGGTGAGTGTACATCGGCTTGTGCCTAACCTGGAGAAGTACAGATAATTGTAATTAAAACATTCTTTATAATCTTGTATAGAAAATAGCAGTATGCATTGTTGGATTAGTTGGTAATTTTGTAAGGCAAATCTTCCTATCCTGAAGACATTTAACAATATAGAAAGATATTTTACATTGTCTCAATTCATCTGTGGTAGAAGAGGGAACTATTACTTCTGTCTTTGTGGTGAATGCATGGATTTATCTTTTTATATTATATATACTGGACATATCTTAAGCAAGGAATGAAGCATTGGAAAAACTGCAGCTACTGAGTCATTAGACTAAAATGGGTACACAAATTACAGGTCTAAATTGGAATGACTGAAGAAAGCAAAAGGTACATTCTGATTTCATGACATCCTCTAGAAGTTACTTGACTCAAATCAGTTCAACCAAAGGTTCACCTCTGGAGAACTATAGAGACATAGATAGTATACATGCTGGTTTGAATAAATTGCTCCCCCATGGTTTTGGGCATTTGAAACACTTGGTCCCAAGTTAGTTGTGCTGCTTGGGAGTTTCAGCAGGCATAGCATTGCTGAAGCAAGTGAGTTGTTGAGGGAGGGACCATGGGAATTTAAAATACAGTGCCACTTCCAATTTGTTCTATCTAATTTGTGCTTACAATTCAAGATATGAGCCCTCTGCTTCCTGTTCCAGCCACAATACCTGATTTTTACTTCCTTGATGGACTCTTATTCCTCTGGAATCATTAGGCCCAACAGATCCTTCTACAAGTTTCCTGGGTCATGAGTTTTTTTTTTTTTTTCACAGCAATAGAAAAGTGACTAACACTACATACAGGGCTAATTAAACATGGACTATTACATTCAAGTAAAATAACATTTTCAATACATGGTACTACTTGCTGATGTTGCCTTTTGTGTGATAACTATTTCTAAGAAAATAAATTAGCAACGATCACAAATTTGATTTTAAGACTAAAATACCAAAAGGTATTTTATATATATATATATTATGAGAGAGAGATGTTCCCTCTCGTCCTAATGTCTCTACCACTTTTATAATACACTGTCATGATGGATCTGTAAAAGGCCTTTTCTATATTCATTGAGATGATTAAGTTATTTTAGTCTTTAAGTTCATTTATGAACTGTATACATATCTTGAACAATTTTTGCACATCAGGAATAAAACTAATTTGATTATCTTGCATATTCATTTTATGTATGCTTGTATTCAGTTTGTAACTAGTTTACTCAATAGTTTAAAAACCATGTTCAACAGGATTATAAGCTGGTCATTAAATTTTGTTGTTCCTTACCAGTTTTGATGTTAGAGTATCTTCTTTTAAAGTCTGGTAGAATTCTTCTGTAAATCGATGTGGGGTAGAACATATATATATATTTTTAATTTGGAAGGCTATTTAATTCTGTTTTAGTCTCCCAATTTGATATTGGTTAATTTAGATTATTGATTTCTTCTTGATTTAATTCTGGTGGTTTAGTAGATTTTAGGAATTCACTTATTTTACATTTTGCAGCTTAATAGTAAACAGGTTTTTAAAGTATTATAATGTCCTTACTTTTGTTGTTTGTCTGTTGCAATGTTTCCTTGCTTGTTTCTAATTAAATTAATCTGAACCCTCTCCCAAACCCTCACTTTGGTTAATTAGGAAAATGGTCTGTTGATTTTGTTTATCTTCTTAAAGTACCAGTTGTTAGATTTATTGATTGTAATATTATTATTTTTTGCTTCTATTACTTTGGGCTCTATTTCAACATTATGTTTGTCTTTTTTGTCTTTACTCATTTGGGGTTGCATCACTAAATTATTTATGTGTGTGATTTTTGATCATTTTTTAAAAATAAATGCAGGTAGAGCTGTAAATTTCCCTTATAGGGCTGCTATGTGACCCAGAAGTTTTGTTGTGTTGTGTTTCCATTTTCACTGAATTCTAGTCATTTTCCTATTTCTTTCTTGGCTTCTTTGCAAGACATTTTTCACACTCTTCATAAGTTTATGTATGTACAAAAGACATTTTAGTTGATGATTTTAAGTTTTATTGCATTGTAGTCAGGTATGATTCATGGAGTTATTTCAGTACTTCTGAATTTGTTAAGATTTATTTTGTGTCCCCGGATTGTTCTGTTTTAGAGAGGTTTCCATGTGTTGCTAAGCAGAATTCATAGTCTTTGGTGTGTGGATAAATATTCTGCAGATGTCTGTTAAATTCATCTGATGTATGATGTCATTTAATTCTCATGTTTCTCTCCATATTTTTTGTCCAGATAACACATGACCTGTATGTTGGAGAGAGTGGGAATTGCAACCACTGAGTGTTAATGTCTACTGTTAGTTTGTTTCCTTAATTTTTAGCAGTACACTTTTATGAAATTTGATGTTGTAGAACATGGAGGGTATAATTTTAGGGGAGAAATTCCTCTTGATCAATTTCCTTGATTACAATCAGGTGTTCCTCTTTACCTTTTCTGAAAATTTTTTAGTTTGAAGTCTATTTTGTCAGGTATTAGGGTAGCGACTCCTTTTTCCAGGTCCTGTTTGATTTGTGTGCTTCTGTCCATTCTTTCCCTGTAAGTCCTACCTATCTTTATAGCTAAAATGGATTCATGGTAGACAACAGAAACGTGTAATTTGTTTCTTGATAATCCAGTCAGTCTGTATCTTTTGCATGGATATTTGAGACCTTGAAGTTGTGTTTGATGCATGTGTGTTGATTGCAGTCATTCATGATTTTTGCGTTCTCAGTGGGACTTTGAGTTTTAGTTTCATGTTTATTTCCACAATCTCTTGACTATAGACACCCTCCTCTTTAGCTTGAAATGTTTCCTGTATTTTATTCAGCTTTATACTTGAGAATATAAAATTTTAGACTATGGATAGCTTCGAACTTTTCATTTTTTTAATATTACAGATAATTTTGCTAGGCATATCAATCTAGTTTGGCCACAATTGTCTTTTAAGACTTGTAAGGTATTTTTCAGGCTGATCTGGCTTTCAAATTTTCCACTAAGCAGGTTAACGCCTGATGAATTTTTCTTAGTGTGTAGCTTGACCTTCTTTTGTCTCTTGAAGCAATCAATACTCTGTTCTAATTGTAATAAATCGTGAACACTTTCTTTCATGTTTTTGTCTAGTTGGTGTACTATGTGCTTCGTGAATCTCTGTGTATATGTCTTCTATTAGTTTGTGTAATTTTCTTTCTATAATTTTATTCAAGATTTGGTCTATATCAGTGACCAAGGAATCTCCTTCCTCATCTATTTTTGTAATTAAAAAAGATATTGATTTTATGTGAGTCAGTGTTCTATCTGCATGTCCATTTGTATGCTAGAAGTAGGCAGTAGATTCCATGATAGTTGTGAGCCACCATGTGATTACAGGGAACTGAATTCAGGACCTATGGAAGAGCAGCCAGTGTTCTTAACTGCTGAGCCATCTCTCCAGCACCTTATTCTTTTAATTTGAAGGTTCAGTCTTTTATTGGTATCCTATATTTTTTCTATGGTTCTTTATTACATTCTTTTAGATTTTACATTTTTGTTTAATTATTATATATAAAAATATGAAATGCTTCACACATTTACATATCATCCTTGAGCAGGGATATGCCAATCTTCTCATAGTTGTTCCAGTTTTAGTTCACAGCTGCTGAAGCAAGCACAAATTTGTATCTTCTTTAAACTCCTTAAAATCTTTTGATGAGTACGTGATTATTTTTAAAATTCTGTTTCCTAGTGTTCATCTGGCAATTTTAAAATTGGTGAACCTATCTATAGGACTGATGGATTTTGGGACTGGAAAACTATCTTGATCTTTAATATTGATTATTTTTTATGATTTATGGCTATGTTGATGTTTTTGTTAGTTCTGCATCTTATATGAGTAGAATGGGTTAACACGGAGCACAGGATGTTGGGCCTCATTGGGTCTAAAGATTGGTGGCATTCATGAGATGTATTCTAGTCAAAGCCTAGAGTTTGGGTAAAGATCTAAAGCATTGAGACAGTGCAAGTAGGACAGAGTATGACATATTTAGACCCTGGCAAAGATTGTTGAAAATGTTTCTGGGCTGAGAGGTTGGCTATAGCATGAGAGTAGACTGCAGATTGTGGGCAAATAGGGGTGGCTCAACGAATCTGTGGACTAGATATAGAATCTAGGCTAGATCTGCAGAATTTTGTGTGTGTGTGTTTGTGTGTGTGTGGCAGGTATACCACATAACAAGATGCAATAAGACTTGGCACAAACCCTCTTATCATGACTGGACAAAGCTACCCAGTAGTAAGAAAGAGGATTCAAGAATAGCAAAAAAAAACATCGCTCTCCAATCTTGGGAACCCCACAAAAACACTAAGCTAAACAACCACAATGTGTATGTAGAGGACATAGCACAGACCCGTGTAGGTTCTTTGATTGCCACTTCAGTCTCTGTGAGCCTCTATGAGCTCTGTTTAGTTGATTCTGTAGTTATGATCTCCTGGTGTACTCCACCTCTCTGGCTCTTACAATCTTTCTTTCCCCTCTTTCTCAGAGTTCTACATCTCTGCCCAATGTTTGGCTGTGGGTTTCTGCATTTGTTTTTATCAGCTGCTGGAGGGAGCTTCTCTGATGATGATTGGGCTAGGCATCAATCTGTAAGTACAACAGAAAAATAATTGGAATCATTTCATTGGCTTTTCTTTTTCTTTTTTTCTTTCTTTTTTTTTTTTTGCCAGTTGGTTTTTGATTCTACCTTAGGTCTCTGCCTCATCCTGCTTTTGGTTCCTTGCCATCCAGGAAGTGTTGGGCATTCACTCCCTCACGTGCTGTGGGACTCAAGTTAGAACAGTCATTTGTTGTCCACTCCCACAGGCTCTGAGCCACCATTGCCTTAGTACATCTTGCATGAAGAACAGATTTTAAGACAAAGGTTTTTGTAGCTGAGTTTGTGTCCCAGTCACATCACTGGAAGCCTTGCCTGGTTACAGAAAATGAACTGTTTAGGCTCCATATCCTCAATTACTAGGAGTCCTTGCTAGGGTTCCTCACCCAGGATCATGGAAGTTTCCTCTACAGTAGATTTCCATATTGCCAGCCCCCAACCTCCAAATCAGTTTCAGTCATCTCTCCTTATACTCTCCATTTCTCCCTCTCTCTCCAACCTCATCCATACTGTTCCTATCTGCACTTCCTCCCAGTCCCACTGCAAAATCTATTTTATTTCTTCTTTGCAGGGAAATTTATGTGCCACCCCCACAGCTAAGCATTTCTTGTTATTTAGCCTCTTTGGATCTGTGAATTGTAGTATGATTATCATTTACTTAATAACTAATATCTACTTCTAAGTGAATAAATATTATGTTGGTCTTTCTGGGTTTGGGTTGCCTCATGCAGAATGATACTTTTCTAGTTCTATTCATTTGCCTACAAATTTAGGAGGCCATTTTATTTAACAGCTGAGTAATAGTCTATTACATAAATGTACCAGATTTTCTTTATCCATTTTTCTGTTAAGGGATATCTAGTTGTATGTTGTATCCAGTGTCTGGGTATTATGAATGAAGTCAACATGAACATAGTGAAGCAAGTTTCTTTGCTGTAAAATTGAAAGTCTTAGGGGTATATGCCTAAGAGTGTTCTAGCTGAGTCTTGAAGTAGATTGTTTTCCAACTTCCTGAGAAACCTCTATATTGATTTCAATAGTGGCTGTTTGTTTTTTCTATCAGGTTTAGTGTGTTTGATTTTATGTTGAGATCTTTGATACATTTGAAATTGAATTTTGAGCAGTGTGATAGATAGATATAGTTCTTTGCATTCTTCTATAAGAAGACATCCAGTTTGATCAGCATCCCTTTTTGAAGATGCTGTCATTTGTGAGGGTTGATCTCTGGCTTCATTATCAGATATCAATTATCTATTGGTGTATAAATTTATGACTTAATCTTCATTTTGATTCCATTGATAAATGTCTGTTTTTATGCCAATACCATATAGTTTTTATTACTATTTCTTTTAGTACTGCTTGAAACCAGGGATGGTGATACCTCTGGATCTTCTTTAATTGTTCAGGATGATTTCAACAGTACTGGGTTTTTGTTTGTTTGTTTTACTATATGAAATTTAGTATTGCCTTTTCAAGGTTTGTAAAGACTTGTACTTAAATTTTGATGGGAATTCTCTACTCCCTCCTCTTCCTGTTCTTCTCATTCTTATTCTTGTTGTTGTCCTTGTTTTCCTTCTCCACCACCACCTTCTCCTTCTCCTCTTCTTTTTTTCATAGTAGATTGTATTTGAAGAAATGGCTTAGTTTTAGCATAAAACACTATTGATTATTCCCATGAAAGTAAGATAATCTATAAGTTCATTGAGGTCATATTTTATGAAACTAGAGATTATATGGTTAACATGGAGTACAGAAGAAATACAAAAAGTCTGTTTCTGGAGTATCTGCTTAATTTGTACTACATAAGAATACACTGTTATTTTCCCCTGTTTATTGAATTTAGGTTTAGTTTTCTTTTTTCATTTTTCCCAAAATATTATTGTGTGATTTTGCTGTTTGGTTATTCTCTTTTTGATTTTTTAAAATGTAGTGGCTATTATAGTAATTTACTCTCATACAACTTTTTAGTCTGTTTCAAAATGCTGTGCTGCATTTTCACTTTGATTTACTTGGAGGCATCTAATATTTTTCTTCATTGATCCATTCATCATCTAGTGTTCTCTTGTCTAGTATTACTGAGTTCATATAATTTCTAGAGATTGTTTTGCCATTAGTTTGAGGGTTGATTACAATTTGGTCAGATAGAATAGACAGAGTCATTTTGATTATTTGAGATTTATTTTGTGGCCTAATGTGTTCTATTTTATAGAAACTTACATAGGCTCTTGACTAGAATTTTTTATTCTTTGATTTGATATTTGGGAGGAATATTCTATAAACAAGTTTGGTCCATTTGATGTATAATTTAATTTAATTCTGATATTTTCTGGCCCATGACCTATTAGTGCAAGTAAAGTTTTAAAGTAACTACTCTTACTAAGTTTGGGTTAATCTGTGTCTGAAAGTTCAATATTTTTCTTTTCATTAAAGTAGGCACTTCAGAGTTTTGTTTATGCATATTTAGGGTTGCAGAATCTTCCTGATTAATTGTTCTCTTGATTAGAATTAACTAGTCTGTGTTTAATCTTCTGATTGATTAATTTTGGTTTTACACCTGTTTTGTCAGCTATTAAGATATTGATGTTTGCTTGTTTCCAGGTGTTAATTTCTTGAGATCAATTTTCGATCTTTTCACTGTAAGCTGGTGCAATTCTTTTAAACTATTTTGTACAGGAAATAAAAATATGGGTTTGGATTCTTTTGTATTATTGTAATTGAAATTGTTTTTTATTATTTATTATGATTATGATTATTATTTTCAACTAACCACATCTTTTGCTTAGAGAATTATGGTCACCAATACTTAAGTTATATGTGTAAGTGGTGTATTGTTTCCAGTTGCTTTGTTGCTGCTTTTTTCTGTTTGTGTTTAAGTTTCAAATGGATTATAGAAATTAATAGTTATATTCAGTTTTGTTTTTCTGAGTTTGTTGGCTATGTTTTTCCTCCTTTGAAGTCCTCTTTCTGGTATCTTCTGTAGGACTAATCCAGAGGCCATAGAATATTTAATTTTAGATTGTTTAGATTTATTTATTTATTCTTCAACTATGACAGATAGTTTTTATAGGTAAAATGATCTTGCTTAGTCTATATAGTCTTTTCAAACTCCGAACACATTGCTCTAGGATCTTATGTCTTCTAAACTTTCCTGAGAAATTAGTTTTTCTATTGGATTGTCCCTCATATATATAAAACTATGTGTGTGTGTGTGTGTGTGTGTGTGTGTGTATTCACTTTTCATCTCAAACTTTTAATATACAGTTATGGGGTGGTGGCTGTGAAAGGCAGCTGAGTACCTGGTCGAGCACAGGCTTTGAATCCTGGAGACCCTCAAGGATGGTTTGAGATCAGCCTTGCTCTTGGGACCCTGGTTGTTTTCACATAGCTACAGTCCCTCCCACAGAGAGGTTTGTGGCCATAGGTCACAGAGCACAGTTGGAGGGCATGACTACAGGCCACAAAACCTCAAGACAGAGCTCTATGCTAATGAGATACCTAAAGGCCAGAGGACATAGCCCATTAAGCATTCCTTCCCAGACCTTCCTCCGTGCAAAAGGTCTTTCATCTCAGGCCCACCCTAAGAATACGGGGTATAGCTTCATCCATTTTCTACTATGACAATAAATATCTTAAGACCATATCTAAAGGCCATGGACTATATCTCTTCTTTGGGGCCCACTGTGGGGAACCGTAGAGAAGGTCTTCAACTAAAGAGCCACTTTCTAACCTCCCACCAATGACCTCTCTATGTTCCAGCCATGGAGGCCACCAACTCAAGCCAGCCAAGGCCAAGCCAAGCGAGATGCATTGACCAAGAGTCTCATCTCTGCAGTCAGAGTTTTCCCCCTCTCCCCTTCGGCCACAGGTAGATCCAGCTGGTACAACCCAACTGGGCCCTTCTGAGAGTTCAAGGGCCTGAGACCAGTTGGTTCCTAGCCACCTCCTGGCCTGGGTACCCCCAACTCAAGAGCTGTAGCCACCACAGGGCCCCAGACTGTGTTCCCTCCACCCCGAAGAGGCTTCTCACTGCCCACCATCTGTCCGGCACTGCGTGTAGTGAACACAGTCAACTTCCCGTGCCTCTGCCTCTCTGAGCTGCAGCCCAAGCCCCTTGGGGACTGCAGACATGGACCCACAATTCAGCCCAACAGGACCCATACCCATGATATTGCTATTTCTCAACCAGTCTTAGTTCTGTTTATCTAGTATTTCTAATATGCCTTGAGGTGTATAGTTTCTGGTACTATTTGGTATTTTGTGTACTTCTTGTACCTGTATAGATGCAAGATTTAAAATATTTTTATTATAATATAGAGCTCATATTAATGAAAGAGCAATAACAAATCCCACAAGGAATTAAACTAAGACTAATTAACTCAAAAGACAATCAAGACTGACCAACCTATTGCCAGAATAACCAAAATAATGAGAGAAGAGACTCAAATTAATAAAATAAAAAACATAGGTGTATATAGAAAACACCAAATAAACTTGTAATACTATAAGACAATATTTTAAAACCTATTATTGATCAGTTAGAAAAACTACCATAATTGAAAAGATTTCTAGATACTTCTGAACCATCAAATTTTAACACAAAACTGATCAGCAACTTAAACAAACCACAGTATTGAAAGAAGTTGAAACAGTAACAGGATGAGAAATGTCCACTGTCCCCACTCCTTTTCAAACTCATCTTTGAAGCATGATCCTGGCATGAGAACTCGTATGCAAATCAATGAAATAGGACAGAAGATAGACATCTAGTTAGTTACACATAACTTCAGCCACCTGATAATTGACTAGGAGGGCAAAAATATGTACTAGAAGAAAAAGAATCTTCAAGAAAGGTAGATATATTACTGAATTAACTGAATATTTATATGTAGAAGGATTAAGTTATGACTGTACTTATATCTTGTATAAAAACTCTCTATAAATGGATCAAGGACATCATTGTAAAATCTAAACCATCGAAACTTCTAGAATAGAAAGGCAGTAACATACAATATACAGGTACAGCAAATGACTTTATAAATAGAATTCATTTTACATCAGAATTAAGTCTAACAGTTAACAAATAGGGCATAATAAAGCTGAATGATTTTGTAGGCACATAAATAAACAATCAAAGTAAGAAGCCCAGGAATTGGAAAATAATAATTTTCATACTAAAGAATTAATATTCATAATACATAAAATACTCATAAAGAATCAATAAAAATTATACCAGTCCAAAAATGGGCTATGAATATGAACAGAGAATTTGCAAAAGAGGAAACAAAAATTTCCAATAATATCTCAAAACATTCCATGTCATTAGAAATCAGGTCATTGTAAATTAAAACTGCTATCTTAAGTCAGTCAGAATGGATTATATAAGGAAGATGACTGAGGAAGGATGCTGATGAGGTTGCAGATAATCGTAGTATTGCAAACTGCTAAAACCATTATGGAAATCAGTACAGATACTCTACCAAATGACTCAACTATTGAATTCCCTTAAATTTACCTAATGTCTTGGTAATCTCTATCAAAATACTTGCTTAGTTATCTTCATTCATATAAGCAATGGATGTATGTGTAACAAAGATGGGACACATATAAACAATTGCCTTTTACTCAACTGTAAAAAAAAAAACCAAAACCATAAAACATGCAGGCAAATTGAAGGAACTGGAAAATATTTTATGGAGTAAGGCAACCTAGACATAGACTAATGCTGCATGTTATCTCTTCTTTGCAGTTCTGAGCTATGAATATTTAGATTTGAGAATATAACCTGTATTACTAGCAGAAGCAAGGAATGAAGGACTAGCAAATGAAAAACCTGAAGATGTCTTCTGAGCCCACAAACATTAACCAGTATTTCATAGCTATGACTTTGTCAATATTGGGATTTTAAAATTTACATTTTGTGCATATTTTATAGGATTATATAAAACTATTTTAATAGAGGTACATAAATGTACTTTAGATGCAATCAGCCCCATAATAAAATAAGGTTTCTTTCCATTCCTGTTATAATAGCTCGCTTTGATTCATTAGAGAATTTAAATTTCTTATCACATAATCTGTATACAGGATTTTAAGTATTTTTGTTAAATTTTAGGTTTCTAAGTGAGAGCAAACATAATATTTGTTTTATTGAGCTAGTTTTAATAAACCAATATGATTGTTTTGAACTGCATCAATTTCCCTGCAAATATATGTGTTCTTCTTTGTGTATAGTTTTAGAAAAATCTCCTGAGTATATTTGCAAAACTATTCTTATATTAATTAACTTGGTACCTCTGTATGTATTGAAGAAATGTAGAAAATAGCGATTAGCCAGCAATAAATCATTGGAATCATAAGTCAGTGAGGTTACAGATTTTTATGGATTCTAATCTGTATCTAATTTTCTAAAAAACAAAAAATGAAAATCCAGAAGAAAGGGCTAGAAACATCAAGAAACTCTTCATATTTTATTGTATACCATGTGCTATTACCTAATAGAGGAGGAGAAGAGAATAGTAATATTGAGGACAGTCCAAAGAAGTCTTAGTCTACTATACAAGGTAAAGAACATGTGGTATATGTCAAAGATGGTGCAAAGAAGATAAGCATTCAGATGATTATTTTTGAAGAAAATTTTAAAGAAATCAAGAACCATTTAATAATTGTGTTCCAAGAGATATTAAACTTTTTTAAAATTTTGAAATACTTGGGGATGGTGCATATCGATCATAATCATATTGGCTTTCAGAACTCTGCAAATTGTGTGATCAGTAATGTCTTTTATTAATGACTGCAAATATTCCAAATTTTATAGTGTCAGCAGGATGATTCCTAAAAACACCAATTCTTGATCCCTACAAATGGACAAGTAATAAGATGTCCTAAGTATTAAATAAGTTACAAAATGTATTGGTTGCATGTCTAACTTCTACTACCTGTGAAGTATTTGATTGAAACCTGTTGATGGTACATATTACTGTTATATAAAATCCATAATAGAAATTTTGACCAATTGCCTACTGAAACTTTTAGATTTCTGCGAGTCACTTTTTATTTTTAAATGAGACAACAACAACAAATTCAAAGGATAAAAATGTAAAGGATGCTACATGATATTTCAGAAGCACATCACATGAAAGAAGTATCAGCAGTTTTCTATTTTTAACATGTAGCACTTCAGGACGTTGAGATAAATATCAACCTTCTTAAAGTCATTGTCTAGGCAACTGATCATGCCATAAAAAGAACGGATGCGAGCATCTTCATTGTCGGATTGCAAGAGTGGCAGTCTGGACCAGGCAGGGTAGTTCTTTTCTTCATCTCCATTCTGAAGCTGATCATCAAAAATATATTCAACTATCAATTATATTATAATATCTTGGTGCTTATTCCTTCTAAGTACTAAATGAATTTGTAAGAAGTTAGAATTGTCAAAATTATCTAAAATCAGTGATGCTGGTGAGTGTAGCTAAAAGAGAAAAATTTGTTGCTTGCCTTTTTGTCTGATCAACTACATTCTTACAGAAGTTGATAAATGGACAATCAGTGACTTACCTGATTTTAAACATAGATTTAAGAAAAGGACAATGAACGGATAGGTTTTATTATATCATGTAAAGATTATCCCTTGTCCTCAAAAGTCCATGACTTGCTTTTTTAAAAGTGAGTCCTGGCATTGAAATATTGTCCATTTTTCTTTTTATGAAAACAGATTTTTTTCTCACATATTTTATTTTTGGTCAAATCAATTCTTCATATAATGTGAATATTCTTAATCTGAGATGCAGTGATTTTTATACTTGATGGTCTAAAATGCAAATAGTCATGGGGTGATGGTGTTGATAATACCTATTCAGGTACTTAGGTGTGTGTCTTTGTGTCTGGTTTTATGGACCAGGAAAAGTACTGTCCAACTTAAAATGAGGAACACTTATTTTTTTCCTGAGAGCCCTATGGTGTAAAGTTCTGAATAAAACTCTTTTCAGACAGTTGGAATTGCCAGCATCCAATTAGTAGTATGGCTTTCAGCTATGTGGATGCCAAAGTTTTTTTGTTTGTTTGTTTCTGTTTTTGTTGTTTATTTTGTTTGTTTGTATGATTTTTTTTCTTAAAATAAACTGATTCAAAACTCTATTCTTGCTCTGCTCACCTCTCTTATAAGAAGAAAAGTGAAAAGACATATATGGGACTACTCACCATGCTGCTGATGAGAGAATTAACACCCTTCTGGAGTGCTGCAATCCTTAGCTTTATGTCTTTGGCTTTGGAGATGATAGTATGGGGGACATTTGTCATGGTAGATATTTCATTCACTAGATCATTCAGAGGGCTTTCCCAGGCTTCCAAAAACATGTGCCCTGATTTCAGTAGAGCTTCATACTAAGAAACAAGATTTGAATAATAGAATAGAATTAGATAATACAATTTTCTTCAAAAGATTGAAATAAACTTCCCCCTTTCTATTCAAATATGTATTTATAATCTTTTGCAGTTGTATAAGTTCAACTGTAGTCATTGCATTGTGAAGTAGAATTCTAGAGTGAATTAAATTCAGAAAAATTCAATAGAGTGCTTTATGATGTTTTTAGAGTAGTGATGACTCTCATGAAATATAATCTTGATTTTTATCACTTTCCTTCATTATTTCATTATGCTTTGAATAAGAATTAAAGTGACACCAAATGTTTTGCCATTAAGCAGAACATGGGGACACATTCTAATTGCACAAATGTATAAGGATGTATGGTAATTTTCAATCAACATAATATTATGATGATTTATGTAGGAATTCATAAGTGTGAGATGATAAAAATAATAATTAGCACAGCCATGATACATAGATTTATAATCACACAGCAGGATGGTTACACATTGCTGAATATCATACAATATGTATTGTATTCTTTTCTTTAGTTGGCTTTTATTCATGGCCCAGGTGAGGACAGTTAAGAATCAATATTTAGGATCAGAAACAGAAAGAAAACCATATATTTAATACTTAAAGTCAAGAAGAGATAGTGCACTAAAAGGTTGCTAATATAACCAGTTCTATCAACACAGAGTCCATTACTAACATATGATAAATACAACTACATCGTCATTGTCTAAGCCTGTACCAGTATGCCTTTAGCCTTGAATTTCAATGGGAGTTTAAAAGTCCCCTACAGAATAGTATGAACCATAGAATTGGTGGGTAGTGGAAAAGGGTTCTCTCACTGTGGACAATTCATAGATACAGATATTGAAAATGTTATTTGGCACATTTCACTTACAAGTCATCAACTATGCATTATGGTTTTCCTTTTATTATATATTTTGTCTCTATTTTCCCATATAAATGATTATCATGCCTATACAATACTTTTAATAACTTACAATATGGAAAATTCAGTGAATAGTTTCAAAGTTTTTCTGAAAAGTACTTTGTGTGCAAACTCACATGTGTGTGCTTAGCTTGTTCCTTGTTTTCTGGATTAGGGAGGGAAGAAGTGTGGCATCTCATGAGGCTTTTGTCTTTGAGCCCAGGCACATCAGCATAATGATTTTCCTGAAATTGATGAAAGATTCAGTTGAGAGGAGAAGTTGTGAAAGGGTTAAATGAACAGAATGTAATGAATTTAAAGTGAGTACTAAAACTTGAAACTAATATATTACATAAGTGACCCTGAAATTTATTTTAATTAAAATTCAATTACATATTTTCTCCTTCCTTTTCTTCTCTTCAACCCCTCCCACATTCTCTCTCTCTCCTATCATCAAACTTCTCCTATCATTCCACTCTTACTCCATCTTAATTCTTGGCATCTTTTTAACATTTATTTTTTCCTAGCTAGGGTTTCTTTGTGTATCCTCGACTCTTTATAAAGAGCTCTGTACACCAAGCTGGTCTAAAACTCAAGAGATCTGCCTGCCTCTGCCTCCCAAATGCTGGGAAAAAGGTGTGTGACAACACTACCTGATCTCTTGGCATTTTTATTTGATTATTATTGTTTTACACACACACACACACACATACACACACACCATACACATGAGGGTGCACCTACACCAATGCCTGTTGAGTCTGTTTAATACTTGTGCATATATTATCTCAAGGATGATCATTTAGTATTGTATAGCCAATTAAGATGTTCATTCCTGGGGAAGAATTTTAGCAACATTTTAACCTTTATCTGTAGTATCAGTTTATATCTATCTAAATTTCAAATTTCCCAGTCTCCTTTTTACTGTTTGCAGTTTTTCTAGATGTTGTGATTTGTCAAGCAGATGCTACAATCAGCAGTTCTCTTAATCACCAATTCTTTTAGGTGACATTTCTAACAAATGCTACACTGTGCAAAATTTCTTGCAAATATCTTTGTATCTACACAGGAATACCTTACTTAGGTCATTAGGAATGCAGAATACTATTGTATTGGTTATGACTAAATAAGTCTTAAACTATGCACAGATTGGACTAGAGAACATAAACCATGAATGAACTAAAATGGAAACATATTTAGCATTTGCATATTAATCAGCATTCAATTATTTGTTGTATATACTCCTATATCTTTATTGTTTGTAGAATCTATTATTGAAAACTAGTATTTAAAGTACTATTTAATGCTACCATTAATGAATTATTTGATAGTTTAAGATTTGGGGGATGGTTTTAATGATGATCCCCACTGGGAAATTTAAATGATAGAAACAATAACATGTAAAATGAATGCTAGAAAGAATATACTTTGCAAATATTCAGCCTACTTCTCACATTCCATCTACATTCAAAAGTCATATATTGTAACTTCATTGACTAGAGTAGAATTTCTAACATACAGCCTTCAAAGTGCTCTCATTATAAAGACCTAACCAATTTCCCAGCATATGCCAGACCTTGTTATTATTAAAACAAATATCTTGGAATTCATTATGAATAGTTCATAACATTTGGAAATCTGAAGAACAATTATAAATATTCTTGCTCTCCCTTTCCCCAGTGTCTTTAACTCTACTTAATTCTTGCAAGTCACTGCAATGGATTTTTTTTTTATTGCAAGTTTGCAGTATGCAGTGGAAGGGAACAGGCAAGAATGGTAGAATAAAGTGTGGAGGGGAAGAGAAGGGAAAGAAAGGGAATATTGAAATGATAGCTAAAATTAGGAGCTATTTGAGAAGCAATCTATACAGTATAAGCTTCCTAAAACATATACATATACAAAGGCAATCCAGTGCCATTGCCAACTAATTGAGGAGACTGAGCCCCATCTGACTTCCTCTTGTCACCAAATGAAGCTTTCTATATGAGTACTGGATTGTATCTAATTGAATTATTTGCCAAAGGGTTGGAAACCATCAAACAACCCAAGATGTACTATTGCCAAGAATATAGCTTGTTCTCCACATACTAAAGGCAAGGCCCCATTGCTAAAGACAACATCTACACAACTCATTGAACATGAAAAAGTTGAGTTGGTGGCTCCATAGAGCCTTCACTCTTGTGTACTAGCATCTTGTCACAGGAAGGTACTCTGCACACTATCAAAAGAGAAACATAAACACCAACTCAGCTACAAACCCTTTGATATAAAATGGTGTCTTGCCTGTAAGATATGCTAGGAGAACAGTGATACAAAGATTGTGGAATTAAATAATCAATATCTGACTAAAGAAAACTCCAGGAAATATTGAACCCATACCTAACACTGCTTAGGTGACCAAAACCCTGAGACTGGAAATCCCTGAGACCTAGATAAAATCAAATGTCATTCTTCTAGAAACAAAAACAAACTAGCAAAACCAAAGAAAGCTATAGAAATAAAATGACAGCTAATGCCATTTTTCTATACTCATAGATCAGTGCCATGCCTCAGCTATTATCAGAGGAGCTTCCTTCTGCAGAAGACCAAAGATAGACATCTACAGACAGACAGTATGCAGAGAGTGGAAAATCTTGAAACACACATCTCTAAATGGAATGTCTCCACCAACTCCCTGTACTTAGAAGTCATGGAATCCTGAAGAAGAGGTGATAGAAAGAGTATAATCGCTAAAGGGGAAAGAAGACACCAAGAAAACAAGGCCTTCTAACTCAACATGATTTATACCCATATGAACTCACAGAAACTGAGGCAGCATACACAGGGCAGAGATGGTTCTGCACCAGGTCCTTTCTACCTCTCGTTTCTTTTTTTTTTTAAATTGGATTTTGGAGAGTATGAACAAGTTGAACTGTTTCTTGTGTCCTCTCTTGAGCTCTTTTCTATTTCTTTGTTTTGTCCAATTCTGATGTATTCATTTTTGTTTTATCCTATTTTGTCTTATTATTATCACTTAGAAGCCTGTTTTTTTTTTTAATGAGAGACACAAAAGGAGTGGATTCCCCTCAAAAGGGTAGGGGGAGACATGGAAAGGATCTATCTATCTATCTATCTATCTATCTATCTATCTATCTATCTATCTATCCACCTATATTGTGAGAAAAAATATTTTCATTATAAGGTAAAGTAAATGATAGATAGATAGACAGACAGATTGATTGATTAATAAAAGCTAAAAGTAACCCATTAGATAAAGGGAAAGTGAACCAACATTTCCTTTGTTAAATCTTGCATGCCTTTATGTTATAAAAGGAAATTAAAATAAATGGTAAACCATAGGTACACATTAAAATAATTGTGTTTCAGCTAATATTCTACATTTCATGCAAGTGTTGTCTTTCTGGCCCTATTGTTCAATAGCTGCTGAGTTCTTCTCCTTGAGAAAGAATGCTTACTTGAAATTTAGATTATGGTGCTTTCTGCTTTAGGCTATACCATATATCAACAATTGTGATGCAGACTTGATTTGCTAAGAAGCCAGAAGTCAGTGGGGTACTTACAAATTGAGTGAATAGTTCTGAAACTTCTATACTGATGTTATGAGACAAACTGCCGGCTAATTCAAATGTGTCTTCAAAGAATGTAAAGCAACGGGCATTTCTCATTGCACACATGGGCACTGATGCCACATTCTTCCACAAGAACAGGCTGGTCACCAGTAGTAGGAGCTGTATCCCTGTTAAAAAAAAGTAGAGAACCCACACTGAGATACAGTTTTGTGAGGTTAAAAGCCATCTTGTCAATGGAAGTCTTCTTGTGGTCACAGTGGCCTCCTATGAAGAAACTTGTTTTTGTTATTTTGTTTCTTTGTTTTTTGTTTTGTTTTTTATTACTGTGAGAATAATGAATAATTTACAATGGGAAACCTAAGTTTCTCATATTCTAAGTTTGAGTCATGAATGTTCTTTTTACATTTTTTAAAATCACGCCCAAGAGTACCTGCGTTCTACAAACACTTGTAGCTTAATTTAAGTGAAGGCAAGGTGCTGAAGTCCTTCTGTTCAGACCATTTAATGTCTTGTGACTTGCTGCTGATTTTCACTAGGAAGAAGTATGTCATGAGTTTGAAGACTATTTTTTAGAAACATTTATTTAATCTTATGTATATCAGCAATTTACCTTCACTTGCATAGGTTTGCCATATCTACATCTGTTGTCCATACAGGCTAGATGAATGCACCAGATCTCTTAGAATTAGAGTTACATATAATTGTGAGCAGCCACAGGGTGCCAAGAAGTGAACACAAGTTTTTTCAATAGCAGCAATGGCTACCACTAATCCAGGCCCTAAATTTCCCCTAATATTATTTGATGGGGCCCCAGTGTGATAAGGACAGCTCTGTGGATTAGCTTTATCTTCAAACTACATGGGAATAAAAACACAACTGTTTACTAATTCTGACAACGTAGAGAATTGTGTCAATAAATTATGCCATAGTCTAAAATAGATATTTCTACACAATCATGTCACATTTTCTCCTTTTCCAATAACTGCCTACTTTGTGTAATGCAGTTTTAACATTTTTGATAATGACCAAGATTGGTGTCATCATCAATTTACTTTTGAATAATGGATGCATCAATATTTAACAGTTTGAGTACGATGAATCGACATGTGTTTATTACAAAGAAAATTCTATTAATTTAGTGACACTAATCAGAAAAAAATTTCTGATGAACATAATCATTGATAAATAGAATTGAAAATGTGCAACTGAAAAGTAGGAAATTGGTAAATTTTACTCACAGGAAAAATCTGAACACAGACACACCCACACGTGCACGCACAGAGAAAGAGCAGGGAGGTGATGAGAAAGAATCTTCTGGTTTTTAGCTATAGTATTTTAGAAACTTAACCAGAGCTAATCATTTTGTTTTACCATTTAATAAAATCCAATTTATGCTTGTCAATTCATATTACTTGTAAATGAGAGTAAATTTAAGCAACGGTACTTGCCATTTTTATTCTGTCATTTAAGATTTCATATTATGTTTTGATATTCACTCCACATTCCCCAACTCTTGCCAGCTCCACATCCCCTTCCCCAGCCACACATCTTTGTGTCATTAAAAAACAGTGAGATCAATTTGTACCTTCAAGCATTCTTGGAGGTGTAGTCTTCTACTACATCCTGATCAAGTTACCAGGAATTACAAATAAAAACATATCCTTCCCCTCCCAGCAGCTTAGAATTGCCAATAGCTTCAGAGGTAGAAGATTGTGTGTCTAATGAACCCCTCTATTCTGATAGTTGACCTTTTATGAACTTGCACAGGTTTTATGCATACTAAAAGTGTACTTTCCTTGAATGAAAATTTTTAGGCTATATAAATATGCATCTGTTATCCTCATTGACTTACCCCTGGAATAATAATGATGACATCATTCTAGTCAAGCAACTCATAGTAGAAAAAGAGGAATCAGATTATGTTGCTTTTTCCTTCTGAAGTTGTTATAAAATCTAACTTACAGTTTCATTACAGTTAAAAGCCTCAATATCTATAGTTTTGCCTTTGTAAAAGTGATCATTCCATATTATGTCATTCAAAGTTGTGTAGACATATAACTTTCTACCAATAAACATCAATAATATTCCTCTTTTCTAACTTAGTTCAATTAAGACAACAAAAAATTTCTCTAGACATTACTATATAATCTCCTCGGTAGAAGGCTCCCCTTTGTGAACCACTGGTCTAAGAGTTACTAGTTACTGTCTGGAGAGATGGTTTGAAAGTATTTCTCAACTTTATCTACTTTACTTCTTTGGGTCACGCATTAATGAATATCCACTCACTTCATATACAGAGATAATAATGCCAAAAAAAATAAACTCTCCAATCCATCTTTTTACAGTAATGAAATGATTAACGTCAACCTGAGGAAGTTCAGAGAAGAGTAACTTACAGGAACTTGGTTGACTCAAAGACAGCTGCATCTCCGCGGAGTCCCACTGCAGCTTGGCTGGGGATTCAGGAAAGCTGTTTAGCCAAAGTCCTGTCTCCAGTTAACTTTCCACCTCCTATATAGTGCAGCACATCATCCCCAAGGCCACACACTGCTAGGGGGCAGGAAGAAGCAATGTCTGGAATCCAAGTTGAGGATACCATTACTCTCACCCATCATTATCTAATAGCCTCATTACAACAATGATTAACCTTGGTATATAGGCATTCTTTACTTCATTTTTATGCCATGACTATGGTCCAAGTTATGTTGTAAATCACTAGAACCATATCTTATCCAAGAAGACTGATGCAAATTAACTATATCCAAGGTTTCTCTGATAGTTCTTCTGGTTCTTATAAGTAACAACCATAGGTTCTGCCTATAGACCTGAGTTTCAATCAAATCCGAACATACTTCTTTCTCCCCACAATAGTCTTATCTGTATAAGGTGAGTTTATATATCTGGCTTGGGTTGGTAATGATCTTCATTAACTAAGCCGGTCCCTTACTGATATTTCATAGCAGTGGCCATCATAGTACCACATGATACTTTAAAACCTATCAATCGCTATGAGATCTTTTACTTCTGTCACAGATTTCCATGTTAAGCAACCAGAAAATGTGGTATCTCCTTACATAGTCTCTTATATTTAGTACTGTTTGCATTCTATTCATTGAAAGTATTTTGTATTATATGGATGTGCAGTGGCCCTCACTACAGCTCAAGGAAAGCTAAGTACATGAACCATGAGATATTTCAGTAACCTTATGATTTAAGCTAATACTTCTAACCATGATATTCAATTGCTTTCAAACTGTTAGCTGCAATCTTTGCTTGCAGATGGATTTCCAAATCTGTACAATACTAGATGTTATCTTTATACAGAGGAACCTTACAGATAGTTATCAGAATCATTGAAGGCCCAGTTATCTCTGCAGCAGACAAATTCACGTTGAATTGAATTCAGTATTTCCTGAAACATTGCAAGAAAACAAGCAAATCTCTCATTAATATGTTATTATAAATAAATAAATAAATAAATAAAATCACTAGTCATTTCACTTGGGAACTCTAAAGAGCAAAGTTGTAGAAAACAAGATACACCCACATATTAGCTAAAGACAAAATGACATCATGATTTTTTATATTCTTCATAAAAATAGACTAAGAATAACCTATGAGGCTATGATTCAAAACTTCTTTAATTTCTGACTACACCATTTGGTAGCTATTATTTCCTCTCCCTGAAAGAATCTTATTGCTTGAAATTCAGATTATGATGTTTTTCTGCTTCAATTTATCATATATCCCAGGGGTTAAAATTGTGGTACATTATATAGATTGGCAACTAAATATGAATAAATTAGGTAACTTCTAGGATTTGTTCTCAGAAAGATTCTACATCTGACTCTCTCTGTGGGAAAGAATCACCTTAAGTGTAGGTAGCAGAACTCCATGAGTTATACCTCATATAGAATGACAAAGAGAAGGGAATGTCAGTAACAGTACTGTATCCTGAAACTTCATGATCTTGGAATCAGTATGAGCAGCTGCCTCATTGTCCTGTCATACAAAAGAGTCTTCTTAAAATATGAACTACAATAAACTCTACATCATCAAAGACATATATTATTTTATAGGATTCATCATACCAAGGAAAAATGGAATTTTTACAAATTTCTTTGCCCAGTCATACATTGGTCTTCATCATTTTGAGCCACTTCCATAAGGCCACTGAGCCATCTTTGTATAGTAGGCTCCCATTTGTAGTCCTAGAATAGGGTAAATTGGGAAGAGGGTCTGCTCTCTTACACAGGAGTTTGTGACATCACCTCCCTTCTTATGTCTAACTGGCTCCAGGCCGACCCTGTGGCTATATCTTACTTATCAGCCATCCATGTCCACTGAAAGATCCCAGAACTGGGAGAACAATGTTCATACCTAAAGGCTCCCATTTCCCATAATAACCTAAGTTCAACTTGATTTCATCTCTTCAGATGATTCTCCTTAACATTGGCATAGACTGTGCATCATAACAGGACTTCTATTTACTCCATTTCTACATCATTTATTACAAATTTTATACTTTATGATGTTTGTAGCCATAATTAGCCATTCCTAGCTTAAGCGAAATCCATGTCACTTTAAAGTTGCTATGTCTATCTGTATTCTGCTGTTTACTCTCTATATTCAATTCTACATATGTCATCAATCTATGCTTAATTAGGTGAAAATTCATCAAAACAGCACTGTCAGGTGTGTTGCTGGGGACTCAATATATCTATAATTTTATAGTAGTGGTATATTGTCAGACAGTAGAGCCCATATATGCCAGCAACACTAACTATTCTACAAATGAAATGTCAGCATTAATTCGTACTAACAGCATCTCCTTTATCAAAGCAGGAGGTTCACTTCTAACACCTGTACTTCTTCCTCTTTTTCAGGGAAGCAGACTGTACTCTTGACATTTCAGTCTTCAGAAAAACATGAGTGGGACATTTATTGCTTCATTAAATGTTGCATTGAAGCCATTCCAAATGATCTAGATGCTTCTTTTGGAACTACCTTTTTTGACTTTTCCTTACTTATTCTGTCTCAGTAGCCTTCATAAGTTCAGCTTTCAGTCCAGTCAGTGTTACTCTGGTCCTCCTAAGTGACCCTGGTTTGTAGCTTAGTTAGTAGAAGAAATAATCTGAAGAGACCCAGAGGAATCCCTCCGGCAGCACTCATACTATGACCATGCTTGTACTCACAAAGGTTGTACCCACAATACCGCAGTGAGAACTGATGCCTACAAGTAAACATACAGTTGTGTACTTATAAAGGGCTGGAGTTGACACAAGAAATTTGCTAGGAATGGAATTTCACTAGAATTTTAGTTAAGAACCTTAAAATATACCATAGATTCTTCTTTCCTCAGACTCTTAAAAATTATAGTATGTGGTTTTAAAATGTATATGAATGTTTATCATACAACAAATTTAAAATAGAAACTGACCCTCCATTTAAACTTTATAATGTACCTCCTCTTGTGACTTGATTCTAAACGCTTATTTTATTTTTAACATGAGACAGAAATTAAAATAAAATTGGAATGAGTGAATATAGAAATCAGCTATACAAAACAACACAGGAAGTGAGTTTTTTGTCAAGCAAAATTTGAATATTCTTATCACATGTCCAAACTAAACTCAACTACTACACAGCTTAACACCAACAGCAAGAATCAGTAGGCATTTTAGAAATACAGGTTTGTTGAGGACACTGTACCTCATGAAACTAAATAAGTAGAATGTTATTAACAAGAAATAAAGAACTAAGAATTACATCCCAAACTCAAAAGCCCCCATTCGTTTCAAATTGTTAAATATATGCTTTATAGGTAACCAACATTTGAAGATGATTGAACTGGGAAACAATATTTCAACAATTAGAATTACACCCATTCCATCTACTGGGATCAGTCATTCAAATTCTGTTTCTAGCTTCATTAAACCACGACTTCTTCTGAACACCCAAGTTCATAAGCTAGTTGGCTTATTTTCCCCATTGTTCAAAGTATGTGAGAAATGAACTGATAAAAGAATGTAGGTTGATTTATTTTAGCCTGGAAAAAATGTTGAAGTAGAGAGAAGCATTTATCTAATTTAAATACATCTCCAGTTGCTATTTCAAAATGTATCTAAAGATATCCTTTGTGATACATCCTATATGGATGGAAATGTTAGAGACATTTATTGGTATATTTCACTGGCTTGTACATTCTTGGGTTGTCTCCATTCTCTAGCATACTACATATATTGTGAGTTATAAAAACTCTACCAGTTTCAAGTGTGGAAGATGCTGTTGTTCTTCCATCAATTCATTGGAAAGCTGAGAATGGATGGCTTTTAAACGTGTTTTGTAGGAGCTAATGTTCCGGTAACATACTGATGTATAAGTGGTTGAGCTCTAGAGTTTTTCTATAGACTACCTCCTTGCTGGCCAATGATTTAGCACAGAATGACCTTTACAGCAGGAAACATTTCATTGGATCTTTGTGATAGACGGCGTCAGGTAAATTGAGTTTTCTAAGTGCTAAAGCCGTCAAGATAGATGTTAAAAAATGGAGAAGAAAAAAAGTGATCACTTAAAGGAAAATATGGAGAAGACTGTACTGATCTCAAATCAGAGTTTTAGAAAATATCAATTGGCCATTTCAGGGGCAGGATGGAAACCTAATACAGTAAAAATGTCCTTAAATATATACATACAGTAAGGCTAAATGGAATTTCCAAATAACAGGGGAAACAGAGTCCCTTGACACTCCTTGTCACCAAATAAATATTTTTAATACCAGGAATGGTTTACATATAACCAAATTGTTGGCCAAAAGGATTATATGGGGACTCCAAAGAAAGGCTATTGGTGGCTCTCCACAAACTGATGGTAAGGCCCTATTGCTGAATACAATGTGTTCACACTCACTGAACACTGAGATGTTGATCTGGTGCCTACCTAGAACTTTTAGGCATATGGACTACTTTTCACTGTACTTGGAGATAGAGGAGAAATGTCAATATCAAATCAGCTACAAATCATTTTATCTACAATGGTGACCTACCAGCAAGATATGACAGCATAAAGCCTGTCAGAGTAACCAACCAATATCTGATTGAGGTAAGGCCTATTCTGTAATATAGAACCCATACCTAGTACAGTTTGGGTGGACAAGATCCCAAGGCTGGATAGGCCAAAAACTAAGAGGAAAACCAAATACTAGTGCCTGATGAAAAAAAAATAGTAATGGAATAGCTACTAAGGACATTCTGCTCAACTCATAAATCAATGCCTTGCTCAGCCATCATCAGAGAAGTCTTCTGCCTCAAATGGGAACAGATAGAGATTTCTAGCTAGACAAATGTAAAAAATGAGAGAACTTAGAACATTTTGGGCTAAAATGGTTGTATGCGTAAAATTCCCTTCCCTCAGGGCTCTAGAAATTCTGTGGAAGAAAAAGTGGAAAAAATTGGAATAGCCAGAGATGATGGAGAAAACTGAGAAATCAAGGCCTTCTCACATTACAGGGATGGCATACATATGAACTCCAGAGACTATGCTAACATGCATGGGGCCTGAACAGGTTTGCATCAGATGGAATCCTAGAGTAAAAAGGAGAAGTGGACACCTGGGTCCACCCATAACTCAGAAGCTATCTCCAACTGATAACCACTTGCAAATGAAAATTTAAATTTCTCTAAGGGAGTCTCTCTGGGTTAACAAATCATTTTTTAGTAAATGTTCTATTCCTTGTATTAGACAGCCAACACAAAACAAGCATTTTTTGGCATTTTTGGAGGTTCTTTGTCCCATAATGTTGTCAGAGAATGTTTTTTAATCATACAGATTCTTTGTACATATAATTTGATATCCAGTTTTGTGTTCTTTATGAAATTCCCGTATGTGTGAATATATGTCTCCATGTCTATACATGTTTCATGTGCTTCTTCTTTGGTCTTGTTATTGTTTGGTTATTTTATCTTATTCCAATTTATTTATTTATTTTTGTTTTATTACTATTCTTGAAATGTTTGTTTGTTGTCTAAGGAGAGAAAGAAACAGTGTGGAATTAGATGGGAGGGAAGTTGGGAGGCATTGGAAGGAGTATGGGAAAAGGAAAAAGTAATTCAAATATATTATATGAAAAGAGCATCTGCTGTGACAGGTGAGACCGGTCCTGTTCTCCATTAAGCCTAACTAGAGTTCCTCCGAAATGATTCACTCCACTGTCTATGTGTACTCCACCCATAGAAGGAAGTCAAATGGATTGTGAATATGACAGTTACTACAGAAAACTAAATATGATAATGCATCCCACTCATTCAGGCCCTTGAAGGAAATAACTGATGTAGCAATGGGATCTATCTTCTTTTGACAGTAGCTCATTTTATTTTAGTTTATTTTTAATCTTCTTAAGTTATGAACACCAATATAAACTCACACTTGTTAGGAGAATGTTTTCAGGTATTCAGTGACCTGGCTTATCCTCTGCAACCTTCCATTATGTTATGCTAACAGCTACACACTTACAGACACAGAGTCCCAAAATCATATATAAAAACAAAGAATGTAGAAGATACAGACTTTCAAGAAGATACTATGCATGAATAGAAAAATCACAACAGAATCATGAGAAGATTGAGGGAACATATGCAAGAAAATATCTTTGTACTAGGTTAAATCTTATTGGCGATGCTAATTTAAAAGTACAAATGATTATAAGTTAATCTGTGTGTGTTAGACAGCTAACAAAAGGTGTCATCCTTGAGAGAGTATAATTCTCCTTCTCCCAGGACTAGTTACTTACAGCTCTATGTCTATTGATGTGATGCTGTAAAACTCACCTAGCCCCATTTCATATCAACATGGAAATTGACACTATTGCTCTGTGTTTTTTATGCATCCATTTCTAAGAGACTATATCACTGCAGAGTTTCTGAAATTCTAGCTTTTAGAGTATTTCCATTCCCTCTTCTATGTTGTTCTCTGACTCACAGATGCAGGATATATACAGTCTACAAAAATAATCTTAACAGGTTTTGTGTGTGTGTGTGTGTGTGTGTGTGTGTGTGTGTTTGTGCATACACAGACAAACATAATCAAAGAAAGAGTCAATTATAATTTAAAATATTAAAAAGAGTGATTTTAGAGCAGGAAAATAATATCTACAATTAAGATGAGAGAAGTTTTTTCATTTTACCCTGATTCCACTGAGTTTGAAATGTTTAATAGACTAACTACAAAAGAATAGTAAGACAACATATACATCACTTCTTTTCATTATCATGTATATTTCTTGCCTGAGAATTTAATGCATGCATATAATGTGTTTAGATCAAATCCACTCCATATTTTCTCATCTCAAACTACTCCTATATCCCTTCACTGCTTTCTCTCCTAACATCATATAATCTTTTGTAACATAGTAAGTTCCCACAGTAACCATTAACTTACAAAGTTTATCAGCTAGAGATGTGACTTTGTGAGACCCTCACCACTGCATTCTGAGATTTCATCTGGCTTGATCTTGCATAAGTGTTATGTGTTCAGTCACAGTTGTTGTGAACCCCTGCTTGCAAAGGCTTTTATTGTTCAAAAAATACTTTCTCAGGAATTTCACACTACAAGTTTTAAAATTCTCTTCTCTGATAATTGTTGCTAGTATCACTTCTCTGTGAGTATAAAGGTAAGTATATAGGGAAGGAAATTTATTAGAATTGAAATAGTAGACACTTATGTCTAGTCCCTACTAATGCCAAGCATGTGTTCCGTCTTTTGCAGATGGCTTTAAGTCTAATCAAAATGGACCTCAATACTCACATAACATTGGTTCTACTACAGCAGCAGTGAGGATTTATTGCCAGGAAAGTTTTCACTGTAACCAGCATGGTTCATAGCAGAAAAAAAGTTAATAATTTTTTTTTTAACAAGGAGTATGAATAGTACCTTCTAGCACTATGGCAGCAATTGAGTAGGAATGAAACTTCAGGGTTAGTACAGGCTTGATATCTCCATGACTTAAATACATGATATCTGTAGATAAATTAGATCTTACTCCCATTTTTTGCAGTGAGTCACTGAGAGTGATAGTAGTAGTACCTTGCACTGTTTTAAGGGTCTGTGGTAATCCACTTATCAGTACCTCAAATGGAATTATACCACATCTGACCAACCTTTTCTTTTTTATAGCAAATGTAGGATATAAGAGAGGCATTATTTCCCTGCATAGAATAGCTACATTTGTACTCTTGATACATACATATTTTAAAGAAGTTTCTACAATTGTGTGTACGCATATAGCTTTTTCAAAGGACTTTAGTATTAATTGTGTCTCTCCCTTTCTACCCTTTACCCTTCCACCCAATTACCAATTACAGGTAACACTTCCTATTTTACTATTCCCCTTTGACCTGTTAGATAACCTGTATCCTACTATCCTCCTTTCCTTTGCTTATGGTCCCATATTAGTTTATTGACTTCCACAGATAGTATTTAATCCCAATATCTAAACCTGAAAATTTAGGATCCACATACAAAGGAGAAAATAAAATCTTTGCCTTTCTGGCTCTGGAATATTCCATTCACAAAGATTTATTTTTGCAGTTCCATTTATTCACTGGAGAATTTTGATTTTACTTACAACTGAATAATAACCCGCTGTGTAGATGTGGCAGATTCCTATTGCCCATTCATGGACAGTCAAGTTCTTTCCATGTCATGTCTATTGTGAATAGAGCTGCAATAAAAGTGAATGAGTAGGTATTTCTGTGGTAATATACTAAATTCATGGATAGTATAGCTGAGTTGTATGGTATCTCTGCTTCTAGCTACTTTGAGAAAACTACATACTGATTTTCATAGTCACTCCAACCAATCTACCCTCCAAAAATCAAGTTATATTAGCAGCAAATAACCAATATACTGTGTGTAAAACCATTTTATGGGCTGCTTTAATGGAAGGAAAATGACAAAGAGGAGCATCAACATTCATATCAGTCTGCTTTGTAATTGTGGCAGCACTGTGAACAGCTACTTCGCCTACCATGTTATGATGAAGCCACAATAAACTCTTCCTCACAAAATTCACTCTTTTTCCTGGTGGTTGATCATAGTAATGGGGCACTTCCCTAGGACCACTGAGCTTTCTTGGTATAGAGAGCTACTATTGCTTACACTGGTCAGGAGAGGGTCCATTATCAGCTGCAGAACTTTTGTTATACCACCTACCTCCTTGTGTCTAACTGACCCCAGGCTGACCCAATAGTCATATCCTGTTGACCATTTCCGCATGTTTGCTTAAAGGGCCCAAGGCTTGATGAACAATGCTTGCAATAAAAGTCTATCATTCCCCACTTACCATGTAATTTACACTTTAATTTCACAACTTTGAGTGATAATCTTTAATTTGAGTACATACCATGTGACCCTGCAAGACACTTACCATAATCTTAGTATCTTTCTTTATAAAAATTTTACCATATAGTATATGGTAGATACAATTAACTTTTCATAGCTTAAGCTAAATCTACTTACCATTAATATCTCTACTTCAACCTATATGCCAAAGTACATACTGTCTCTGATGAATTTCTAGATTGTCATGAATCTCTGCTGTACTATGAGAGCTTTTGCAACAATAGAAGAATTCAACATACTACTAGTGGTTCAAAACTTCTATGATTTACAGTGTGAGTCCAGTTGCAAGTGTTCTGTATATGTTCTCATTTCTGAAATGTCTTCATTTATGAAGACAGTGCTGAACATTCTTCTAAGGAACTTCTGGAAGGGACTCATATACCTAGTGATATCTTTTTTCTCATGCTACCAATATTTTTACCTCTTCTTCTCTTGAAAGAATTGTTCTCTTGACATTAGAATCACTCAGAAACATATTAATGTCACATTTGATCTAATGTCAATTTTTTCTACAAAGTTTGCTTTCATTTTCATATAATAATTTTGATAGATTTTCCTCCCCTAACTCTTTGCAGATACTCCTCATCTTCTCGGTTCATACTCTTCTCCCTCTGTCATTTCTTTCCTTCTCTCCTTCTTTCCTTGTTTCCTTTCTTCCATTTTTTACTTCCTTGCTTCGTTCCCTCAGCAAATCAACAACAACAACAAAAGGAACCCCAAAACATAACAAAAGAAGAGAATGGAAAGTAATCAAGCAAGCAACCAACCAATCAATCAAAGAAAGAAGCAAAAACCCAAAACATCAATAGGACAAAAAATTGACCAAACAAAACAATATGAAAAAAGCTAACAGACAAACAAATCAATAGCAACAGCAACAAAAACAAAAACAAAAAAATCCATGTATTTTATTTCATGTTGGCCAGTCACTCCTTTGTGAGGATTTGTACTGGATTGTAGACGACATAGTCAATCCATTGGAGAAAACTATTTTTTCTATTTTTCAGGAAATATCAGTTGCTAAAACTTATTGGTAGGGGTAACACCTCAAATACAAAGCACTATCTCAGTACTGGGACTCTTTCTGGTTTGAATCATTGTAAGTGGTATGTGTGCTGCTATCCAGACTCTGAGAGTGCATATGTCCATCAGCACTGTTGTGTTTGTTTCCTTGGAGACATACATCACCTGTCTCTTACAATATTTCCTCTTTCTCTTTTGCATAGATCCCTGAGCCTTGAGGGGGCAGAATTTGATGTAGACATCTCATTCAGGATCGAATGCTCCAAAGTTTCCCACATTCTGCACATTGTTCAGCTGTGAATTTCTGTATTCATTCACATCTGCAAGAAGCTTTTCTGATGAGGGTTGACTGAGACATGTCCCTATAAGTATAGTAAAATGTCATTATAATTCAATTGATTGATATGTTCATTATCAGAATAACACTAGTACATTTTCCTTTAGGCCCATGATGTATCTAATATTAGGTTCTTGGCTATTTTGGCCATGTAAGGCTGTGTCTTATAGAATGGGCTTTAAATCTAAGTTTTGAAATGAGGTTTATATCTCCTATATTACTTGTAACATTATTGTTCCAGTATATCTTGAAAGCAGGTCTCTATTTTAGACCACAGGATTTATTACTGGGTGATACTGATGATTACCATTCTCATCTGTTCATATAAAAAATAAATTCAAGCACCATAAATTCTAGTCAGTTGGGTTGAAATTCTTCAGTGGGCACCAGCTAAACGTCTCTAACTGTTGTCTTCAACAATAAGACCTGACCATCAAAGTATGGAGAGCAAACAATAGTCTTTGCAATAGCCTATTATATTTTGGAATCAAAATACCCCTTTAACCCATTACTCAAGAAAATGTAACTGTCCTTGCATTGTTTAGTTGACTTGGTGCTATAAAATATCTTAGTATGGCATTGTCTCCTCCATTCTCTGACTTCTCTTAAATATTTTTCATATATGTATATATTTTAGGAAGCTTCTATATTAGTTGGTTTCCATGTGATTTCTAAAAAATGCTTCAAAAGCCCACCTTAAAGCTATTCCAAGTCTCTGCAAATATTTTTCTTTGAATGATTTTTCATAATCCTACTTTAATTATCCCATTTCAATTACTTCAGTATTTTACAAGCCCAATTTATATTCTTGTCACTGAAACTCACGTTCTCCTATACTTATCTTGTTCGATGTGGTATTCCAGGCAAGAGAAGTGATGTTCTGAAGTGCGAGGAGTACTTCCTTGCACTTCTTATTCTATTATGTTTGTAGTAACATAGTTAGTTTGTTTATCTACACACTGCAATGAAGATATTGTGTTTACCTGTGAAATACAGTAGCTTTACCATCTTATTCAACAAAAAATTAATTTATAAAAAAAAGTCTTCCATAAATAGCTACAATTCTGGTGAGGAAGCAAACAAGGCACAGATTCATCATTTCTCATACCATTAAAAATTGCATTAGGCATCTTCAAAATTTATCCTAATAGTCATTTCAAAATAAAGTTATAAATAACGTGATCCACTATTCAAGTGTCAGGCAGTTTTGATAGTGGATCTATCTTTACCACATATTGAAAGACTACTACAAATGACTCTAAATGTTTAATGTACATAGAATGTGGAGATGAAAGTGAAATGAGAATCTGAATAAATGAATGCAAATTAGTTTATACAGAGTAGCAAATAAAGTGACAAACAAAAGTTTGATGTGCCTCTCACATAATCAAACAATGCTCAACAATATGGCTTATTTTATAAATGGTTACCAAGAACACAAAACAGTCCTTATCTAAGTTATATAAGTTCACCAGGGACTCTCCAAATTGTGTATATTAATAAATAAGCTATTATTAATAAGAAAGAAAATAAAGTATTTGAATTCTCTTTCCAAACTCAAAAGTACATTTTCTCTACAACTTATTCAATATATAATTAGAGATAGTCAGTGCTAAAGGATAATTGAGCTGATAGGAAGCACCCAAACACACAAATTTCTTTCACTCTTACCACCTTAAATAACTAATCAGGTTTCTTTTCTTGACTTCAGTGAACTCAAACTGCTCCTGGTTAAGTAGGTCTGTAAAAATTGCTTCAGTTTTTCCTTTAATTCTTTTTTCCTTAAATTTGGAGAAACAGATAGCTAAAGAAACTGGGTCAACTCACTTTAGCTTGTACGAGCATGATGACAAAAAGAGAAATTTATCTAATTGAATTCACTTTCCAATATGTTTTAGCATCTTATAATTTATCCAAAGTTATGACTACACAATATGTTACTTAAAGATGTGAATTTAAGGAAACATCTAACATAAATTCTTGTGTGTGTGTGTGTGTTTGTATTGAATATTTTATTTATTTCCATTTCAAATGTTATCACCTTTCCCCATTCCCCCTCATAAGCCCACATCACATCCCTCCTCCTCCTTTTTGCTTTTATATCATTTTAATTACATGCAAGTATTAATATCAGTTCTAGGTTGAGGAACTAGAAATACAAGAGATGAAAATAGTAAAAGTACAAGCAAAACAATAAACACAAATAGTCAAAGAATAAGGAAGGCAATAAACAAAGTCCTGGGAATACTTCCATGATCACTATTTCTAAGGGCATACCAGGATGACCAAAGTATCTGAGACTACTTCACTGTCCTAGCCCAATGTCATTTTCATTCCTGAAGCCTACTTCTTTGTTCTACCCTAAGATTTATATTTCTGTCTGAAATTACTTCTTTGTTCTAGCATAATATTTAGATTCCTACCTGAAATTTCTACTTTGTTCTAGCCTAATGTCAGATTCCAGCCTGAAGCCCATTTCCTTGTTTTTAGCCCATGTCAGATTCCTGCCATGCAGCCCCAAAAGCTCTCCCCATTTTTATTGCATAAATAAGACTGAGCCTGTCTTAGGTCATTCTGACAAGAATGTCTTCCTTACCCATCATGGAATATGCATTATCAAAAGCAACATACTTCTGCCTTAAGTTGGTAAGGCTCTGAGCAGAATCTTACCTGTCCTTGGCTTGCCAGTCTGGTAAATTAATAACTCTGTCTAGGGGTCCATTTTCAGTTTCAAGTCACTAACATGAATTCTTAGGGACAAAATGATCAGTCCCAAAGATTGCCTCCATTCCTCTTACAAATACAGATTTTGGGGACTATGCTTTCCTTATCACTGGAAGATTTATCAGATGTTTCTCTTGCTGGTCATACAGGACTAACTTGAAAAGATTAGAAAAGTAGCTTTCCACAGCATAGCATAGACAGAACACTAAATATAGTGAACAAATAAAGAGTCTTGAATGCTACATGTGGAAAAAACTAACAGAAGTCACATGTAATAACATGTCCCATCAGAATAGTATCTGATTTCTCAATGGAATCTCCAAAAGAAGGGAGTCTAAAGAAAAACACTGAAAGTTCTAAAAGACTACAAATAACAATGTATACTACTGCACACATCATAAATATATGCAATAGTTGAAATGGAAAGAAAAACTTCCCATTTTAAGCAAAAAAAAATTCTTATCTACTAAGCTATTCTTATTGAGAACAATGAAAGCAAAGCTTTTGACAAAAGAGGAATAAGTATGATCAGAAGACTGTAGCAATTAAACAAAGATATAAATAATAAAAGAAATAAAACTGAAAACACCCCCCCCCAATGACTGTAATCAACACACAACTTCAATAATATCTTTAAATCTTCAATCTTCAAATCAAAGGACACAGTCTGGATGAAAGGATTAAGAAGTTGGAAGCAACCCAGATGCCCCCTAACAGAGGAATGGATACAGAAAATATGGTACATTTACACAATGGAGTACTACTCAGCTATTAAAAATAATGATTTCATGAAATTTGCAGGGAAAATGTGATTGAACTAGAAAGTATCATCATGAGTGAGGTAACCCAGTCACAAAACGAAACAACACATGGTATGTACTCAATGATAAGTAGATATTAGCCCAAAAGCTTGGAATTCCCACAATACAACTCACAGACCATATGAAGGTTAACAAGAAAGAAGACCAAAGTGTGGATGCTTCAGTCCTGCTTAGAAGGGGGAAGAAAATAATCACAGAAGGTAGAGGGCAGGAGGGACCTGAGAAGGAGTGTGAAGGGGAGGATAAAGTGGGGGAGAGGGGAGAATCAGGTGTCGGAAGAGATGAGGAGAAGTATATAAGGTCAGGAAATTGAACAGAGGTGTGTAGCAGTGGTAGTTGGGGAAGCCACTAGAAAGTCCCAGATGCTGGGGAAGCAAGAGCTTTCCAGGACCCAACGTGGATGACATTACTTGATATATCCAACAAAGGGCAAATAGAACCTGTAGAGACCATATCAAATGGATAGGCACATCCCCTGGTTGAGGGATGGGGCCACACACCCATCTCAAAAATTCTAAGCCAAAATAGTTTCTGTATAAAAAAAAATGTAGGGACAAAGACTAGAGCAGAGACTAAAGAAAAGGCCAACCAGAGACTGCCCCTCTTAGGGATCCATTTCATCTGCAGACACCAAACCCAGATACTATTGTTGATGCTAAAAAGTACTTGCTGACACTTATCCCCTGAGAGGATCTGCCAGAGCCTGACCAATACAGATGTGGATGCTCACAGCCAACAACCAGACTGAGGATAGGGGCCGCAATGGAGGAGTTAAGGGAAAGCCTGAAGGACCTGAAGGGGATTACAACCCCATAGGAAGAACAACAATATCAACTAACCAGACTTCCCCCTGCCCCCAACACACACAGCCCAGATCTCCCAGGGACTAAATCTCCAACCAAAGAGTATGCATGGAAGGATCCATGGCTCCAGCTATATATGTAGCAGAGGATTGCCTTATCTGCCATCAGTGTGAGGGGAAGCCCTTGGTCCTGTGGAGGCTTGATACCCTGCATAGGGTTACACTAGGGTGCTGAGAGCTGAGTGGGTGGATGGGCAACCTCATAAAGGCAGGAGAGAGGCAATATGGGATAGGGTAGTTGAGGAGGGGAAACCAGGAAAGGGGGCAACATTTGGAATGTAAATAAATAAAATAATCAATAAAAAAAGATAGAAGAAACAAACCCATCTCTCTGCTGTCTACAAAAAGTGAATCTTAGCTTTAGAGATAGGCACAACCATGCATATGTATACGTATACATATACGATGTAAATGATGTATATGATGTATATGTATATGTATATGTATATGTAAATGTATATGTATATGATGTATAGTACATGTACATATGATGTAGATGTAGTTTCTTTGTTTTCTTTCTTTCTTTCTTTCTTTCTTTCTTTCTTTCTTTCTTTCTTTCTTTCTCTCTCTTTATTATTTATTCACTTTACATTCCTATTGCAACCCTCTTTTCCAGTTACCCCCTCACAAAGCCTCCCTTCTCCTCTCAGAAGTGGGGAGGCCACCCTCAGTACTACCTCACATTGGCACATGGTACAACCTTAATGTGAAAAGATGACGAAAAGTATTCTAAGCAAATAGAACCAGAAAGCAAGTAGGTGCTGTCATCTTGATGTCAGACGAAATTGAGAAAAACTAAAACTAATGAGTAAAGGTAAGTAAGGTTATTTAATTATAATGATAGAAACAATAAAGTAATAAGATAATAAAATTCTAAACATAAATATACCAAATTATGGCCCATCCAATTTTGTTAAAAGTGTACTATTAAAATTACAGATACATTAACATCAATCCATTAATAATAAGTGATTTCATACCTCATTCTCTCCTATAAACATGTAAAGAGTTTTCTGAGTAGGGGAAGAGTGTCAATAGTAAAGCTGTTACTGTAGTGAGGGAGATGCCATGGGTAACAATTAATACAGTCATTTCCATGACAGAATGGCCAGTGTTGCTAGCACAAATAAACATACAGCACTGCTCACTAGACTCCTAGAGTTAAATTATGGTTGTACTAAGTCTATAATAACATTACTGAATGTTCTTGCTTTGGTTAGTTGAGCACAATTTTATGATAATTGTGGCATTCTATAAAAAGAGTTTGCAGCAGTATATAGATATAGAGAGCAACCTTAAAGTGGAACAGATATAGCTTAATCTAACAGTGGGTTTTTATGTCTACCAAGCACATCACAGTATAACATTTGAAATAAAAGGTGTTCAACTTGGGGTAGGCATCTTGTTGACATACAGAGTGTACACTAGAGTAGAAGAGAAACTGAGGACATAAGATTAAGTTAAACTTACATGATCAAATGAAATGAGAATATTTGGGTTTGCAGATTGTTCTCTCAGATCTGGGAACTTTCAGCGGATATACATGGTTGATAAACAGGATATGGCCACAGGGTCAGCCTGAAGCCAATAAGACGTAAGAAGACAGGTGATGTCGCAAAATTCTGCGTAAGAAAACAGGGACTGCCCATCATTTACCTTGATCCAAGACAACCAATGGGAGCCTACTACACTAAGGTGGCTCAGTGGCCTTATAAAAGTGCCTCAAGATGATGAAAACTGCTGTCAAACAGGTGATGACATTTCTACAAATGCCATTTTTCATTGTTATGATAGATCTGATAAACTGACTTTGATGACATAGTTTACTGTGGATCATATTGCAAAAGGGACACTAGGACAAGACAGGTGAGACAGCTGGCCATGCTACTTCCAGGAACAGGAAGCTACAGGATACAATCCTGTTGCTGTAATTTCCTTGTCCTTGTCATTTAAACAGATGCACAGCTCATGAAGTGCTGCTACCCACATTTAAGAGGATTTTTTTGCTGTTAAAAGTAGCCAGATATTGATTTTCTCCCCGAGCAATACCCAGAGGTTTGTTTCCTAATGTCATCCTAATCATATATCATATCATATCATATCATATCATATCATATCTATCATGTCATATTCTAATCTATATTAGGCACTGCAATTCTAACCCTTAAGATATACTATAAATTGAATCAGAAAACTTTGTAATCCAAATTCAAACAATGTACCTTCACAGGGAGAGGAAAAAGTATCTACCAACACGTGTAACAAGAAACTATGACAGTCTAATGAAATGTCAAGTATTTGCTGATGAAAATTATCTTTCTTTTATTTTTAAAATTTATTTGAATATGTTATTATGTCGCAAATATGTTCAAGAAATAGCCAAGGAAATGTTTGATTTAAATGTGTTTCTCCTTTCATTATCAGGTGGGCTAGTCCTGAATCCCGTTTTTTTATTTTGGACATTGCTAATATTTAATAACCGGAACTGTTTTGCATTGACTTTCGAGTATTAAAGAGGCTAAAGGCAGTCCTATTGCTTCAATCATTTATGTTTCCTAATCAGCCACCTTGCTGGTTTAAAATCATCCTAAAAATCCATTCAACTGTTAAGTATTTCTTCAGTAGTAGATTTAAATAATAATTATAAATAGTAAGGACATATGCATTCATTCAATAAACAATTAAATATTAACATGTAAATGCAAATAAATTTTCTTTTTAAAATTTGCTCTTTTTAATATTTATGAATAATCCAAAGACAGAGATTGTTTCATCATGTTTATAGTTATTTTTCTGTTGCCTTGACAAAACACAATGACTAATATATCCAAAGCTAAAAGAATGCATGTAATTTGAGATCTCACAGTGCCAGAGGGTTAGAGGCCATGGTTATTGTGATGAAAGCATGAGAAATTGGACTCAAAACACCTTAAGATCTAGATATGTCTCTTTAGGTATATGCCCAAAGGATGTGTCATCCTTCCACAGAAAGAGTTACTAAACCATACTATTGTTATTTATTTATAATAGTCAAAAACTGAAAAGAACCTGGGTGTACCTCAAGAGAAGAATGAATGAAAAAATTTACACAGCAGAATATTATTCAGCTGTTAAAACAAATGGAATCATGAAATTAACAGGTACATGGATTGAATAAGCAAATATCATCCCAAGTGAGGTTACCCCGAATCAGAAATACAAATGTGGTATACATTTACTTCTATGTTGATATTAACTGTTAAGTCAATGATAATCAGGCTATAATGTAACCACAGAGGTAAGGTATAGAATAAGAGACTAAAAGACATAGATATTTGTAGGAAAATAAAGTAGAATAGATAATTATGAAATGATGAGGAAGCAGGAATGGGATGATCAAGTGGTTAGGGAGACACATAAGGGGGAAAGGGAGAAAATACCATTAGAGAGACATTAAATTATGAGCCATTTGAATTTTTGTATTGAAAGCTGATACACTATACATTTCCTAAAATACAAACATATACAATCTAAGTGAATTTGCTAAATTACCCGGAGACAGAATGCTAGCTGGCCATTTCCTGTCACCAAATGAAGGTTCCTGTACTAGGATTTGATTACATCTAATTAAATTCTTGGCCAAAAAGGGTCTCATGGAAACCACCAAACAACCCAGGCTCCTATAGAGTCTATAGGGTGCTCTCCACAAACTGATAGAAAAATCCCATTGCTGAAGACAACCTCTACATAATTCATTGAACATAAAGATGCCATGCTGGTGTCTCCTTAGTGCTTTTACTGTTCTATGCTAGCTTCTTTTGTACCAGAGTTACTATACATGATTTCAAAGGAAAAACACACAGCTAAACCAAAAAAAAAAAAAATCCTTTGATATACAGTGGTTTCCTTCCTGAAGATATGCTAGAAAATGGTGACACAAAGCATGTAAGAATAACCAGCCAATTCTTATCTCACTATATGAAGTTGAACTCCAAGTGGATCAAGGACCTCCACATAAAACTAGATACACTGAATCTAATAGAAGAGAACTGGGGAAGATGCTCAAACACATAAGCACAGGGGAAAAGTTCATGAACAGAATACCAATGCCTTATGCTCTAAGATCAAGAATCAACAAATGGGACCTCATAAAATTGCAAGGGACACTGTCAATAGGACAAAACGGCAACCAACAGATTGGGAAAAGATCTTTCCAATCCTACATCTGATAGAGGGCTAGTATCCAATATATGCAACAAACTCAAGAAGTTAGACTCCAGACAACCAAATAAACTTATTAAAGATGGGGAGCAGAGCTAAAAAGAGAATTCTCAACTGAGGAAACTCGAATGGCTGAGGAGCGCCTAAAGAAATGTTCAGCATCCTTAGTCATCAGGGAAATGCAAATCAAAACAACCCTGAGATTCCACTTCACACAGTCAGAATGGCTAAATAAAAAACTCAGGTGATAGCAGATGCTGGCGAGGATGTGGAGAAAGGGAACACTCCCATGTTGGTGGGATTGCAAGATGGTGCAACACCTATGGAAATCAGTCTGGCGGTTCCTCAGAAAATTGGACATATCACTACCTGAGGACCCAGCTATACCACTCCTGGGCATATATCCAGAAAATGCTCCAACATATAACAAGGACACATGCTCCACTATGTTCATAGCAGCCTTATTTATAATAGCCAGAAGCTGGAAAGAACCCAGATGTCCTTCAACAGAGGAATGGATACAGAAAATGTGGTACATTTACACAATGGAGTACTACTCAGCTATTAAAAACAATACCTTCATGAAATTCATACGCAAATGGATAGAACTTGAGAATATCATCCTGAGAGAGGTAACTCAGTCACAAAAGAATACCCATGGTATGCACTCACTGATAAGTGAATATTAGCTCAAAAGTTTGAAATACCCAAGATTCAACTCACAGACCATATGAAGCCTAAGAAGGAAGATCAACGTGTAGATGCTTCAGTGATTCTTAGAAGGGGGAACAAAATACTTGCAGGGAAAATATGAAGAAAAATGTGGAGCAGAAACTGAAGGAAAGGTCATCCAGAAACTGCCCCACCTGGGGATCTGTCCCATATACAGTCAGCAAACGCAGACACTATTGTGGATGCCTAGAAGTGCTTGCTGAGAGGAGCCTGATATGGCTGTCTCCTGAGAGGTTCTGTCAGAACCTGACAAATAAGAGGTAGCAAACCATTGGACTGAGCCCTGGGTCCTTGATGAGGAATTGGAGAAGGGACTGAAGGAGCTGAGTGCGTTTGTTGCCCATGGGGGAACAGCAGTGTCAATCATCAGTCCCCTCGGAGCTCCCGGGACTGGACCACCATCCAAAGAGTACACATCAGGGACCCATGGCTCTGGCTGCATGTGGCAGAGGATGGCCTTATTGAACGTCAGTGGGAGGAGCAGTCCTTGGGGTGAGGGTGTTTGAGGCTCCAGTGTAGGGGAATGCCAGGGAGAGAAGATGGGAGTGGGTGGGTGTGGGGGAGCACCTCATAGAGGCAGGGGAGGAGTGATGGGTTAGGGAGTTTCCAAAGGGGAGACTTGGGAAGAGGAAAACAATTGAAATGTAAATAAAGAAAATATCCAATTAAAAAAAAAAAGAATAACCAGCCAATATCTAATTTGACTTAAGACGTACATACTCAACATTGCTTGGGTGATCTAGAACCTGCAATTAATACAGGACCTGGATTAAAACCAATTACTACTGATCTAAATATAATGTAGCAATAAAATGACTCCTAATGATAGTCTACTATACTCGCAGATCAATGTCTTCTTTAGTCATCATCAAAGAAACTTCCTCTTGCAGGAAAAGGGAACAAATATAAAGACCCGTGGCCAGATATTATGCGGAGAATGTGAGACCATAGAACACTTAGTTCTAAAGGGGATTCCTCCATCAAATCTTTTCCCTTTTGGCTCAGTGAACACAGTGGAAGAGGAGGCCAAAAAATGTAAGAAATAGGGGATGGAGAATACCAAAGCAAGGCTCTGTAAATCAACATTCTTGCTACACCTATGAACTCATAGAGACTGAAGTAGCATACACAGGACCTTCATAGGTCTGAACCTGATGTGGTCCCAGGGCTAGAAGCAGAGGACACAAGCCCCATCCCTAATAGGGAAGCAGTTCCAATTAATAAGCACTTGCAAATAAATAATTAGTTTCTTCCAAGGGAGTCTCACTGGAGAAACAAACTATTCTTAAGGATAGGTAGAACGGCCAAAAGTAGATGCCCAAAACTAGATAACAAAGACTCATATGATACATCATTTGTGAGTTTTTGTCTCATAATGCTGGTGTCAAAGGTTATTTGTTTCGTTTTGTGTTTGATTTACTTTATATATCAAACACACACACAATACACACACACACACTCTTCTTTTAACCCTATATTTCCTATGCATATATATTATGGCTGCCAGTGTTTTTTCATGTTTGTTTGTTTTGTTTTTGTCACTTTTTAATATTATTTTTATTATTTTTATTCTTCTTTATTTTTATCCACTTTCTGATCCACCTCCAAATGTTCTACATCCCACACTTCCCCCCTCCCTCCAGGAGGATGTCCCCACCCCCAACCCCACCACACTTCCCCACTCTCTGGGACCCCAAGACTCTCGAGGGTTAGGTACATCTTCTCTGACTGAGTCCATACCTGGCAGTCCAACGCTGTATGTGTTGGGGGCTCCATATCAATTGGAGTATGCTGCCTGGTTGGTGGCTCAGTGTTTGAGAGTTTCCGGGGTCCAGATTAGTTGAGACTGTTGGTCTTCCTGTGGGATCACCCTGCTCCTCAGCTTCTTCCAGGTTTTCCCTAATTCAACCACAGGGGTCAGCAGCTTCTGTTTATTGGTTGGGTGTAAATATCTGCATCTGACTCTTTTGGCTCCTTGTTTGACCTTTCAGAGGGCAGTCATGATAGTCCCCTGTTTGTAAACACACCATAGCATCAGTAATAGTGTCAAACCTTGCCCCCCCGCCCCCCTTAGCTGAATCTCAATTAGGGCCTGTCACTGGACCTCCTTTTTCTCAGGCTTTTTTCCATTTTTGCTTCTGAAGTCTGTCAGACAGAACTCTGTCAGAGTTTTTTACTGTGCTATAGCAACCCCATCCCTCCACTTGATGCCCTCTTTTTATTCCAGGTAGACTCTACAAGTTCCTTCTCCTCACTGTAGGGTCTCTCCATTTGAGTCTTGAAAGTCTCTCACCTCCCAGGTCTCTGGTGTATTCTAGAGGGCCCCCCCTTCCCCACCTCCTACCTCCTGTGGTTGTCTGTTTGGATTCTTTCTGCTGGCCCTCGAGGCCATAGTCCTGTTCCTCCTCCCCAATACCTGATCATATTCCCCTCTTCTCCTCTCTGTCCCTTTCCTACACAGGTCCCTCCTTATTTCCTCCTTCTGTGATTGTTTTCTTCTCCCTCCCAAGTGGGATTGAGGCATTATCACTTGAGCCCTTTGGCTTGTTAGCCTTCTTGAATTCTGTAGATTGTATGCTCGAAATTCTGTATTCTTTTGACTAATAGCCACTTATTAGTGAGTACATATCATGCATGTCCTTTGAGGTCTGAGTTACCTCACTCAGGTTGATATTTTCTAGTTCCATCCATTTGCCTGCACAACTCAGGATTTCCTCATTCTTAATAGCTGAGTAGTATTCCATTTTGTAAATGAACCACATTTTCTGATCCATTCTTCTGTTGTGGGACATCTGGGTTGTTTCTAGCTTCTGGCTATCACTTTACCTCCCAATATCAGCTCCCACTCTCCTCCCAGTATCTGCTCCCACTCATGCAGATGCTTCCTAATTCCTCCTTCCCTTCTGCTCTGAGAGGGGAGTACCATCTGAGAATCAACCCACCCCTTGCACATCAAGTCATTGCAAGACAAGGGACATCTTCTACTGAGGCCAGACAAGGAAGCCCAGTTAAGAGATCAGGATCCACACTCAGGCAACAGATTCATAGTCAGCCCCCATTCCAATTGTTGGGGCTTCTGCATGAAGACCAGGTTGCACACCTGTTAATGTGTGCCAAGGTGCCTAGGTCCAGGCCAGGCTTTCTCTTTCTGGGAGCCCCCAAGGGTACAAGTTAACTGACTCTGTTGGTCTTACTAGGGAGTCCTTGTCCTCTTCAAGTCCCTCAATCCTTCCTCCAGTTCTTGTAGTAAGACTCCCTGAGCTCCATCAAATATTTGGCTGTGGGTCTCTATATATCTTTTCACCAGCTGCTTAATAGAGCCTCTCAGAAAATATTTATGCTAGACTCCTATCTGCAAGCATAATAGAATATCATGAATAGTGTCAAGGATTGCTTCTTGCCCATGGGATGAGTCTCAATTTGGGCCACTCATTAATTGGCCATTCCTTCTGTTTATCATTGTCTCTACACATCTTGTAGGCAGGACACATATGGGTGGAAGGTTTTGTGGGTGGGTAAGTGTTCTTATCCCTCCACTGGGAGTCCTACCTAGCTAGCAGCAGGAGGTTGTCACTTGTTCATGTCATATTTGTTTAAGCAGGAGAAAATTGCCGAGTTCACTCTTAGTCCTCCAGTAATCCTTTAGTGAGAATGACAGGGGTTCTTTAAAGGCAAACATTTCAGTCACTCTATGGATAAATCATTCTTCCATCCACCGACTACCATCCCTGCCAGGCATCCAGACAATTGCCCACTGATTTCTTTCTGTTTTTTCCTTTTATTTAAAATTGTTTTTTTTCTTACATAATATATTCTGATTATTATTTCCCCTTCCTCTACTACTCCCATTTCCCTCCTATGTCCTCTGCCATATGAATCCAGCCCAATTATGCCTATCATTGGGAAACAAACATGCTTCTAAAGAAATATGATACAATGATGATATATATAAACAAAATGACCAGTTCATGGAGACTTCTCTTGGGAAAAAGTTTAGAAATATGCTTCAAAGTCACACTATTAGGGGAATCCTGCTAATTCCATCTTTTTGAATCTTCCCAGAGAGGTCCTGAAGTATACAATACTATAAAACCAACAACAATCCCCATTAAGCCCCTCTTTCCCATTAGCTTCTGGGATGGTACTTGATGCATTGCATAAAACTTCCTTGGAATGAGGAACTGTGGGAGGGCTGACCAGGAGAGGGGTAATGACTGGAATGTAAAAAATAAAAGTATAAAGAAATTTCTCTTTGGCATGTAGGGTTGATGTGGTAGTTCTCATTTTTAAAATAAAAGGTGACTACAAATGCCAAAGTCAGAAAAGCCAATTTGTCAAAATTTCTTTTCTTAACTAAAAGAAAAAAAATTATTCCAAAGAATTGTGTCTTAGTTAGGGTTTCTGTTTTGTTTCTCCATTCCTAACTGTAATAGTTAAATGCTTTGAAGCTTTTAAAGACCAATTCAAAATAAATTTTGTTTTCTACCAACCATGTGTGTACTTTCTACTTTAATTAAACCACTTACTGTGGTTGCTTTATTTGTTAAGCTTCTCCATCTTAGATTCTTCCACAACTGGACTGTCTTAGTCAGAGTTCTTATTCCTTCACAAACATCATGACCAAGAAGCAAGTTGGCATTGCTCTTCATCACCAAAGGAAGTCAAGACTGGAACTCAAGCAGGTCAGGAAACAGGAGCTGATACAAAGGCAATGGAGGGATGTCTGTTATTGGCTTGTTTCCACTAGCTTGTTCAGCTTGCTTTCTTATAGAGGACAAGACTACCAGCCCAGGGATGGCACCACCCACAAAGAGCCCTCCCCAACCCCCTGATCACTAATTGAGAAAATGCTTACAGCTGGATTTCCTGGAGGCCTTTCTTCAACCGAAGCTCCTTTCTCTGTGATAACTCCAGCTTGTGTCAAGTTGACACACAAAACCAGCCAGTACAATTGACCCATGTCAACTTGACACACAAACACATCACTATTAAGCCTCAACTCTTACTTTCTTATTCATCTCCAAGATCTAAATAACTTTAAAAGTCACACAGTCTTTGTAAATTCTTACATATTAAATTTTCAATACCTTTAAAATATCCAATCTCTTTAAAATTCAAGGTTCTTTACAATTAAATTTTCTTAACTATGGACTCCACTAAAATACTTTTTCTTAAAGAGGGAAATATATCAGGGCACAGTCAATAGCAAAATCAAATTCCAACTGTTCAATGTGTGGGATCCAACTCATGATCTTCTGGGCTCCTCCAAATGCTTAGGTCACTCATCTAGTCCTGCCCTTTGTAGCACACACCTTGTCTTCTAGGCTTCAGCTGCCTGTACTCCACTGCTGCTGCTGTTCTTGGTGGTCATCTTATGGTACTAGCATCTCCAAAACACTTCTGCTGACTTCCGCTGTAACTAGGCTTCACTAATAACCTATCATACACTCTCTTCATGGTGCCAAGCCTCAACTCCTTTGCATTACTCCTTCAGTTCTGGACAATCAATTGCAACTGAGGCTGCACCTTCTTCACCAAAGGCCTTCCATGGCCTCTCACAATGCTAATCCTCAGCTGCTCTTCATAACTCCTTCATGCTTTCAAAACCAGTACCACCTGGGTGACTCTTACACATTACCAAGTCCAGCCACAGCACAAGGTACAATCTTGGCTATTTCTGGATCAGAGCTTCTGTGCTCTCAGAAAACACTTCCCAGAAGATTTCACCTCAGTGTTGCTGGTATCTTCTTAATCATCACTAATATCGTAGCTCCAGCTAACCAGCATCTATAGTCCCAGTAATGCAAAGGCTTTACTTTAGTAGTTCTGGTATCTTGTTAATCATAGCTGATTCTTCAGCCTCAGCTAACCAAAACCACAGACTTCTTAGAATCAATATAGCAATGGCCCTGATAAGAATATTTAACATTCCCTCTGAAATTTCACAAGCCAGGCCTCCATTGTTTGTATACTGGATGGCTCTTCTAGCCCAAAGTTCCAAAGTCCTTCCACAGTCCTCCCAAAACATGGTCAGGTTGTCACTGGAATACCCCAATATGCTGGTACCAATTTGTCTGAGTCAGAGTTATTTTTCTAAACTTTCTTTTAATTTTTATTGGATATTTTATTTATTTACATTTCAGATGTCATCCCCTTTCCCCATTTCCCCTCCCTAGAAACCCCCTATCCCACCCCCCTCCTCCTTGTTGCTTTTATATCATTTTAATTACATGCAAGTATTAAGGTCAGTTCTAGGTTGAGGAGCTAGAAATACAAGAGACAAAATTGTCAAGGGACAAACAAGACAATAAACACAAATAGTCAAAGAACAAGCAAGGCAATAAACAAAGTTCGAAACTCCATGATCACTGTTTCTAAGGGCTTATCAGGATGACCAAAATAGTTGAGCCTACTTCCCTGTCCTAGCCCAAACCATTTACATGTCTGAAGCCTACTTCTTTGTTCTAGCCTAAGATTTAGATTCCTGCCTGAAACTAGTTCTTTGTTTTAGCCTAATATTTAGATTTCTGCCTGAAATCACTTCCTTGTTCTTGCCTAAGATTTAGATTCCTGCCTGAAATTACTTCTTCGTTTTAGCCTAATGTCAGATTCCTGCCTGAAGCCTATGTCTCTGTCCTTGTCCAATGTCATATTGGTTCTGGAATTTTCAGAGATATATTTGTAAATTAGTTACAGTTCTCCAAGATATTATGTTAGCAAGAGATAAAGTTGGGACAGGATCTGGATTTCAACAAGTGTTGGTACATGTGTTAAAGCTCTGTTCATTGTCAAGTTAAAATTACTTTTGTTTCGTTTACAGTGTTTATTGTAAGTTGCATTGATTGTACACTTTCTAATGGTGTTAGTGTGTTGAAATTTGACATGTCTGTTACGCAGGTCTATCAACCAGCTTTTGTTTTATTGCCCTGAGTATTACAGAACCTTGGTGTTCTGAGAAAATCTTGCAAGTACTGGGAAAACTGAGTCAAACTTTAAGTGGAGCAAGAGGGTAGTGGGCTTGATTATTGCTGGTATAATAACTTTAATTACATTAATTGCTAGCACTACTACTTCTCCAATTGCTTTGACACAAGAAGTTAAGACGATACTTTTGATAATCATTTAGCAAAAAATGTTAATAATGTGTTGATATACAAGAGGATTTAGATAGGATTTGGAAGAATGGATTGATGCTCTTTATCCTATTCAAATTATTGGGAGGGGGTTCAGAGTTTAAGAGTAAGGAGCCCTCTCAAGTGTCATGACAAACACCATTAGATTTATGTTACTTGCAATATTTACGATGATAGTCATTATAATTAGGAAAAAGTTTAAAGACACTTGCAGTATATTTGGCATAATTCTAACAACTCTCTGGATGTTTTAACTTTGCATAGTAAGCTTATGAATTTAAAGAATGCTGCTCTGCTGAGCATTCATGCAGTAGATACTGCTGATAAAATTACCCATGATCTGAGGTCAGTATTTCTATTTTGGTCAAGCTTCAAGAATGGCATATATAGCTTGATCTTAGTAGTCCTTTTTGTCCTGGGAATGCTTTTATTCCTGCCCATAGTGCTAAAGCTTGTCTTTAACAACATCAACATATTGGCAGCCAAAGTACATGGCTTGAAACAGAAAGTGGACCTCCAGACAGAGTCATTAATTTAACAGGATGGCAAACCAAGGATGGGTAAGGTTCTGCACAGAGCCTTACCAACCTAAGACATAAGTGCATTGCTTTTGATAATGCATATTCCACGATGGATAAGGAAGGCATTTTTGTCAGAACCAACTAATACAGGCTCAGTCTTGTATATGAAATGAAAAAGAGGAGAGTCGGAGAGCTTTTAGGGCTGCTTGGCAAGAATCTCACATTGGCTAATGACAAGGAAATGGGCTGCTTAATCAGAGTTTCTATTCCTGCACAAACATCATGACCAAGAAGCAAGCTGGGGAGGAAAGGGTTTGTTCAGCTTACACTTTCTACATTGCTGTTGATCATCCAAGGAAGTCAGGACTGGAACTCAAGCAGTTCAAGAAGCAGGAGCTGATACAGAGGCCCTGTAGGGATGTTACTTACTGGATTGCTTCCCCTGGCTTGCTCAGCTTTCTTTATTATAGAACTCAAGACTACCAGCCCAGGGATGGCACCACCCACAAACCCCACCCCCTTGATCCCTAATTGAGAAAATGCCTTACAGCTGGATCTCAAGGAGGCATTTCCTCAAGGAAGGCTCCTTTCTCTGTGATAACTCCAGCTTGTGTCAAGTTAACACAAAACCAGCCAGTGCAAATTGACATGCTCCATTCAAGTATTTAACAATAAACATTAATGCATGCAATTTATGTAATCTATGTCACTACATACTAAAAAAAGTGAGAATATTAATGTTGGTTGAGATATTAGAATCTAGGAGTGACATTTTTCATTAATCTCTTTCATCAATCTATTGAAAACATTGGAATTCTTGGTATTGTTAATGAAAGTGAGATATTCCTTACATGACAACCTTTAGGGTACACACATACAACACATGTTCAGGGAACTATACTACACTACTAGCGTAGAAGTTTTGTAAAACCTATAGTATCCCAGGAAACAAGTATGACATGACTCCTGATTTCTCTTACAAATGTCTTTAAACTGCTCCTCTGAATTCTTTCTTGTTTTTTTAATTCTTGTTTTCTTAGGATCATCTCAACCAACTTTATAAGTTCTGTTCATGCTATGCATGTCAGGCTTCTCTGAATGACGGTCAACTTCATCTTTTATTCACAATATTTACCCTTTAAGTACATTACCCTTATCCTCTGATTGTTCAGGTTACTTAGCATGGTTGTAGAAATGAATATTTTTATGATAGTTCTTCCCTTTAATTTTTCTGGATATTCATTTTTTAATATTTTTTTCCGAATTAGAGAAAGGATTAAGTCAGAAGACTCCTGATCCCACTAACTTTTCATATGATCTCAAGAGCCATTGATAACTAGGACAATTTTCTATTATTTAAAAATATTTCTTCCAGAAATGTACATGCATGCACAAAACAGGTTATTGTAAAAATAATTCGTGTGATTTTGTGCTCAATGGAATTTTCTTAATGTATAGACAAGAAAGAACATATGCATGTTTCCATCAGTTTCTTGGCGGATTGTCTCTGATGATGATTTGCTAATCTCCTGTAAATGAGTATATCACAATATCATTAGGAGTCATATGACCTCTGGTTTCTGGCCCTCCAGGCAGTGTCACAGGTGGGTTTCCTTTCATGTCATGAGTCCAAGCTGGACTAGTCATTGGTTAGCCACTCCTACAATGTCTATGCCATCTTAACCCCAGCACAAAAGGCTGGCAGGAAAAATTTTTGTTAGACACTTTTGTGTCTGTTTTGGTATCCCAATCCTTCTACTGGAAGTCTTACCTAGATATATGAGTGGACCAGTTCAGGCTCTGTATCCCCCATTACTAGGACTCTAGAATATATTTTAATTGGTTTACAAAATAGTTGAATTTTATAAGACTTCTTCATTTACACTTAGTATTTATTAATGTCTCCTCTACCCACCATTCCCCAGAAGGTCTATTATTACCCTTACTCAAAACTTTAGCTTCCATTCTTTATACCATACTTGTTTTACTATCCAGTCTTACTTAGATGTTGTTACTAAGTTTGTAAGCCCATAGTTTTTATAGTAGCTTTAAGTATACTACATTTTTAATTAAAGTTTCCTGTTTCCATTTATTATTTGTCCTTTCCCACATCCTATTACATCCTTGAACCTTCACACTCCAAGTATTTCAACTCTTATTTTTATGTCACCTATATTTTATTGTTCCATTCCCTAAATATATTCCATTGCTATTGGCCCACTTCCAGTTTCCTAGATCTTATAAGTAAATCATGTGAAACACATAAACAACTTAATGCTAGGTCCTTTATATGAGAGAAAAAATATCTTTGGTGGATGGGTGATCTGTCTCTGTACTTTTCTTCCAGTTACGTTAATTAATCTGCAAAAATCATCCATTCATTTTCTTTAAATCTGAGCAATTTTTCATTCCTAGAATGCATGGCATTTTCATTACTTATTCATCAGTTATTGGACATCTAGTCTGATTCCATTTCCTGGCTATTGTGAATAAAGCAGTAATAAACAAGGATATGAATGATATAGCATCCTTGAGTACATGCCCAGGTATCATATAGCTTGGCCAGATGGTATATCTATTTGTAGGTTTGTAAGATACCTCTCTCTGTGAGTACACAGAATCTACATTATTTCTACCATTCTTTCCTCACTCTATAACTCCTCTTTTAACTCCACTTAATCTCAAATTCATGAACTCTTCTCTTTGAACATATGTGCTTCCCCACACACACATACAAGTGAACACATGTACAACTTACTGATTTCTCTTAGTACTGCTAGGGGGTTCATGTGTTTAAGACTGACCACGAGAATTGGATAAATTATTAGGACTTTGAAGAAAAATGATGTACTCTCCTATAGTAGCTTGTAGATCTTCATCTAGAGCTGGGACATTATAAAGTTTTCCCCATGCATTTTGGCATGCTACCTGGATCAGTCAATAAGCAGATATTATTTAGACAGCCACACTATAGAGATTTCACAGTTGCAATATCTCTGATATGTGTATAAGACATTATTTCACAGCAAGTGTCTTTGTCCTCTGGCTCTTGTCATTTTACCAATGCTTCTTCCACAATGATACCTAAACTTTAAATGTAGGCACTGGAGGAACCTTAAGCATGTAGGGTATTTTCTCTCACAATCTCTTTTTTTTCTTCATTTTGAGCAGTTTTGGGTTTATTATTGCCTCTATCTCCTACAAAAGAAAGCTCCCAAAATGAAGGTTGAAAGTTAGACTTGTCTTTGGGTATCAAAATTATTAGGATAACTGTATGAAAAACTGTTGCAGTAAATTCTCTTATAGGGTTCATGACCTCCGTGCCATTTATCATTGGCTAAATTTACAGTACTAAGCATGCATTCTCTACTACTCAGCAGACCTCAAGTCCAATTAGTGAGCTGTTGTTTACTCTCAAGTTGTAAGTATCACTATAGAGAAAATCTAGATAGGCTGCGCACTGTTGTAGTTCGTAGACCTTATATCTGGGTGGGTCAATTGATTGCCATTCTTGCAAGCTTAAAACATGATAGTATGAGGAATTGTTCTGTTTTGTGATGCAAATGAGATTGTTTCCAGTTTTTCTTAATTTCTTCTGATGTTGTCCGTGGATTTCTAATATGTAGCCATTAGTATGTTCAGGTGTGTTCACTCCTATTCTATTTTGTCTCTGATTTTTATCATAAAGGAATTGTGAATTTTGTCAAAACTCATTATTGCATCTATTAAATTACTGTTATTTTTGTCCTGTAGTCTACTTATATGATTTATCATATTTACTCATTTTTATATGTTGGGCCATCTTCTCATATCCATGATAAAGCCAACTTGATATATACTTGTATTCTATTTACAAGTACTTAACTTACTATATTGGCAACTATATTAATGATATATATTGGCTTACTTCTCTTTTAAAATATGTTTTTACTTGAACTAAAACTGATTGGTAAAATAGTACTGGCTTCGTATAAGGGATTTGGAAGTTTTACTTCTATTTTTTTTTCATAGCAGTTGGGAAGTATGTCTTGTAATCATTCTTTGAAACTCCAACAGAATTGTGTTTTGAATTCACATGAAATAGCCTGTATTTTATTTTTAATTACTGTGCTAGTCTCTCCATTTGCTATGAGCATGAGACCATTTAAGTAGCTAGTCTTCTCTTGGTTTAAATGATGGTTCAGACGTAACTAGAAACTTCTTTCAGGTTTCCCAATTTAATGCAGCATAGGTATAGAATGTGTTCCATTATATAATATTCTGAATTTCTTTGGTGTTTAGAGAAATTTTCCCTGCTCATCTCTAAGTTTATTAAGTTGTGTATTCTCTTTTGGTTAACTCAGCTATGTATCAGTCTTGCTTATGTTTGAAAGAACCAAGACCTAGATACACTGATTTTTTTTCCTTTATTTTTTCCCCTATTTTATTAAGTTCTGTACTGACTATTTTTCTGTATATTGGAGTTCATTTTAGATTGGTTTTGATCTTGCAACTTTTGAGTTGTACTATGCAGTCAATCATTGTTCTTCATTTATTTCTAATATAGGTTAGAGGTATAAATTTTCATCTTAGACTATTTTTAATATATCCCAGAAGTTTTTGTATACTGTTTTCATTTTCATGAAGTTTTTGATTTTTATTTTGACTCATTTTTCATTAAGCAGTGCCATTTTAATCTCTCAAGTTTGTGCAAATTTTAGAGATTGTTTTGAAATTGACTTCAAACTCTTTTGTTTTTGAATAATGGTCAGATATGACAAGATACATGGAGTTGTTTCAGTTTTGTTTTTAAATTTGTAAACCTTCTTTATGTTCCAATGTTTTTTCTTGTTCAGACATAGATACCTGGGCTTCTGACTATGAATATATCATATTAAATAATATATATTAATAATATATCCACTAGATATGTTTTATATATATATATATATATATATATATCATATTAAATAATATATGTTAATAATATATCCACTAATTCCATTTAATTTAGATATTTTAATTTATATGATTTTCTGTGTTTTGACCAGACTATGTCTGATAGACCAAATAAGGTACTTAAATAATCTCCCATTACTGAGCAGGGCTCAACATATGTCTTAAATTCCAGTAATAAGCTTTTGGTGAAGTTGTGTCCTTTAGAATTTTATGCATATTTGTTTAGAATTATAATACACACCCATTTCAAGTTTTTTTAGCCCAGAAATGTTCCTGTCAAAAGAAAGAACAAGGACAAAAAAAATGGAGCAGAGGCTGAAGTATGAGCCATCAGAGGAATGCCACATCTGGGGATCCAACCTCTCTACACACACCAAACCCGACACTGTTGCCCTTGACAAGAGGAACTTGTTGGCAGGAACCTGGTATGACTGTTCCTTGGGAGGTTCAGCCAGCAACTGACCAATACAGATGTGGATGCTTGGAGCCAACCATCAGACTGAGCTCAGGGATCCTGGTGGGGGAGCTGGTGGAAGGACTGGAGGAACTGAAGAGGATTGTAACCCCATAGAAAGAACACCAACTGACTGGATCACCCAGTGCTCCCAGGAACTAGACCACCAATCAAGGAGTATACATGGAGGGATCCATGGCTCCAGAGTCATAGATAGCAGAGAATGGCCTTGTCTGACATCAATGATTGAGAAGGCCCTTGGTCTTGTGGAGGTTTAATGTCCCAGCATAGGAGGATACTGGAGAGATGGGACAGGAGAGGTGAGTGAGTAGGGGAGCATCCTCATAGAGGAAAAGGAGAGGGAGGAGAGGGAGGTTTTGGGATGGGGAGCTTGTAGATGGGTAACTGGGAAATGGGGTATCATTTGAAATATGAACAGATGGAATGATTAATAAAAACAATCTATTTTGGTTAATTTTCCCATGATCACAATGTAATAGTCTTTATGTTTTCTTAATCAGTTTTATTTTAAACCTATTGTTTTCAGGCATTTGGATAGAGATAGTTGCATAATTTGTGTCTCAGTTGCTTGGAATACTGTTCTGCATCCTTTCACTCTAAGTTGGTACCTCTTGTTGGAACATATGGGGAGTTTCCTTTAGAGGACAAAAAAGATGGAATTTGTTTCTTTATCCCTTTGAATAACATAAATTTGTGACTGGGGAGTTGGGGCATTTATATTTAAGTTTATTATTAAAATGTGTGCTGACTACTGTCATATATGCTTTTTTCATATTTATATTCTTAGCGCTATTTTGTATTTCAGTATGTATAGCTCCATTAGTTTTTCTTATAGCCTGTCATCTTCTTTTATTCCTGTCTTCAGTCTCAAGTATTGTTTCCAATATTCTCTTTGAGTTGAATGAGTAGATTTTAATTCTTTAAACTCTTCAATTATGAATACATATTTTCTTCTTCAACTATAACAATTAGTTTATTTTTCTGGGTAAAGGGGTCTGGACTTGTTTCTGTGATTTAATAGAACTAGGACTACATTACTCCAAGCTCTTCCAACTTCATTTTTTTTCCACTCAGAACTCGGCTCTTACTCAAATAAATTTTCATTTACATATGACTTTGAGTATTCTCTTGAAATATTTTAATTATCATTTCTTGATTCCTTATAGTTATTGTTTTAACTGTAATTTCTGTTTTATCCTATCATTTCTATTTGGTGTTCTGTGTAGTCTTATAATTGTATAGTCGTGCATTTCCTTATTTAGAGAAGAGTTACTTTGTGACGCCATTAGAGAGATGGTCTATGCATTGATTTGGAATTCTTCTCCTTATTCTATGCCAATTTTAAAACCAAGAAATGGTCTTTTTCTGGATACTCCTGGTTTTCCTTCATATTCCTTTTTGCTCTAGGATAAAATCTACTACTATCCTTCTTCTGTATGGCCACAGCAGTAACTCAATCTTTAATAACAAAATTGCTCTGCCTATAGATAAGTGCCTTGCTTAACCCTCATTGTAGAAAGTTCATGTAGATACTAACACTGAGACCCACAACTAGACAATGTGCAGACAGTGAGAGACTTTTGGAACACTCAGTTCCCAAAGAAATGATGTTATCAAGCCATGACTCTCAATTAAGAGTCAGGGATCTGTGTGGAAGAGGAGACGGGATGAGTGTAAGAACAGGAACTAGGAAGCAGGAAATGAAGTAGAGGTCAAGAAGGAATTCTGCTTGCTAGCTCGCTTCTCGTGGCTTATGTAGGCTGCTTGCTTATACAACCCTGGACCACATGTCCAGTGGTTTGCCTTCTACATTAACCTTTAGTCAAGAAGGTATGCTTGACCTTCCCCATTAACATGGGTCAAGAAAACAGTACAGGCTTATCTACAGGTCAATGAGATTGAAGTATTTTCCCAATTGAGGTTGTATAGTCCAAGATGACTCTAATGTCTGGGAACTTGACAAGAATTCATTAGTACATTTTGATAGTCTAGCTTCTGCTTGATCCCTGATATTCATAAGGCTTTCTTCTGAGTTGTCTAGTTTGTTAACTAAATATTCAAATTCCATCTTCCTGGCAGCTGGTGTTTCTTCAGTATTTCTGTAATTTTCTTGAAGTGACTTTCAAATTTTGAACTATTTTCTTCATTGCATTCACTGGTATGTTTGTTCTTTCTTGGAATTCAGTCAGGAGCTTATTCCTATCTTCTTGAAATTAATTCAGATATTTATTTATGTTCTCCTTAAGCTCATTTATTTCTTTGATTATGTTTATAATTGCTTGTTTTAAGTCTTGGGTTTTATCTAGGTGAGTCACATTGGAGAACATTTCTGTAGGGTGTTTGATTTCTTGGGGCTTGGGTTGGGAATATTGTTTTAGTTTTTCATGTGGTTTATATTTTTGTGATATATCCTACTATGTGGACTAATGTTGATAGTTGTATGTTTTATGTGAGATTTTACCCTATCTGTATTGAATGGACATTTTTGCTGTTAGTCCAAACTTGTTGGTGGATTTTATATCAGATATGAATGATTTACAAGCCATTCTTAAGATATTCTGTGTTGATTTTTGATTAGGAGGACTTGATTAATTTCAATTTAGTGGTAACCAAAAGGTATATAATATTCTTTCTGAACATAGAAAGATAGTTGGGGCAAAGGGTCTGTAAAAGACTCATTGATAGAACATGTGAATGCAGTACCCATCTAGGCTTAGTCTTGGAGAGGCAGCATTACAGAAGATCAGCATTTGTGACTTGCTCTTTGTCTGTGGATTTATGGGTGCTAATTTGAGGTGCACTACATGGCTAGCTTAGGTGTTACTTTTACTCCGGTTTGGCTTATTGAAGTGTCAGAGAAACTCATGAAGTTAGTTAGTACCTGGACATACTTCTGAAGGGCCTACCATGTATGGCTAGTATAGATAGGGTTTTTGTAACTCAGTTGCTTTACATGCACTGGAAATTAAGTTCAATGGGTCAGAAAATGTCTAGGTGACAAACAATGGTCTAAGGCAATTCATGGTTCTAACATGCATTCATATGAGATGCTGGATTTCCTAGACGTGTAAGAGGATCACAGACTGGGGCCTATAGGACTTATCTGGCTGGCACCCACCCATTTGCAACTTTGAATGTGTATGAGTGGCATTCTGAGGCTTACATGTTAGATTTTACTCTTACTGGTTTCTGAATAGATGTGCATGACTATCTGGTTTATCAATTTTTGCTAGCTTTATATTTTACAGCATAAAAACAGCCAAGTCTTAGCACTGACACTATTCACAGTAGCCCCAGCTTGCCTCCCAGGCCCAGACTCATTCCAATCCACAGCTACTGCTGTCATTGGCAGTCATCCCATACTACTAGCATCTCCAAAGTTCTTTGGTCTCCACTGTAAAGGGATCGCAACTTCACCAATATCATAGTTTGGGCTCTCTTCAGAGAATCTAATCCTTTCCACATGGTGACAAGCTTCAGTTTCACTCCATGACTCCTGCAATTATAGGAATTCTATTGTAATTGGGGCTTCTTCCTCACCAGTGGGCTCACTGAGACTTTCTTAAGGAACTCTATTCCTGTTACATAGTGCCAAACCTCTGCTGCTCTTGTGATCCCTTCATACTTTCAAATCCTGTACCACTTGAGTGACTTACACATTATCAAGCTCAGCTGCTACCTTCAGATACAACCTAGGCCCATCTAGATTACAGATTTTGTGTGCTTACCCTGAGGAAATACACCCAGACTTAAAATTCTCAGTGATGCTGGTCTTTTCTTAATTATCACTAACTTCTTGGCTATACCTAAGCAATAACAGAAGTAAAGCAAAGGTTTCACTTTAGCGATCCTGTACTCAAAATGTCACAAGAAGAGCTCTGATAGAATTTTTAAAGGACTCTCAAACTTCTATCTGAAACTTCCCAAGACAGGTCTGCATTGTCTGCACTTCTCTGAGCATTATCTTCTAAGTATCCACAATAGTTCATTAAGCTCTAGGTATGCAAAATCTTATCTCGCCCTGTTTTAGAGCCCTTTGAGAATCCTCTGCCTAAATATGGTTAAGATTATCATAGCAATATACTATGGCCTGGTACAAAGTTTTGTCTCCAGGTTTCTATTTCTGTATTAAATACTATGACCAAAAGCAATTTGAAGAGAAATGCATTTTGTTTATACTTCCACATCAGTGTCCATTTTCTAAGATTCCCAGAGCAAGAACCTGGAAGCAGGCACTGACGTAGAGACCATAGAGGAATACTGTTTCCTGGCATGCATCTCACCACTGATTGCTCAGCCTGCTTTCTTATAGTATCTAGAGCTACAATCCCAGGAGTGGCACCACCCATGATCCACTGAGCCCTCCCAGAACAGCATGAATTTTTAAAAATATGATATACCACAGACCAATCCAATTGGAGCATTTTTTTCTCAGTTAAAATTCTTCATTCCAGCATGAGTCTAGATTGTGTCAAGTAGACATGAAACTAGTCAGCACAAAATATTGAATTTTTCAATACTTATCAGTGAAGTTTTTTCTTATAATAAATCATGATGAGTATAAGTGCTTGATAATCTAAGAATAAGATATTGTGGAATGTTCAGGCCTATAAAGGATGTTATATAACACTTCTCTCCCCATCTTGCAAAGGTCACTACAGAAGAGGGGCAAAAAGATTCTGAAACACATTGTGGGTTGATAACTACAAGAAAACAGTATTTTCTGGATACAACAACCAGTTACATATAGAAACTCACAGTAATTGTGACAGTATGCGTAAGACCTGCATTAGCTGAAGCCAGACCAAAAAAATCACATATAAAGCAAGTTGAGCAAGAAGTCCTTTCCCTAAAGAGCTCTTCTCAACTTCTGATGCATGGAAATTTGGAATTAACGGTGTGGTCTTTTTTAGGTATACTATGCTATGCACCAGTGTAAGAACACACGTTCAAGATTATTAAATTATAATTAATACATGTCTGACTTATCTTTTGATGACTAAAATAAGACTGGGGATGAAATGAGGACTACCTTGTCTGAAGAGGCATTCTTGTAATCAGCCAATGAAGACATTTGCCTTTTGGTATTTTACAGTCTAATCTGTTGCCTTTGCAGATGTTGTGATCAGATTGATGACTACCTTAAGGTACTCAAATATTGAATGATCTTGCCAAACAATAGCTGACATTATATATAGTACTTCTACTTCTGAGATTCCCCTTGTGTCGCATTGCTTTGAAATTTCCTATAAATTTTCCCTCTTGAATGCATGCTTGTAAGAATGTATCTCTTATTGAAAAACTTCTCCTCCTTGCAGCTCCTCTATGCCCTCAACTCCATCTCAAAAACATGGACCCGTTTTCTTTATTATTGCTACAGTATGTACACACATACACACTATTGCTACAGTAACACAGACACGAGAATATGTACACACAATTAAAATAACACATCTGTATATGCATATATTCAAATTACCATTTTATTGCAACCTGATTAATTCATTTTGTATTCCTTATATGTATATTTCTAGAGGTAACAACTTGGAATTGTATACATGTTCTTTTTCTTCCTTTTGTTGAAAATAGATTCTTTTCTCATTCAATATATATTCATTACAGTCTCTCCTTCCTCTACTCATCTCCTCCTCACTTCTCCTCTCCAGATCCACTCCTTTTCTGTGTTTCATTGTAAAGCATGCACTTTTAAGAGATAACATCAACAAGACTAAATAAATATAATAAGTTGAAGCAAAATGTGTATTAAAGTTGAACCCAGTAGCCCAATATGAGGAGTAGAATCTGAATAGCAGGTATAAACACACCTATTCTTACCCTCTGAAATCCCATAAAAATCCTAAGCTAATAATTATAATGTATACACAGATGACTTAGTGTAGGCCCATGTTAATACTGTACTTGTTGTTTCAGTCTCTGTGAGCTCATGCTTCCTGCTTAGTTGCTTCAGAGGATCTTGTTCTCCTGGTGTCCTCTATCCTTTCTGGCTCTTGAATTATCCACATCATCTTCTTCTGGATTACCTGAGCTCTGACAGAATGGATTTGATGAAGACTCATTTCATTTAGATTGTATTCCACATAATGTCTGGCTGTGGGTCTCTGCATCTATTTTCAGCTGCTGTTGGAGGGAGTCTGCCTACTGATGACTTGCTAAGGCAATGATCTATGAGTATTTATCATTAAGAGTCATTTTATTGATTCTCCATTTTTAACTTCACTGTTTAGTTTCACCCTAGGTCTACAGGCTATCTAGTTTCTGGTTCTTGGCTACCCATCAGTTTTCATTGTCATGGGTTACTTCTCATGCATGGAGTGTGTCTTAGGTCAAATGTGACACTGTGGGATACTCCCACAAGTTCTGTGCCACTATTGACAAGATATATTTTGCAGACAGGCTATATTATAGATCAAGTAATTTGTGGCTGGATTAGTGTCCATGTTTGTCTTTCAGAAGCCTTCAAAGTACCTTCCCACACCTAAGATACTAGAACATAGATTTGAAAGTTTGAAGTTGGCACCAGCTTGATTTCAATATGTATGGGTATTGTCTTCAGCAATGGGGCCCCACTCTTCAATAGCCTGGGGGTGGGGGATGGGGATTTCCATAGGAATATAGTTTGTTGAGAACTTTATAATGTGTTCTAATCATATTCACTTTCTGTCCTAGTCAGTAGTGTATTGCTGTGAAGAGACACTATGATTATGGCAACTGTTATTAAGGCAAGCATTTTATTGGGCATGCTTTCCATTTCAGTGGTTTAGTCCACAGTCTTCATGTTGGGGGACATGGTGGCATGCAGGCAGATATAGTGCTGGAGATGTAGCTGATATTTCTCCATCCAGGTCCACAAGCAACAGGAAGAGAGAGACTGTGGACTTGGATTATACTTGTTGAAACTTAAAAGCTCACCCCTAGAGATACACTTCTTTCAAAGTGCCACACTTCCCAATCCTTCCAAATAGTACTACTCCATGATGAGGAAATATTCAAATCTATGAGATTTAATCCACCACACTTACTAATCCAACTCCTGCCTGTTCTTCCCATCTGTCTTCCCTACTTAACCAATGCATTGTTTAATTTTCCATTGGGTTTAATATGGACTATCAAAATATTCTTGGCTATGTGGTCTCCCACTCAAACATTAATGAGTTACCAAGGTTTTCATTAATAGGAAAAAAAATGAAAAAACTACTTTTCCTCTTTTTAACAGCTATATGTTGCCAATAGTCCAGTGTCTAGTGGTGAGACTTTGTGCCCTCTTTTCTCCTCTCATCTCCATACTGGGATTCTGTCTTCTTGAACTTATACAGGGTTGTGCTTGATACCAAAAGTGCTATGAATTCATATGTTCCAGTGTCCTGGTGTGTCCAGAAAACATCATTTCTGGCTCTTAAATTATTTATGCCCTCTCTTCTGCAATGGTTCATTAGCCTTGTGAAGAAGGGGTGTGAATAAGATGTCTAACTTAGGGCCAAGAATTCCATGATCTCTCATTGTGTTCATGTTGACCAGGTGTATTAATCACCATCAATGGCGATAGAAGCTTCTCTGATGAGGATTGAGAGTTGTATTCATCTAATCATTAGCATTCCCTTTAATACAATGTCAGTTTATCAGAGTAGTAGGTATAGCTCATTCCTTAATCCCTTTGACATGACATGGCATTGGTTCTTGTCCAAATTATGTGATTTCATAGACTCATATCCAATCAGAAAGCTGTTAGATATTCCCAGGTTAGTGTGAGCTGCTGAATGATGACTGACAATTGAACTCAGAACCTTTGGATAAGCAAGCAGTTCTCTTAACCACTGAGCCATTGCATCAGTCTCAAACTGCCTTATAATATTCAGTTTATATCATAGATATATGTTGCTCCAAGCTTGGTTAGAAAATCTTTCTATGGGGCATAGAGTGAGTGGTGTTGAGACAGACTGCTGGGCAGAGTGCTGAGAATAAGCAACTGTGAGTGTTCATCCATAGATAGGATGTGTATCTTAATACCTCATGAGCAATGCTCAGGGCACATGTAGGAAGACAAATGAGCAGAAAAAGGAATACCTGAGAAGTTGGCTTGAGTGCTATAAAATGCTGTACTATGGACATGAGACAGCTGTTGTATATATGAACTCAGAGTATTTGTTGTTACATACACAAGTTTAGCACAAGATCAAGACACTTAAAACTTGCAGCATAGAGGATGAACGGTCTATTGACAATCGATGGTTGTCAGGGCAGGAGAGTTGGATTTCCTTAGTGTTATGGGTAACACTAAAATTGCACTCAGTGGCTAAATATACACAGATAAATTATGATAAAAGACTTGAAGTTGCAATGAATATATAATGATAGTGTTGTTCTACCTCAAGAAGTGCCAGAGATCAGGGATAGGGAACTCTCTCAAGAATCAGTGGGAGTGACCTTATCTGAAACTCATAGCAATAAGGGATATGGAATCTGAAGAGACCACCTCCTCTGCCAGGCAAGTAACCCAGTAGAGTGATAGGGACATCAATTCTTCACAAACCTTTCAACCCAAAATTTATCCTGCCTTCAAGAAATGCAGGGAAAGAGATGGAGCAGAGCCTAAAGCAATAACCACCCAATAACTGGCCCAACTAGAGAACCATTCTAGTTGAAGGTCACAAGCATTGATCTCTGATAATATTAATGATACTCTGTTATGCTTGCAGACAGGAGCCTAGCATGGCTGTCCTCTGAGAGGATCCATTCAGCAGCTGACTCAGACAGATGCAGGCACCCACAGCCAAACAGTGGATGGAGCTTGGAGACTCTTGTGGGAGAGTGATGGAAGGATTGAGACCTTGAATGGGATAGGAACTCTAAAGGAGGACCAACAGAAATTTTAGGTTTAAAGATTACTACAATGCTAGGGAAATACAGTTCCTTGCAATCGATGTTCCTGATAATGTTAAATATTCCAAAGTCAAGAGTGTCTGAGTTTATTAAGGATACAAGAATTCCAAGTTTTGGAATAAGCTTACTAAATGATATATGTGAAAATATCACTCTTAGATTCATCTCCTAAAATTTATATTTTATATTATATAATTCTTAAATTAGTTGTGAAATGTGTTAATTGCATGCTTACTTCTGTACTTGTGAAATATTTGACTATTCCAGTGGTATGCATAACATTTTTATTAAATGAAATAGAGAAATTTTGACCAATTGACTTCTCAGATGGAAACAGCAATACCCTCACACTAAGCATGCATTTAAAAGAGAAAAAAATTAAGGAAGTTTCACAGCAACATATCAAGCAGCAACTCAGACACAGATGTGATGAAAAGAGCTTAGCAGTTCTTTTCATTTGAGATTAAGCACTTTACAATCTTGAGAGCAGTTTCAACCCTTTGGATGTCTCTGCACTCACAGCGGATCATGTTATAATATGCAAAGAGGCGAATGTCTTCACTCTCTGACTGCAAGGATGCCAGTCCAGACCAGCCAGGGTAGTTCTGATCTTCTGTATCTCCATTTTGCATCTGATCATCAAAAAGATAGTCAACTATCAATTATATCTTACTATTTGGGGGTGCATACCTTTCCTAAATGTGAACTGAATACTTAAAAAAAGTTGGGATTGTGAAAATCAGCCTAGCTTATTGATTTTCATGGGAATTGGACCACAGTACCTAAATGTGAAGGATTAATATAGGAACTTTATGTTTTATAAACAATATTCTTACAAAAGTTGAGGAATGGGCCATCAAGAAGTTACTTGACTTTAGACATGGACTTGAAAATCCTAGGAAAGATCCACTATTCATTCTGTTTCTTAAATAGTGTTACATGTCTTCAACAAAGACCATTACCTGTCATTCTTTTATTACTAGGTTTTTATACTGAAACAGTGTCCTCTCTTATTTTCAACCAAATCAATCCTTCACATAATGTGCATTTCTCAAACCTGAGAGTCAGTGATGCTTGCATGGTGTAACATGCAAACAGTCAAGGGATGACCATGATAAGAAGATTTGCTGAAGTACCTGGGTGACGTTTGACTTTTGGACTACAAACGTCCTGTCTGAATATAGATCTATGGCAAATGTTTGCTTCAGAAGTTTCTTGGATGTGGACATCTGAGTGAAACAACCCACAGATAGTTGGAATTGACAGCATCTCCTTAAATAGTGTCTGTGATAAATTTCAGTGTCTACAGGGTTTTTGTTATAGGACTATTTTAAATTTAATTGTCTTGCTTTTACCCTGTTTATTAAAAAAAAGGTGAAGAAATGCAAGGGCTGCTTCCTGGATATATGCCTCTTAACTGCCTCTCAGATCCGCGCTCTTTGCCTAATCCATGGCTTGGAGAGGATGGTAGACGGCATTTGCAAGGATGGCGGTTGTTCACTAGTGGTTCAGAGGATTCAGGCCAATAATTTTCTCACATAATTTCAGTTGCGTTTCGGCTATAGTAATCATCTGAATATCATATTAAAATAAATGAAAAAACAACACTAGTTAGACCAGGAGATTATGCTCAAAAGGGTTGAAGACCTGCTTTGTTATCTCATGTTGGGTATTTAAAGCATCATTTGTAAGTACTAAGAAAGAATGTGCCATTGCCTTGTGTTACAGAATTGAGGGGTACTGAATTCCAAATGTCAGTAATGTGTTTAAAATGCTAGCAAAGTAGTAAACTTTCATTAAAGATATTCTCATCCTAGATCCATTTTCCCATTTTTCATATTATAGTTAAATAAAATTGTGGAGACACAGAAATATTTTAGCCATTAAGGCAAAACAGAAGAGGATGTGTTCTAAGTGTAAGGTTGTACCCATATGATATTTTTCTAAAATTTAAATATCTTGAGATCATTTAGGGCAGGAAATCAGAAGAGATAAATGATAAAAATTAGGAATCAGAGGAGACATGATGTGTAGCCTTGTCAGCACACTGTGAGGATAGTTACACACTGTGTAACATCTTATAATGATAATTGTATGTTTTTGTTTTTTTTTTAGCTGACTTTCAGGTATGGCATGGGTGAAGGCAAACCAATCAGTTAGAAAATAACATTTAGGATCAGAAACAAAAATAGAACTAGGAGGTGCTTGAAAGCCAGGAAGAAATGTTGATGCATTAAATAAACACTGAGTCTATTAGCGAACTATGATAAATACAGTCACATTGACGTTCTATAGATCCACATTATTGCACATTTTAAAATGAACGTCAACAATACTTTAAAATTTTCTACAGACTACGTAGATCCTTAAGGTTCAGTAATGAACGAGGATCCTCTCCATGATTGATTTATAGATTTGTTAATTTTTCCTTATAATTTATAAGATACACAATAAACTTCCCTTTTAGTATTCATTGACTATCCATTTCCTGCCAATATATTGACTAAGATAACTTGCTGTATGACAAAATCAGTGTATATATTCTGTAAAAGAAACTCCATGGGTGGAGACTCACATGTGTCTGCACGACTTGACTCCCGGGTTTTGGAAGCTCGAGAGAAGATGTGTGACATTTTTTGAGGTTCTTGTTAATGAGCTGTTGGCTCTGGGTATATTGACTATCCTGGAAATGATGAAATATATAGTTACGTGGTGACTAGAAGTTGTATAAATGTATCAAAGCATGGCACACTCATGCATCTGATGATGTTTCATTTAAAACATAAACAATTAAAACCAAAATTGATATAGTAAGGGAATGAATCATTTAAGTACATTTTGCATTTAATCTGTAGTTCTATTTTATATTCACATAAAGTTTAAAACTAGTAAGGCTACCAAGTACCAATTCTTTTAAAGGATCATTGTAACAAATGTCATCCTCCACAATTTTCTTGCAAATACCTTGGAACCTACACAAGTATACCTTACTTAGTTCACTGGGAATATAACGTCTCTTGCATTGATTATGATAAAATAAGTCTTAAACCCTATGTAGAACATACTAGGAAATATTAATCCATGAACCAATTAAAATATAAATTAATTTACTTATGCATGTTAAAACTTAATTATTTGTTGTGTACTTCTAAATCTTTATTGTTTAAAATATCCATTAGCTGAATATGTTAGTGACATATTTGACCATTTCAATGAATTTCTAGGATGATTCTGAATCCTAGGACACCCATCAGGCCATGTAAATGGCAGAAACAGTAATATGTGAGATAAATTTTAGGAGTATATAGACTTTGCAAGAATTAAGTCAACGTCTCACAGGCCCATTGAGGTACAGAAATAATTTTTCATTTACTGGAGTGAAACATACACCAGAAAGTCTTTAAAGATGCCTTCATCAAGAAGACCTGACCTATTTCTTGTGTCAGACCAGCTCATTATTAAATCTCATATCTTGAATTGTTAAAAAATTACTAATATCATTGGTGAATATGAATATTAATATTAAATATTAAATTACTTCCTCCTCCATTATGGCCTCAGTGTCTTTAACTCTATTTAATGTTTGTGAGTTACTAGAATGCATTTTCTTTCATTAGATAATACAGATTCGCAAGGTGAATAATGCGAACAAAGACTAGCCCGCCAGATATACTGAAAGAGAATCAAACCATTCCTCAGCCATGTCCTGCATGGATTTATACAATAACAATAAATTGAAATACAAGTATAAAAAACATTATATCTTGGAAACTATCTGATATTCCATGAAAATGCTCAATTTTCTGGTCTGTCATTTAGTAGCTTGTTTTCTCTACCTAGGAAACTCTATTGTTTGAAGTATGGATCATGATGATTTAAACTCAATCATTTCCTTCAAGGAACAGTTTGCAAAAAGGTGGAAGTCAGTCAGCAGTACTTACAAATTCAGTGAAGAGTTGAAAAGCTTGTTTACTTATCTCTTCAGACAAACCAACAGCTCTTTCAAGCATTTCTTCTAAGGAACCAAAGCAGAGCCCATTCCTTACTAAGCATAAGGGCACCACAGCCTCACTCTCCCACAGGAGCAGGTTGGACACCAGTAGCAGAAGCAGGGTACCTGTTAAAGGAGAATAATGACTCTTAAGATGTAGTCATCTGAATTTATCCAGATGACATTGTCAATCTAAGCCTTTGCTTACACTGGTCTACTTTATACAAGTTGTTGTTTTAATTTGTGCAAATAAAGAACATTTTCCAATGTGGTTATTTAATTAGAGAATTATATTTTCTCACATTCGTATTTTGTAATGTGAGAGTCTCTTTACAGTTCTTCATAACTCCTGGCAGTACTTCTGCATTCTGTAAACATTTGAAGGCTAACTTAAGTTGAGCTAGTGTGGGTTTAAGTCACTCTCTTAAGATGGATCGATTCTTGTCACTTTTCTGCTGGTTTTCAGTAATGCCACTCAAATTAGTCACTTTTTAATTATTAGTTGATTTGTAGCAGTGTTTTATCTACATGTGTATAATATTCATGCCTGGTACCCACAAAGGCCAAGAGACAGGATTAAAATTCCAGAGACTGAATATATACACAGTTGTGATCAGTCATGTGGGTGTTGGGAACCAAACACAGGTCCTGTTCAAGAGAAGCCATTGTTCTCATCTCATTTAATGTTTGTTCTCTTACTTTGTAACTTTAACTTAGGTTAAATATTAAGATTTTGAATATCTAAAGCTATAAGAAAAACTGTTTGGTTTGTTTTCATGACAATTGGGAATAAAGTCATGATAGTTTGTTTAGTAATACTTATGAAGAAGAGAGTGGTGCTATAAAAATGAAGCCATCCATATTATGGATCTTCCAGATCAGTGTGGTAATGCTATACATCTTCTTTTGTCTTAATGTTCAGACTTATGACTTGTACAGACTATGATGGTAGAATAGATTACATGTAGAGATCTTAAATTATTTTTTGTCTCTTCTGTCCGTAGTTTTGAGGATTCAACATTCTCACAGTGATGGTCTTGTACATCACCAGAGGCGTCTGTGTTGTAACAGGTGGTGAACTTTCTACACAGCTAAAAGTTCTCCTTGCAGTATAATAACACAGGTGTTAGGAAGTTGATTTTATCTTCTTTCTCTGGTTTGTGTAACATAGTTATAAAATGGGTTACCAATGAGCTGTTTTGTAATGAGTTGGATCGGTGTTATATAAATTCTTTTTTCATAAAAAGCAAAAAAAAAAATAATTAATATGTCAGTGATTTTAGTCTGAATACTGTGAATCAGCATCAATGTATCTAAATGTAATGTACCTTCAGTGACACTAGTCTGAACGAGCTCTGGATCCTAGAAGCTTTGATAAATGCAATTTGAAACATATATCACCAATTCAGATACTTAATAATATTGATGTATGGAAAACATAAAAACAATATACTCCAAATAAAACTATCAAAAATACCTTGTAATATACAACGTAAACTTTGTATTAAAAAGTACTATGCATACCTGAAATTCTTCAGGCTGTCTAGAGCCATACCTTTTATCTACTATGTCCATCAAATTGAAAGTATGATTACGTTCATTTATAGTCTTCATTCTGTAGTTGTAACAAATCATACCCACTCTTGTTGTCTTAATCTGACTGGACATATCAATATTTACAAGTTTGACTCTTTGAGATGGATCATTCCATGGTCTGGAACTCTCTTATCACTCATTGTTAAACAAATTGCTTCCTTGTCTCTACCAATACACACAGGTACTATTCTTCCTTTGCACTTTCATCATCTCAGACAATACAAAACATCTCTAGCCATTTCTGAATGGTTCCATATGAGAAAACTTCCATTTCAGAACTAACAGTGTATTGTGTAATTGTTTTCTAGCGAATAGCCAGAAAATAGTTCTCAGCTCTTTGAGACATTACATCCACTTCACTGGGCATGGTGTAGACAAACATCCATTCACTGCATATATGAGAACAATAGCACCCATAAAACAAACAAACAAACAAACAAACACGATACTGCAAAAACAAACGTGCTCAAACCAGTTTCCTTGATATATAAGGCAGTGTTTCATGTCAATTGGAGGAATTCTGAAGAAGAGAAAGTGACAGGAACATAGCTGAATTCAAGGCAGTTGCAGCTCTGAAGAGTTGCACAAAAGCTGGGAACCATAACACCATATAGGAACAATAAAACCAGGAAAATTATACTATCCAATCCAGTCTTGTAAAGCAATGCAATGTATAAGGTTGTCATTTGAAAGAATTTTAGTGAAGAATTACTTACGGCAGCATGGATGAGTTACAGACAGCTGCATCTCTGAGGAGTCTCACAGCAGCCTAGCTACTGACTCAGGAAATCTTCCCTCTACAGTCCTACCTTAACTTAATTTTCCCTCCTATATAGTGCTTCACACCACCCCTAAGGCCATATATTGCTAGGGGGCAGAAGGAAGTAATATGCAAATTCTTTGACACTCAACCTTGGCTGCTGTTTACAGCCCAATTGCCATGATGATTAACCTATGTATAATTTCATTGTTTACTTTATTCCAAGAATTGGTTAGAGTCCTAATCACATTGTAAATTACAACAGTACTCTGCTGTATGAAGACATATGTGAATTGCTTACTGTGCCCAAGGCCTTCATAATTTTCTTCATATTCTTATGTATTTTAGATACTATTTCTAAAACTTTCATTAAATCTTGAACCTGTCAAAATATTGTTGGAGCACTGGAAACAAAGTCAAGAAGAGTCACATATTCTGAGCAATTTCACCTTGTGAGTCTTTTCAAATGTCTATGGAACACTGTATAATATGTGCCTTTATATATTAGACACATAATATAGGCGATCACATTTGTTATAAGAAAAAAATATCAAAGGCATTCTAGTTAAGTCCACATTATTCCCATTCACAGACTTTTAGCCAGAGTTACTATAAATACTGGTCATGTTCATGGAACTAGACTTTGGAAAATCATGTACATGGAAAATCCAAACAAAAGTATTTCTGCATCTATGAAAGTTATATTACTAGTAGATCTCTACATCTTGCTTGGCTTGGCAATGTCATTAATTTTGGCTGATCAGACTTTTTTAGTGACATTTCCTGGCAGTAGTCTGCATATTTTGATCTGACACTATGGAAGTGAACCATCATCATTAGATCTTCTCCCTTTATCTCAGTTTTATTTATACACTCCAAGCAATCAGAACTTGTGGCTTTTCACTCTAAAGTGTCTCGTATTTAGTACCATCTACATCAAATCCACTGACAGTGGTTTATTACTTGGATGGTCAATAGGGCCTCACTCTTGTATACCTCATAAGAACCTAGTAAGTGGACCTTGGGATAGTTCTGTAGTCTTGTGGTTTTAGCTTACACTTCTTCCAGCTGTGGCAGGTTACTGTTTCCACATTAACTGCTGTCTTTGCTTGAAGGTGGCTTCCAAAATCTGTGCAAAATTAGATGGTATCTTTGTACAGTGAAACCCTTATAGGTGATTATTACAGCCATCAAGAGTTCAGTTTTATCTGTTGCAAACAAGTGCAAGTTGGGTTGAATCAAGCATATATTGTGATCATTTAAAATAACACAGTTATCTTATTATACCACACAATGAAAAGACCCAATTAGTCATTTGTATTGTGTCTTCCAAAAAGTAAAATTGTGGGCAGCAAGGTATGCCCCAGGCAGTGCCTTTTATGGTTATAGATAATATGTCATTCTCACATTTAATAGTCACTCTCAACTTCACAGGATCAAGAATGACTTCAGAGCTGTGTGGGTCAGTGCTATATTAAAGCTTGTGTCATGACTGGACAGAATTATACATGTGGCATTGTCACAGGAATGAAAAGATACAAGATTGAGGCTTTTCTCAAGATTCCTGAGAGTTTGAAAGACTAGTGTGTAGCATGTTTGTGGTCCATGTTATAAAGGCGAAATGATGGACGTGAAGCTCAATGTGCACTATAGACTTCAGGATATTAGAGATGTGAAGCACATGGAAGTTTTCTCTAAGCAATGGTACAGGGATGGAGTAGAACCAAACAAAGAGAGAGGGAATGTGTCAGCCTTGCTTTGTTGGCATCATACTTCATATGCCATATTCCTTCTTTGTGCAAGAGAGTGTTTCATTTTGGCATTGCATCAATCCAACCATAATGATTCCGGAAATGGCTTTGAGTCTCTATAGAAATAGTGGATGTATGAACAATGTTGAGACTGTGACTCACTACAGTTACTTACAAATGGGCCTAACACGTCATGTGCTATGACAAGGGTATTAGCCATGCGGAAAGAGATAGAAAATCATTGCATAATATATTATAGCTATGTGTCACGTTGACAGGGTCTAGAACAATGACGGCTAACATAGATGGGCAGCGTGATAGGATATAGAATCACATAAGAAATAGGCCTCTGTATTTCTGTGAGAAAGACTCTATATTTTGTTATTTTAAGGAAGAGGACCTATTTGTGGGTAGTAATACTCTTTGGGCTCTGCCTCCAACTGAATGGAAAGGACTGGAGAAGTGTAGGGACAACACTGAACCCTGCAGCTCCCTGATGGTGAGAGCAGTATGAGCAGCTGTGCCTCCTGCCCTGCCATGGAGAATTCCCACTGTGACATCAGACACAATTAACTCTATGACGACAATGTTGCTTTTTATCAGATTTATCATTTTACTGAAAAATGGAATTTGTACAAATGTCATCATCCTAAACATTCATGCCTGTCATCTTGAGGCACTTCCCTGGGACAACTGAAGCACTTTTTGCGTAGTTAGCTTGCCTTACTTGTGCTGGCCAGGGGATAATGGAAAACCAGACCCATTCTTGTTTGCGTATCCTTGCCATTTCACCTGGCTACATGAGTCAGACTGGCTTCAGGCCGGCCCTGTGGTCACATCCTGTTTTTGCCATACATGTCTGCTGAAAGAGCCCAAAGCTGGGAGAGCAATGTTCACATTCAATAGTTCTTATTTTCCATGATCAGAAAACTCAACCTGATTTCATGTCCTCAGATGATCCTTTTCAGTGTGGGCACACACTCTCTATCCTAACAGGATTCCTACCCCAAGTTACATATCTTTCATTATATATCATTATAAATTTACAGTCTATGATATGTGTGGTAGAGATAATTGGCCACTCTTAGCTCAAGCTGAATCAATTCCACCTTAATGTTATTATGGATATAGGTATACCTTGTTAATCACTCCATTTGACGAATTCCACAATTGTTATTTATTATGGATTTATGCTCAATTGGCTGAACATTCAGCAAAACAACAGCTTTCAATGTATTAGTGGGGGCTCATATATCTATAGATTAACAGTAGGAGACTAGTCAGTAGTGTTTTATGTCCATATATGTCAGGAACAATGACTATTCTACAAAGGAAGGTTTGTATTGGTTCAAATGGAATCTTCTTCACCATAGCAGCAGGTTCACTGCTAACACCTGTACCTCCTCCTGTCTTCAGTGAATTGTGCTTAAAGATAGATTTAAATGTGACACTTAGCCTTTACTCAAACTGCCCCTAGAAATTATGCTTCAAAGCCACCAATCTCCTAATATGCTTCTCTTAACATGTACCTGTTTCCAATTTGATTTTCTCATTCATTGAATTTCAAAACCTTCAGCACTTTGCCAGCTTAATGTTTACTCTAAGCTCCAGTTTTCTAATCTTAAACCTTAAGCTTTCCTCTGCTGTGGCCTAGGCAGGAGATGGAGCTGCCTCCTCCATCCCCCTCTCATACTATTATCATGTTTGTATTCACAAGTTTACAGTGTTATCAGGCACTCTGAAGTTGGGAGCTGATCCTACAAATGAGAAAATAGTCAACAGATTCCCAAACCATGTTCACAAAAGAGATGGACTGAGCAACAAAAAGCATCTGCCAGGAATATAAGATAGCAAGAACACTGGTTAGAGAAACAGTTTAGATTCAACATTCCCTATACTACTAGAAATTGCAATGCAGATATTTAAAAATGTATTTGTATTCTTTATTGCCCAAAACCACAATACAATTAAACTGAACCATATCTACTATTTAAGTCTCAGATTGATTTCATAGTTCATCTAGTGCATCACTAATTGCAAAGTTTCTATAAATGGCTACGAAAGTCTGTTGTTCAAGAGATGTGGAGGCAGAAGCTAAAACAAAATCTGAGCAAATGATTTACAAAATGATCTACACAGAGCAGCAAATACTATGACCATGCTCTTAAGCAAAATGTGAATGTTTCTGGCCACAAAACATAGTCTTAAAAATGGGAAACATTAGCAGAGATTTGTTTACCTCTTAAGTTTAAGACTTTAATCTTGGAGGGCTGTGAAGCACTTAAAGAAACATTCAAAGTCTTTAGTGATCAGGGAAATGCAAATTAAAATGACACTAACCACCTTACACCAATCAGAATGGCTAAGATTAAAAACTCAGGTGATAGCACATGCTGGGGAGGATGTGGAGAAAGAGGAACACTCCTGCATTGCTAGTGGGATTGAAAATTGATACAACCACTCTGGAAATCAATCTGAAGGTCCCTCAGAAAACTGGAAATTGATCTACTTGAAGATCCAGCTATTTGGCATATACCCAGAAGATGCTCCATCATGCCACATGGGCATGTGTTCCACTATGTTCATAGCTGCCTTATTTGTGCTAGCTAGAAACTGGAAATGACTCAGATGTCTCACAACAGAAAAATAACTATGATAAAAGTGGCAAGATATCCACAAAGCTATAACAGGTAATGTAGTTCTTGTTCATAATCACAGATGATTGTTTTGTCACTAGAAGGAGATGCTTGGCAGATAGCCAAAACTCACCACAATGCAGATAACACTAACCATGGTGTGTCTCATGTTCTGATTCCTACATGTGCAACACAACTACTAAAGTTAAGTCTCAGGGGCCATGGCGGAAGAGTGGTTGGAAAGGTTGTAAGAATCAGAGGACCAGATATCTGATGAGAGATTGTGTTTTCTATGTGTGACATGGAAAATGTACTTATGAAAACTCACCAATATGGTTGCCTAGGACTAAACAATGACAACACAGGTGGATGTGTCACTGTAAATATAATAAATCTCAGAAGGCCCACCACAAGGTGAGGAGCTACAGGCAATTAATGACTGTTAAGAGAGGAAGAATCACTCAGCCATGAAGGATATCTGAAATTGGTTTTCCAATATCAAGTGTTTATCCTCAAACACATATATACACAAACAACATTAAATAGATTCCATGTGGCACATATATATTTATAATGCATAGCAATAATGATTTAAGAATAAGAGGTCATGAATTTGAGTTTGAGAAGAGGAGGTCTTAGGATGTATAAGATAGGTGAGAACGGGGTTGGGGGGAGGGATGGAGTGAAACAGTACTAACATGAAATTCTTAAACAATATAGTGACAAATTAATAATATACAGAATATATCCAGATTATAAAAATTATTCTCTAAGAATGTGTAGGCAAATTATGTCTCTATTCTTACATAAAAAAACATTCTATCAAACATTTGAAATACCATCTCAACGTCAAGGCAAACCACAGTAGTCTATTCTAAAGACGCATTCCATATGCACTATTCCCATGCTTAGCTGTGGTCACTTGGTTTCTCGCTTATCATTATCTATGAGCGTGTACTAAAGGTAAGCGCATGAACAGATGGAGTTCCCTTAAAATCACCAAAGTTCATCCTACTGCTTTTATACAATTATGAGTTGATGTTGGCATTCAATAACTGTCATTCTTTATTTGTATTTACTACTAATAAAAAGACAGGTTTCCCAGATTTGTTTCACTTATTTTTACCAAAGATCCATTATGCAGAAATTAGGGTGCATGGGCAAAAACTAATAATTTCTCACTTCATTCTAAATGTTTTTATTCTTAAACTCACATATAACTCTAGTTCTCATGAGAAATATCTCCAATATGGCTGCCTAAACATGACCTGAGTAAGGAAGACACCAATAGACATGCTAATATGGAAGGAGGAAAACGTGAGAGATCCCAAACCTAGACAAAAAAACCTACCAGTCAATAAGGAATTGGAAGAGCAGAAGCAGTCTTCATCAGAGAAGAACATACCAATTTGTTATCCAGTACTATATGTTGAGCCATGAAAGCATGCACACATATGTAATATTTATGGCTGGGTAGGTTTTGTGTGTGTGTGTGTGTGTGTGTGTGTGTGTGTGTGTACGAGAGAGAAAGAGAGAGAGAGGGAGGGAGAGAGAGAGAGAATGAAAAGGAAGCTATGAATTTTAGAAAAATCAGGGTGTGAGTGGCAGTGGTATATGCGAGAGTTTGAAAGGAAGAAAGGGAGGAAAGACTTATGTAATTATATTTTATCAAAAATGTTTAAGAAATGAACAACCTCAAATTTTTTAAAAGGGATTTTATAGTTTGTTGCAATAATTTTCTTAAAAGATAAATATTAATAGAGCAAGGCTTAGGAGAGTCATTGCCATCTGTAGCTCTTTGTACTATTCTGTCATTCTTAAGAACTCCTGTGGCATTCATACCCGGGACTGCTTCCAATGGGCAATGAAATGGGTAATTTGAGATGAACTCTCAGTTTCCAAGGGTTGTAGGGGAACAATACCATTGTTACCTTGGTGTTCTGGTTATTTTTCCAGAATGCTTCCTTGTTCTAGTTGCCTCTGGGTTGTCTGTCTGCCACTGTTTCTCTCACATCTCTGTCTGCCGAAAGGTCCCAGGGCTGCACAAAACTCTTCCAGATCCCAAAGCTGTCATTTCCTCAAACAGATATGTTCCCTTTCCGTTGTGCCATCAGGCAAAATTCCCTACCTCTTGTGCATACCATGAGTCTCAGGAGCATATCCTCCTCTGTCACGTAGTCTTTCATCAGTGGAACGTTCAAAGCATATTATCTGAGACAGGATGTATACCTAACTTAAGAGGTGGTAAAGTATTTGCATCTGTATGTCTCTCTATTCAAATCCATCTACTGCTACTCCATGCTTCAAATGTATTTGACGCTTCTTGTGGATTGATTCTTGTTGATCTTGCATTCACCAACATACCAGAGTATTAAAAATGGGCATAAGATTCTCATTTTTACCTCTTTCAACAATTGATGGTATCTTGTTGGTAACTTAAGCATCCCAGAGACATAGAAACTCTCCCAGGCACACTTCTCAAATTTTCCAAGGGAGTCTACCTTGAGGTCATCATATTTTTTTAATGTATTTTCACTAGGTAACACCCATTTACCATTTTTTTCCATTTTTCAACTCGTCTTGACTGTCTGAGAACTTCTTGAACCTAAGTTATAGGACAGTCTCTGTCACTGAGTTCCAGAACAATGCCACGTGCTGTATATATGATCTATACTGAAGCTCTGACTGGAAAAGAGATACTTCTCAAATTTTCCAAGGGAGTCTACCTTGAGGTCATCATATTTTTTTTAATGTATTTTCACTAGGTAACACCCATTTACCATTTTTTTTTCCATTTTTCAACTCGTCTTGACTGTCTGAGAACTTCTTGAACCTAGGTTATAGGACAGTCTCTATCACTGAGTTCCAGAACAATGCCACGTGCTGTATATATGATCTATACTGAAGCTCTGACTGGAAAAGAGATACTCGAAAGAGAAACACTGACGTCCCACCATGTACCTACTCATCTAGTAGGTTTACAATTACAAAATTAGTAACTCTGTTAGCCATTCGGGAATGTGGGGGTCAACAATACCTTCAAAGGAGTGTTGAGAAGTCTTCAATCTCCAACTCTCAAAGGAATGGACCAAATGCTCTTATTTGCCAGATCTACAATTGGTTAAAATCTCATAGCCCTTCATATTTGTATCAGTAATAGAGGATACAGACAACCTGGGTCACCAGTTTTCTTGATCCTAGGATTGAACCACTGAATTTCTGAAACATCCTTGGCTATAAATGATACAGTGCATATCTACAGTTTTGGATGAATGATAAGAGAATAACGATGATTCTTGAGAGGATGAGCTTGTATAACTTTCTTCCTGCCTCTACAATTTTTGTCCACATTAAATCAAGTCAATCTATTTTCTTTACAAAAATTTCCTTAAATCTTCGAAGGTCAAAAACTGAGGCAGAAAGCTTACTGACTTAAGTGCCAAGGAGTAGCTTGATATTATTATAACCAGAAGGATGCAATTGATTAACTTTTTACTGTAGTTATAATGGAGGGAATCCAATCTGGTGGGATGTTTTACTCCAGTTCAATCACACTCACATGATGAATTATATGAGGAAGAATTTGTAGAGAAAAGGGGCTTTTGGATGAATATTCTAATTATCCACTCTATTACTTACCAAAAATAGTCTAGTTTTTAACTTTCATTCATTGTAGCGTTCTTCATGGACACTTACAGTCCAGATATGTATTGCTCTGTGTTCTTAGTACACATTTGCACACACAGTGCTTTTTCTGACTGTCCTTAGATTGTGTAACAGGAACATTCAGTTTGCTTAATAGAACACTCCCTTTATTTTCATGTAGTTTAGTTTTGTATTCATTTGTTCAGGTCTTCATATAATATCTAACTCGATATTTCAGTGACAACAAATGTTGAGCATCTTCTTGGTTAACTATGCAATAAGTTGGAACAAAAGATAAATCATCTGGAGACTCTGGGGCTTGAATCATAAAGATTCAAATAAATATTTTAGAATTTCTACAGTATGTTATAGGGACAATAAATGATCAATATGTAGCTTTTTTTTTAAAATTCTAGCTTAATTTCATTCATGGCTAACTTTTTACTTCTAGTCTATTCTGGAGTAAGTAAAGATAAGAAGGCTGCCCTATATTCAATCATAGGTCAGCATCCATTCCCAAATTTTCTGTTTCTGGTAAAGAAACTAAAATTGGGAACATGAAAATGTACATATATGAGTGGTGTAAGTCAAAGTGTCAAAAGGCACTATGAATGATACTGGTGACAAAAATAAATTAACCATCTTTCCCAGCTGTGAACCTTGTAAGCTACAATAACTACTGTCTTCAAGTGAAGAGACCATTGGTGCAACAGTACCTAAAATGTTATAGGAATTAGCCAATCATTTTCTGAATGGTTGATCCAAAAGATAAAGCTAATGTCCACTTACTAGGTGGAAAATACAGAACTCAGCTGGCCATAGGCCCTAACAGAGAAAATACAGCGACTATCCTGCTTACTTACTTACATAGTATTAAACTGCCTTCAAAATAGATTAGAACGTCTATCAAGTTCCATCAGAGAAGGATCTTCTTGTACTAGATTGTTATTAATGCAGAGACTATGAAGTGGTCAAAACTTAGAGAAGGAGCCACTGAGCCTTAAATGGGGTACCCCTCACATGTTCTTTACTCCTGGTACTCAACGGTCAACATGGAAGAGAGGGAAATTGGTTATAAGAAACAGAAATAAAGGTATATTAATGAGAAATAGAATTTTAGAGACATAGTAGGGCCTTTGTACATACAGTTGTCACTGCATGCAAAGAATCTGTACATGATCAAACTCAGTCAAAATTCTAGTTCATAAAGTCTCATCCCAGGCTAAGGAGTTGTTTACATTCAATGGCTGATTGGGGAAGAAGATTCGGATCTTAAAGGATAATACACCATCCCTTAAGAAATGTTAATAACTCATGGCCCAGTGAATGTTCATATACCACTGAATATACTGTCAATATAAGTGTACTTGGATGGTTTATAAAAGTGAGCATGATGTAGGGAAGGGAAAGTACTGGTGGGAGTTACAGGAAGGTTTGGAAGGGAATGGGGTAAATGAAAACATTTTATACATGTATGGAATTCCAAGCAGCCACTAACTAGTGTTCAATTAAACCTTTTGAACTTCATGTCAAAGTCAACAGACCTATGAAACTCTGGAAAAATGTCCATCATCTCACATGTATTTATCTTTCTGTCCTATTTATCTTTCTGTACTTCATTTTGTACTAGCAATTAAATACGATCTTAGTACAAAGGAGAGCACTCTTGAATGTAGAATTTCAATAACCTTACGCATTCAAATATCCTTTTCCTTCTCATGAATGGTGTTTTGCTAAATTCTCATGTGCTCTGTTTGTTTTTTTAGGTGATTTCAATTGTGTGAATCTATGAGATGGTAGATATTAGCATGGCATAATAAACAATTGTAATAGGATGGTCAAGGTTCTTAAAAGTCAATGATAATACTCCAAGAATTATGAGCAAATATTGAAATTCAGTACCTTGGAGAATTAAAAAACAGCAACAACGAAAAACTATTGCTCCTAGTGTGTAGAAAGTAGGTTGGAAATGGAAATAATATAACTGTCCTTTAACTAATGAGTAGATCAGGAAAATGAAGTATTGATATGCTATGGAGTAATATTCTGATCTAAACAAATCATGAAGTTTTCAAAGAAATAGATAGACCTAGAAAACTTGATATTGAATGAAGTAACCCAGACCCAGAAAAACAAGTGTCACATTTACTCTGTCATTTACAATTCCTCAGATGTTAGTGTCCAGTATAGAGTAAGCATGGGAGCCAAGAACATCTGAAGAGACTATAGGTGTGGGTGTTAGGTGGCAAGAGAAGTTGCAAGATATAGATGATATAAATTGAGAAACAGAGAGGAGACTCCAAATGGGGAAAATGAATGAATCAATATAGGAGGAGAAGAAGGGACAAATAAGACCAAGGTTGTTAAACAAAGCCTCAAGGAATCATTTTATTTTATTTTATTTTATTTTATTTTATTTTATTTTTTTATTTTATTTTATTTTATTTTATTTTATTTTATTTTATTTTATTTTATTTTTAGTTTCCATCCAAATGGTAGTGTTTAATGTTTTTCAGTTAATCACAATGAGGTCACTAACAAACCTACTGTCCTACACAAACATAGTCTGAATAATTTTATATTTATCTTAATTAAACACAGTATACTTAAGTGCATGTGTATATAAAAATATCTTCACATCCTGCCCTATCCCTACACATACACATCTTAAAGGAAATTAAAGCACTTGGGTTGAGGATGTTTCCCACAACAGCAATAGCCTAACAAAAGTCCCACTATCAGACATGAGAAAACTTTTAAAGGCTTTGTCATGGAAATGCAAGTGGCTCCTAAAACAATGTAGCTTGTCAGTATAGTCCCTGTTTGCTTCTCAGAGGTAATGGGAACCACTATTAATGAATATACCAAACACTTAGGACGCACAACTCAGATGGATTGAGTTGGATCTGACTTTAAACCGTCTTTCTTGTGGTCTACCTTCTATGGCTCCAGAAAATACTTAAGATGCCAAAAGAGGGAAAACAATTAAACAGTCCTACCCAACTTCAATACCTATGAACTATAACAATTACCAGCAAGGCAAGATATGCATAAAGGTACCATAAGTGGCACTCACATGTTAAGAGTAACAAACAGTTTTCTAATTTGACTTAAGGTCCACTCAACAAGAGAAAAACCATCCCTTGTACTGAAAACCCAACCTTCTCTGTGCTAGGAATGTTATGGATCTTAGAAAACTTCCTTCACACCTTAGATCAGCATAATTCCTTACTACATTGTAAATCTTACCCTTTAACCCACAGGTAAATATAATTAGCACCTCTCATCAAAGCTGCTTCATTTTTCAACAAATAGATAGCATCACTGAAAACCAAAAATGGAAATAATGCAGAGATCAAAGGACCATAAGGACCCCAGTTCTAATAAACCTACATAAACCTCACAATTTCTGTGTTCAGGGTTTAGGGAACATCACAGAAGGGGGGTCAGAAAAAATTGCAAGAACAAGAATATCAAAAAGTTGCTGTCAACCACTCTATCCTAGAAATGACTGAATTAACAAAAGCAGAACAGCAGTGGTCATCTTACTATGGAAGTGAAAAACCCACAGGGTTTCACCCCTAGACAAAGAACCACAGGCAACTATGGACTGCTGGGGAAAAAAAATCTTAGCCTCTTCCAGGGATGAGCCTTCTTATTGATTGTTCAATGAAGAGTGGTCAGCTTTAAACTATAGTCATACAGATAGCCAAAATAAAGTTTCTAATTTCATATACTTACACATACACCTAAATATGTGTGTGTGTGAAAGAAATATAATAAAAGAAGAGATTGTCAACTTCACAGTGTGGGTGACATAGAAGGGGTTCAAGTATTGGGTGGGGATAGAGGAAGGAAATGAAGGAAGAAGGTGACTTAGCTCTATTTTAACAAAATTATTAATAAACAAATTCTCAAAAAAAAAAAAAAAAAAAACCAGAACAGAACACCACCACCACCACCACCACCACCAACTACAAAGCAAATGTATCGAGGAGAGATGGCTCAGTGGTATAAGAGAGCACTGTGTTCTTGCAGAGAAAATGAGTTTGGTTATCAGCATCTGTGCAGTATGGCTCATAGTTGCCAACACATCTTGCTTTGGTAAATAAGGCACTCTTTTCTGGCCTTCATGTGGAATCACTTGTGTGCACTTACCCACACTCAAACACATACACACATTTATATAATTATTAAAATTAAAATGAAATCTGAAAAAAAAGTAAGATACAACTTTAAAATGAAATACTCCATGACTTATTTCAGTTGTTTCCTTCAAATATCAATTTGAACAGAGCAGAATCAAGGGAAGTTATGGCCACATTTATGTCTCCATAAGACTTTGTCCTTCCTAGGAGAATTTTGTTTGTGGGGAACCTTCCAGTAGATGAAAAAATAGGTAACTTTGGAGGAACTCAGATTGATAAGGCCAGTCCAGGTGAGTGGGGAAAAGGCCAACTCACACCTGCCACCCCAGCTAGCTTGTTAAGAGCAATCCTGGTTTGATTGCCTCCAGAAATCCCTTTGGCCACTGCCTTTTCTATGGTCACATCTGTCTGTGAAAAGAGTTCTGAATTAGACTAAATATTTCCTTCAAGAATGCTCTCATTTTCTCCAAATTAATGAGTTCAGCTTACTTGTCTTATATTCAGACAGGCCTTTTCCAATTCTGGTATACACCATGATTGCAAGCAGAGATTTGTCCATAGCGTATAACATTTTACTTAAGAAAAGTATACTATATAATATCTGGACAGGATAATTAACATAGGAGGTGTAAAGTCATGGTCATGGCCCCATTTCTTAATACATCTAAATAAGTCCAGTGATCTAAAAATCATTTTGTTTTCATCATGAATTGCTTTTCATTGGTCAGGTAGTCATCAAAGCCATAGAATCCTACACACTACCAGGAAAATGCATGTTATATCTCTTCTTCATTTACATCAATTCTTCTTTAGACCTCAGAGCTTGCCATAGACTTCTGATGCACTGTTTGATGTTGAAGTTCCAGTGGCCACCAGTATAATAAATATAACAGTGTGTTAGATGTAAACAGTATCCAAATAAGAGGCTATGGAATGAGAAGTCACATACTCTAGGTTCATGACAAGAAATCTTGTTTGAAGGAAGATAACATAGCATTGCTTCATAGTCTTCTAGAGTGCCAGATGAGATGTGGCTACTGCTGAGAACTATCAATAAGAGATGTTAATTTAGCCCAAGTTAAGGTAATTACCAAGCCAAGCCAGATGTATCAACTTATCTAATAGTATCACAATCCTTATACGTGTCACCAAATTCATCTAAGTTAGGTTTAAGCAAAGATTCATGGACAGAACCTGGTTGTTACAATAAGCCTTGTTCAAGGTCTATAGTAGTCATTTCTTAGGCAGTAATCAGAAATCATTTGATAGTGTTTGAGGGCATGATTATGACTTGCTACTTAAAGGCCTTCTAAACATCTGAATTTGAACTCTGTGTTACTCTTATGGGCCTAGAATATAATGGCAAAATGTTGAGTTGTCCCATGGGTATCTGCTGAGACTCATAAGAGTTAAGCTGCTCATTATATGTGACTAAATGAGGCCTTGTGTTCCAATGCTCAGAATTAATTAAAACATTATGTTATCTTATCCAAGATTCAGTCAATATTTCAGAAGTGGTCACCAAAATACTTAAGACCAAAAGGAAAGACATGGCTGTTCTCCTAAGTCATGAAATTCCAACCAGTCTTCATGGGGGAGAGATGATTCTGTTTATTCATAGTTTAATTTGGAATCTGGTCTTAGGCCTGAAATAAGCCAAAGGATGCATAAGTGACCACCTTAGTCACCATTATTATGGTGCTTTTGACATCATTGAGGCAAAAGAAATATGGAGCCATCACTGAGGCTGCAGGTGTGTACTTCCTCCTGCCTCCTAGCAGCTTATGGCCTTGGGCATGGTATACTGCAATATGTAGAGGTGGAAAATTAAAGCAGAACTACTGTGAAGCAGATTTCCAGAATCAACAGGCAAGCCGTGACTGGACTCATTAGAGATGCTACTGTCTTTGACTCAGCCATCTTTCTGTAAGTAATTCTGACCCTCTTTCTTCTAAATGAGCTTAAACAATGCACCATGTTGAAAAACTTCTTCAGGCAATTTGCTTCTTTGTTGATATTATTCTTGTACATGAAGTGAATGGACCTTTATATATGCCTAACTTAAAAAAGTAAAGCCGAATATTACTGAGAAGTGCTTTCTAAGCCTTACTTTAGAAAGCAACTGCACAGTATGCTCTTACATCAGTGGTTCTGAAAGGGAAGCTTTCTTATCTTGGAGATAGACAGTGATGTCTAGGGACATTTTTCATTGTCTTAATTGACCTAAAAAAAAAAAAGAGGAATAGTACCTGAGTCTAATGGTAGAAACTAGCAATGTGTGTCGTCAACAATGTTCAACCAAGAAAACTCCAGAATGTGGACAGATCCACCTCTTTAAAAAAGTCAAAACTGTAGAAGTAGATGTATTGAGCTGGTGTTGACTGAAATGATAACAGAAGTTGAAGGTTCAATACATATAACTACTGTAGAATGAAGTAGTAGCTCCTTATTTCCAATTACATTCATTAAAAGTTTAATGGAACAGAGAATTTTTTCAGATTTCTATCACTAAAGGTGAATGGATTTTTCATGCTGAGACATTTGCTGGTTCATCCTGCTGAGTGTGTAAACCACTAATATATTAAAGCTCTGTTTTTATCCATCTGTGAAATAAAATTAATGATGAAACCAATATCAATCATTATAAAATGGAAAGGAAGATTTTGATAGAGCAACGGAAGTCGACAAACATACAAACTACTGGGTCATGTGATCATGAGGTCAAAAGTAAAGATTGGACTTTACAAATAACGGTGCCTGGTGATACTTATATTCAATTATGGGCATCGTTTCTGCCACCTTAATCTATATGAAAGCCCAATATGGTTGAGACATCCCATTGTGGGGGACAAAGTCTACATAGTGCCCACACCAGCTAAGAATAGGACTTAAGGAAGATCACTTAATCTCCTAAGTGTCCTCTTTTGTCAATATAGTTTAATGATATTACACTGACCCAGTCTACCTACAGGGTTATTGTGAAGCTCAAATTCGTTAAGAAAATAATTTGAATCTTTGAGTAGAATGGCGTATGAATGTGTGTTTTATTGTGACTAAGCCAAGACAGCCTACATAATCTTTTCTATGACAGAACTCTCTTTAACCTCATTTTTGAACAATGGACAAGCATGTCTTCATTTTTGCCAGGAATGAAGTTGAAACGGTAGTATGCTGTCCTTGTAATGAGACAAATATTGCCTATTCAGTAACAATGGTGTCTGGGAGACAGTGACTACTTAAGATCGACATAAATTCCCAGTATACTAATCTGTTTCCAGAGAATGACTTAAAAACAGTCAATAGTTTAAGGTCCGAAACTTCAGAATAAGTTCTGATAATCCACAACTAGATAATGTCTTCAAGTTCAGAAACCATATATCTGTGTGAATGTAATTACTTAATTGAAAATTTTTATTCGAAGTTGTACAGCTGTATAGTGACAGACCAGATGGTAGCAGACAATGGAAGAAATAAATGTTTTTTGATAACCAAGAAAGAATTACCACTGATAACCTGAGCTGTGTAGTCCAGTGTAACTTACGTTTCTATACAGTAGGAATACTCCCACTGTTGTTGATGTCAAACCTACTACAATGGGAGGATGTGACTCCTGCTCCCATTCACTACAATGAGAATCACTATGGTGAGGTGTCCCTCAAAGGCCTGTTTGAACATGCAATCAAACTGTCACAGGAATCCACAGCTCTCACTATGGAAATGCGCAAGATATTTGTAAGTATCTCACTTACTTCTGGTGTCTTCAGCCAATGATTCTAGGATATTTCAGAGGAGATCCAAACCATATTTCTAATAATACAAGTTTCATAGAAAGTAGAGAAAGTAGAAGCTATTGAAAAATAGGACAAAGAGAATGAGGCAGTTTTGTGAAATTACAAAGACTTTCAAAGAATTCAATGACTTACAAAAATTTCCTCCAGTAACATGATATTTTTTTTTTAAAAAATAATTTATTCTTAAATTGACATGTGTGACAAAAACCCCAATAGTTATATCTCAGAAAAAGATTTGATTTTCTTACCTTGTTTGCAGGAGATTGGTGTCTATTGACATCTTCAATTGGGAGACATCCCATAGAAGAGAAGTTGAGTATAGTGACTTGCATAGATTATATAGAACAAATATAAGTTGTACTGGTGCTAGTAAGAAAACATAAAAATAATATAAAGTCTCTTAGAAACTCCTAGACACCAGGGGTCATTGTATAAAAGTTTTCCATGGGATGCTTATTAGTAAGAGGGCAGGATTAGAAGGGACACAGTTTGTCACTTTCCATGGCTGTATGTTATCTGTTGGAGGCTAGACAGTGTTAGTGAAGAGATAATGGAGCCAGAAAATGCACTTCTGCATTTACAGTAGACATGCGCTCATTCTGTGCTTACTCACAAGTTTCTTTTCATCCCCTCATGCTGTTTCAGTTCTCCGATGGCTTCTCCTCAAAAATGTTCAAAAACATTGTAAGTACCTCACTGATTCTTATCTTCTTCAAAATTAACCAACCAGACAAACAAACAAGCATACAAACACACAAACAAAGAACAACCCAGAATCTTCATACTATGATTTTCACTGTAATTTGTATGAGGAGAACCCTAAAACGATTTTCAAGACTATTCCCCTTAAAAGAAAAAAAGTTAAAACAAAACAAAACAAAAACCCATACTCATTAAAAAGAGAAAGAGAAGGGTGCAGCATTGGGAAATCTCTGATTAATGAGAAGAGAAGAGGAAAGAAAAGAAGAGGAGAGGAAAGGAGAAGGGAAGAACAGAAAAAGAAAGGAAAACATAATGATTTTAATGTGATTAGATTATAAAGCCTCACGAATTGTGTCTAAGAATTATAGTGGGGTGAAAATCTTATCTCCCAGGCATCCTCATCAGGACTCAAGCTCCAGTGTCCCTCCTCATGTGATGTCCTACTGCTTTCCTATAAAATTAAACTTAAATTAATGCATGCACGTGGACTACAAATGTGAACAGGACCTCATGTCACTCAGGGAGAGGACACTAAGTTAATGGCCTATTTTGAACTCTCAACTGCTAGGAGTCATTGCTAATAGGTCTGAGAAGCCATAGTTTCTTATCTTGGCTGGTGGGTTTATAACTGAAACTAGATTTTCTCTAACTGGGGGTAATATATTATGTGCTCAAGGTCAGTAAATGGCAAGATAAAATGAAGAGTACAACAACAGCATCTCAAGAATGTCTGTATTTAAAATAAATATATGTTTATATTGTCTTTTTAATCCTGAGATTTTTTTTTTTTTTAGATAGAGTTTTTCTGTGTAATTATGGTTCTCCTGGAACTTACACTGTAAACCAGGCTGGCCTCAAACTCACAGACATCTCCATTCCTCTGCCTCCAATATGCTGGGATTATAGTTGTGTACCACAACCACCCAGCTTCTCAGATTTTTTATTCCTCACTCTTGACTGATACCCTTTAATTCTTAACATTTTTAGTAATCCATTAAACTTCCCCGAATTAGCATTTGTTAATTTTACACAAAGGTATTTTAAAAACTGTATTTAAATTAATATAATATTTATGTGTTTATATATTGATAAGTATATAAACATTAATTTCTAGTTTATGTTTTTAATGATTTTATTGTTTTTATGGGTATGTCTTTCTTATCTAATTATTAATAGATATTAATAAATTTACACTTACTATTAATAAAATTCTATTCAAATGTTATGTTTAACTTAGTATGGTACAAGTTGTAAGTGTTCGGTGTTAGTAAAAGGCATATATTTAATTGTACAATACCTAAAAACATTTCAATTTATAAAAACAGAAAATAACGATTAATGAATATAGGTAAATATAAACTATGGCATTGGGGTCATATTATAAACAGATTATCTTTGAAATATTTTGTATTTATAATTTTAATATTTTCAGCTTTTTCTCTCCAAACAAAAATTACTGAGGTATGAGAACAAGAGAGCCTGGTAAAGAGGAAAAAATGCTGATAACTTAAAAATAATTTGATGAAAACCAAGTTGAGATTACAAATTTAATCAGAAAACTATAGGTGAAGGGGTAACTTTTCAAATTACTCCATCTCATATTTTATGTAGTGCTCATGTGTAAAAAGAAAAAAATTACAGAGCTATTGAATTAATCCATCTGCTCATCATGGATTCATTTCCTCAATTCCCAAAGCTGAACTAACTCCATTTCTATTTTACCATTTTTAGGTACTGGATTTTCTTAAGGACCCGAAGCACATGATGGAGACTCTCAACAGCTGCCACACAATTTCCCTCAACATTCCAGAAACTGTGGAGGAAGCCAGTAAGATCTCAGTGAGTCCTCAGGTCGAATTTTTCACCTAAATAACTGAAGGGACACCTAGCCTTTGCCATTTTTTTAGGTTTCTATAAACGCTAAAATTCAACATGCAGGGGAATGAGGTAAGAGTGAGCAATTAAAGAAAAAAATCTGTAAGATAGGTGATGAATTATAAGTTGAATCAAGTGATAAATAATATTATAAGAGATCCATAAAATTCCAGAGGCCACCGAAAATGTCTTATTATTTGGATCTTATTTATTACTATGTAATAAATAATTATTACTTATTAACTTAATTGGATATCCCTGGATAAAAAAACATTTATGTCTATTCCTAAGATATGCAAACACAATTGTTTTCATCATGTATCACTTATGTTCCCCATTGGTGATATTCTCATTATTGACCCTCACACAGACTTCTTAGTTTTTAAGAAGCTTTTTAGTTTATTTGTTCTTTCAGAAATCTGCACATCACAGACTTTATGATTCTCACAACTCTACGGGTTCTGATTTTTCTGTTTTCTTTACGTCATGACTTTTGTACTTTCTACTGAGGCTTAGTGAATTTTTCTGTACAAGCTAGTCCTATGTAAAGTTTCTGTACCCTAACTTGTGATGAAGTCTATATATCCCAGCAACTGCATTTATAATTTTTATGATCTCTTCCTTCTGATTCGATGCCATAACTTATCTCCTAATGGATTAATTTGACGTAATTTTGAAAATAATAAGAACAGGTGAAGGAAAAGGAGTTATAGGGACAGACAATGTTTGTAGATGTTTTTAGAGGCCTACTTTAGGACTAGGGAGTTCACAGAGTATTATTATTTTTTGTTAATATTAATGGAAAAAGATTCCTCCTAAAAGCGATCTGAAGTAATAAAAGTGAGGATTAAAACATTAATGGAATTCATGACTAGTAAGAATGGGCATCTGTTATTATCCAATTCAATTCCCCATTCTTAGTCACGTCACCAAGCTCCCATCATCCTGCATGCCATCACTATTTGATGTCATTAAAGTCATTTGTATCATTTTTCTTCTGTACATGCTTACAAATAGATGGTTCTGCTAGAGGCAAGGGGCCAAGTTGACTCAGGAAATCACATCTATCACTACCAGGTTGCCTTCAATATATCTTTCTATTATTATTCTAATATAACCTAGGTATGATGATCTAGTATGATTGTGATCTATGTAGTTTATTAGAATGGTGAATCTGAGTTAAACGATTTATATTTTGGACAGGAGGTATTTGTCTTTCCTAAATCATGATCTGTAGGAACCTACTGAGTCCCAAGCAAAGCCTCAGATGCCCGTGAACAAGCAAAACAGTCAAGTATGTAAATTTTTTTACATGCAAAGCATGCGGTAGAATTTTATATGGACAGCAGAATATGATCAATATTATGGATCATTACAAAAAGAAGTTCTTTGTATAAGTTGTTTCATTCTGACAAAATATAAGTGAATTGTTGAAATTTACAGTTGTCCATCATTTGTCCACAAGAGTAGTTTGTTCATCCTTTCTAATTAAAAACATGTAACTAATTCTTGTATATTTATTTTATCTTAATATGGTTGCTCCTTTATGATAAATAGCTTGAAAACTTCCTGAAAATTATACTCAGCATATTGAATGCCTGGAATAAACCTCTGTACCACCTAGAAACCGAACTCAATGGTATGAAAGGTGCCCCTGATGCAATTTTAATAAGAGCCAAAGCCATCAGAACTCTAAACAGAGAGCTTCTGGAGACTATCATGATGATACTCAGCAAGGTGGGTAATCTTCTTGCCTTCCACTTCTCTCCTTCATAAATGATGTGACTTCTGTAGTAAATGAGGAATTTTGAAACATAGCACTTCTCACGAACAAAATATAGGCATTCCATCTTACATGCAGACTCATCACAATGATGGACATAAAATGAAGCTGTTCTTCTTCACAGTCATTTGGAGAGTAACTTTCCTGAGCAAAGTGTCATACTCTTGATTATTTCATTCTCTCTAATCACAGTCACCCTGGCCTGTCTACCTCCTATGTGAGAAAACTGTCAACAGTGCTTTCATTGTCCCTTGGCTGCATAGATCTACACTCAGATGACAATTTCCTGGTCTTCTATCTAGTCATGAAATATCATACTTTAACTGATATCAATTTATTGTAAGAAAATGTATCCATGCATTTCCAATCTAGCTTTTAGATGACAGATTTGTAGTAGTCTGTGCTAGATTTATGGAAATCCCTTTTTCTTACCAATATTTTATTCTACTAATATTTCCCTAAATATAATTTAATATTTAGAAGGCAAGATGACAAATACATATAATTTGTGGTAATATTAAGTGTCTGACTATCCTTTTGGTCCTTTAGGTTCACCCTGGGATGGAGAAAATTAATGACTACCCTTTATGGACAGATTTGGCATCCTTGCAGGCAACTGACAAAGAACGTCAATTTTTTGCTCTTTATAAATTGTTTTACTGTCTGCGTGTTGACATACTTATAGTTGACCTTAATCTCAAGCACTTGATGTGTGTGATTTATAGTGGTGACATCTGCAACTCTGTAAAATTTTTTTGAAGATTTTTGATGAACCACTGTTTCGAAATTTCTTATAATTTTTTAATCTTCAAGGTATGCCTAAGTATAATGGTTCTCTTTCATAAAATAAAAAGAGACACAAAAGCATCTTACACTATTCTCTTCCCTTAACATTCTGTCCATTCAACTATACTGTCATCTATACAACATAGATGGCACCAACTTGTGGGGAGGGTGTGGGGTGAAAATAAATGGTGATTCCATTCTGTGAGAGTTGTTGTGTCATGGAAGTTTATAAGAAGAAGGAATTTTAGAATTCCAGGAAGTCTCTCCAGTGTTACAGCTTTTCAAAGGCCTCAAAGTGGCACATATTTGAAATCAAAAATTTGAGGCAGATTTATTGTAGCTACATGTATTATATAGATCCAGCAAAACGTGACTAGAAGGGATACCTACTAGACATTTTAAAATATCCCTTATTTATTGAGAGAGGGTGAGTAGATTTAACACACGGGTTTCAATTAAAAAGACATTTGAAGAAATCAGAAAAAGATTAAAGAAAATTCACAGTGGATATACTCAGCAAACATATGTACATAGAATAAAATAATATGTCTGTTAATGTGGTAGAAACCACTGGATCTTGGTGCTGACATGGCCAGCTTGGTGAAGAATGTGTCTGTGTCTGTACTGGTGATGCCTTCAGGAAGACCAGAAACTTCCAGCCCCCTTTCTAGCAGAACATCTGTTGTCCTTAGGTCATTGGAAGCAGATCTGAGTGTCTCTTGCTCCTGTTTCCTTGCCTCTACCCACCATTTCTCTGGCATACCATGTAAATTGAGTAGTCATAGAGCAAGGGAGGGAATATTGAGAGATTGTACTCAAGTAACTATGCTTAAGAGGGAATATCCCCAACATCCTGTTCAGGTCCCCCAGGCTCAGTGAATTATATGAGAAAAAGCAAGTGATTTACCAGTGTAGGCAGGATAGTGACGAAAGAGGGTGCTGGAAACTAAGAGATATGACAGAGCTGCAGCATCTTTGTGTATTGGCCTAGGGTCACTGTCAAGATTATACAACTCTCCATGCTTCTGGCCCTGATGATGCATACTAAATGTTTGCACTGACTTACATGCATTGACATGGATGGACTTGTATGGATGTGTGCATGCATTCTGTTGGTCCATAAGGCAATTTAATTATATGATCAATAGATTTGGTCTAGAAAATGTAGTGCTATGCTATCTGAAGTGAGTTGAGGGAAATGGAAATTGAAGTATTTGATGCTGCTCAGAGTCAGGAAGCTATGGAACTACAGAAGGACTTGTACAATTCTGTTGAGTTGGCAGGATCATAAGGAACATGGGTACAGCCCTCGCTAGGAGGCCACTTCCACTGGCTGTCTGTGAGGGACAATCGTTGACTGTTGGAAAGGGGAGCTAGACAAAGCTTTTGTAGCTCACTGACCAGTAGAGCTTGGTAAGAAGGCAGTGGAGGATACTGAACCGCAGAATTTGCAAATGGCCTCACACGCTCCACTATGGTTGCTAAGGAGATCCTGGTTCTGAGGCTGTTGAACCCCGAACATGCCATAGGAAGCCATATCCTGCTGGTTAGGTATCATGTGCTATGAATAAGGCTGTTGAATGACAGCAGTTGACCATGCTGGAGGCTACCACAGACAGACAGATAGAGACAGAGAGACAGAGAGACAGAGAGGGCAGAGAGGGGGCAGAGAGACAGAGACACACAGAGACAGAGACAGAGGTGGATATTGCTGGATGGAGTTAGTGCATTCTCAGGAGGCATTGTAAGAAAACTGAATATGCTGGGTAGCTGCAGATAGCCTTAGGAAGGCAGGATTTAGTGGGTAGTTGGTATAAGGATAAAGGTAAAGTAAGTGGAAGTAGAGGGAGGCTATCCTGTGAGCTAGATTCTGAAGATGCTGAGAGAAAATATGGGGTTGGAACAGAGCTGAGGATGGGCCAGCCCCTTTGGTAGATCGTCATTTATCTGAAGGAGTTGTTGAGTTTATTTGCCTGCTGTATGACATATGATTATTCAAGTTAATGAGGAGTGGATCAGGAGCAGAAAGCTATGTTGCTACTGAGATTAATACTGGACAGTACCAGGGAGAAGGCCCTGGTCAGGTTGGAGTTAGGTGACCTGGTTGTTCTTGTCTGGGACACTCAGTGCCACACCTGGCCTAGATATCATTGCACTACCATCTTTACTGCTGTGACTTCTGGTGAGGATGAAGATTCCATTAAGGCATCTGGATTAGGTGACAGAGTCATACACATTCTAGACTGAGCCATCTGAGTCTGTGTCGCTCTAGGGCATGGCTCCAGGGGTTTGAGGTCACTGTCTGTGCTTCTCTGGCAGCTGCTGGGGCTCTGGCTCAGACTTACAGTTTCCCCATATGTTGTTTAGATATCTGTCCGGCAGACCACTTAGGGAGAATTTCTCTCTCAGACCCTTTGGTATAGTCTCTGTTTGTCATTGATTTACTCCTTCAATGAATCTGATCAAGCTGTCATCTCAGTCCATACTTGCCTTATGAAAATGGACCTCTGTTCATGCAGGAATGCCTAGCAAAACATTAGGTGGAGCTCAGTGACCCCTGCGAAGAGGAGGGGAAGGACTGTAGGAACCAGAAGAGTTATGGGCAACAGGAAAGCATGGCCAACAGAATCAACTAAAATGGCCTCATTGAAACTCAGAGAGACTGAAGCAGCAATCAAGGAGCCTGGGTGTGTCTGCACTGAGTCTTCTGCATATATGTTGTTGTTTCTTTGTAACTTTTTATTGGATATTTTAATTATTTACAGTTCAAATGTTATCCCCTTTCCCATTTTCCCCTTCAGAAACCCCTGTCCCATCCTCCCTTCCCCTGCTGCTATGAGGGTGTACCCCCACCCACCTACTCCCTCCTAAATGTCCTGCCATTCCCCTACACTGAGGCATCGAGCCTTCACAGGATCAAGGGCCCTCTTCTTTCATTGTTACCCAACAAGATCATACTCTGCTATATATGTGGCTGGAGCCATGGATCATTCCATGTGGAATCTTTGGTTGGTGGTTTAGTCTCTGGGAGCTCTGGGGTATCTTCTGGTTGGTTGATATTATTGTTCTTCCTATGGGATTGCAAACTGCTTCAGCTCCTTCAGGCTTTTCTCTAACTCCTCCATTGGGGTCCCTGTGCTCAGTCCAATAGTTGGCTACAAGCATCCTCATCTATATTGTCAGACTCTGGCAAAGCCTCTCAGGAGACAGCTATATTAGTGTCAGCAAGCACTTCTTGGCACCTGCAATAGTATATGGGCTTGGTGTCTGTATATGGCATGGATCCCCAGGTGGGGCAGTCTCTGGATGGCCTTTTCTTCAGTCTCTACTCCACATTTTGTCTCTGTAGTTTCTCCCTTGAGTATTTAGTTTCCCATTCTAAGAAGGACTGAAGCATCCAGGCTATAGTCTTCCTTCTTCTTGAACTTATGTGGTCTTTGAATTATATCTTGGATATTACAAGCTTTGGGCTTAATATACACTTATCAGTGAGTGCATACCATGAGTGTTCTTTTGTGATTGGGTCATCTCACTCAGGATGGTATTTTCTAGTTACATTCATTTGCCTGCTAATTTCCAGAAGTCATTGTTTTTAATAGCTGAGTTGTACTTCATTGTGTAATATGTATCACATTTTCTGTATCCATTCCTCTGTTGAAGGATATCTGGGTTCTTTCCAGCTTCTGGATATTGTAAATAAGGCTGCTATGTCCAGGAGTGGTATAGCTGAGTCCTCAGGTAGTACTATGTCCAATTTTCTGAAAAACCACCAGACTGATTTCCAGAATGTTTGCACCAACTTGCAATCCCAACGGTAACGGAGGAGTGTTCCTCATTCTCCACATCCTCGTCAGCATCAGCTGTCACCTAAGTTTTTGATCTTAGGCATTCTGACTGGTGTGAGGTGGAATCACAGGGTTGCTTTGATTTGTGTTTCCCTGATAACAAAGGTGGTTGATCATGTCTTCAGGTGCTTCTTGGCCATTCAAGATTCTTAAGTTGAGAATTCTCTGTACCTCATTTTTAATAAGGTCATTTGAGTCTCGGGAGTCTAACTTCTTGAGTTCTTTGTATATATTGGATATTATCTCTCTATCAGGTGTAGGACTGGTAAAGTTCTCATCCCAATCTGTTGGTTGCTGTTTTGTCCTATTGCCAGTGTCTTTTGCCTTACAGAAGCTTTTCAATTTTATAAGGTCCCATATGTCTATTGTTGATCTTAGAGCAAAAACCATTGATATTTTGTTCAGTAAATTTTTTTCTGTGCCCAAGTGTTCCAGGCTCTTCCCCACCTTCTCTTCTATTAGTTTCAGTGTAATCTGGGTTTGTGTGGAGGTCCTTGATCTACTTGGACTTGAGCTTTGTACAGGGAGATAAGAATGGATCAATTTGCATTCTTTTACATGACTTTTATCATCACACCTTGGTTACTTAGCATTTCACAAACCCAACTGGCATGACAGTTTCTGCACTGAGATCCAACAAAATATCTGATCTTCTAAATGTGATCTATGCTGAATCCCTGTCTGGAAAGGATATACTCTACAGAGAAACACTGCAACATCACCATTCACCTATATATATATGATAGGGTTACTCTAACAGAAATAGCGCATTTGTTAGATATAGAAGAATTGGAAGGTTAGTAATCCCAATAAAACAATGTTCAAATGTCCAATTATTATGGCAATAGGCCTAGGATTACAAATTTGGAAGGTGAACAGTTATTAAGCATCATATATCCCACAGTCTGTATCTGTACTAGAAGGTGGGAAAAGTCTTAATATCTAGTCATGTTACACATAGTAATACACCACTGAGATTACCTACTACTCTCTATAACATATTTATGGTTCTCTATAAATTATAAAATGGAAACATGCATTGGAGAGGGAATTAAATTTGATAATATTCTCCTCTCTTCAGTATTTTTGTCTGGGAAAAATTCAATGTTTTCTTTTAACAAATTGCTTCTTAAACCATTGGGGAATATAGAAAATTGGAGTAACAAGTATATGAACCTAGGTGCCCAGAAACAATTTTGGCTTAATGTAGTCAGAAACACAACTTTGATTAATTATTTATCCCCAGTGGTTTGAGTGTAGAGAATTCTTATCTATGTACTTCCCTGGCATAAAATTACACTGAGATTTTGCTTAAAAAATGGGCTTTACTTTGGGAAAATTATTCTAATTATTTATTTTCTTTCTTGACACTAAAGTCTAGTTAGTCAATAAACTTAGTGAAGAGTCTCCACTGAATTATTCTAGTCTAGCTATGGATTGTTTTGTGCTCTTAGTATATATATATATGTGTGTGTGTGTGTGTGTGTGTGTGTGTGTGTGCAATTGTCATGTTTTGGTTATATGAATGAAGCATTAACATTTTACCTGAGAGGGATTTCTTTTTGATTATCTGTGTAGCCAATTTTGTATTCATTTACTCATATTTTAGGTTATTTTCTCTCTTTTTACACATGCCATGTTTTATTACAGTAATATTCACAGTAGCTAGTTATAGAACACGCCTGAGTGATATGGGGTTAATTTCTATATCAACGTGTATGGCACAGCAAACATTTGGAGTTATCTTGATTAAGTATTTATTAGGTGTAGATAGGGAATAAAATCTCTGTATATTCTGAAACTTGTGCTGTGCTTTCCATACTTCCTTTGCTGTACTTTGCAACAAAGATTCAAAATTTTGGAATCTCTCATTACATTTTTATATGCACAAGAAACACTGAAACTGTGTTGCTTGTGGTCTGTAAACATTCTAGTTGAATGTCATGCTTTGTTAGAGTTAGATCCATTCTTTTGGTTAATACATATTAGAAAATAATCATGTGCTCCCTTGAAGATAAACATCAATTCCCAAATGTTCTTTGCCTGACAAACAAACTATCTTTGTGAGTAGACAAATGAGGACTGTTGAAGAGGTGCTGTGGAGGCACTAACTAGTGTGTTTATTATTGGAAATATTCTTCTGATGTCTGAGCTTTGGCATAGGAACAGAAAAGACTCTGAGGGATCCACACTATAGTGGATGGAGTGTAAATTGAGATGGAACTAGTAGGTAGAATGAGAAGAGTTTCAGAAAGGAAGTATTGGGGAGTACTAGGAGTAGCTTCAAATGAGAGTTTCTAGGGAAAGTTTGACTGTGTGCTGTGATACATAAGAGTTCCTGGAAGAGCAGTATCTAGTAAGGACAGTTTAATGAAGAATCAAGAGGTACAGATTCTGACACTGAACATGCTAATATTGTAAAGTAGATTCCTTGGATGTGAGACACTTCAAATTAGTTCCTTAGGGACGGCCAGTGTTGTCCACCCATATGTGAGCACAACATCTATGATTTGGCTCACTGTCAAAGCGTGGATGTACTGATCTATGTTGATTTTGTCTGATCTTGTCTGATCTTCAAAGGTAAACAAGGCTGGGCCTGATTAGTACTTGTGTGGGAGAAAAGCTTGAAATTTTAATATTGTGATGAATGCTAATTGGATATTAAGTTGATATAGTTTTGAAATTCATTGGAGAATTTGAGAAGCAGAATGTAGATATGTAGATAGAGACATTAAGTTAAAGTATATGTGTGTAAAATTAGAAGTAAGTAATTATATCTATCAAAGATATACATTGTACATCTTATAATAAAAGATATTAAGGTAGTTATCCTGCATGGATACATTGCATATACCAGAAATGAAGAAAACCACTTGAAAACTTGAAATGAAATCAAACTTTGGGTTTCTGAGACATGAGAAGTGTGCAGTATAAATGTTACAAAACAAAAACCCTGGGCCTTTTCAGAAGACAGATGTGGATGATGAGCAAGTTGTGGTCACCAAGTCAGGATAGAGCCAGTCAGACACAAAGACGAAGGTCATATGATGAAGTGCTGTGGCTGAGAATGTTGTCTATTCCTCTGTTTACTTCTGGGCCGTGTAAACAATGTGAGATGATTATACTAAGGTAGTTCAATATTCCTGTGGGTGAGCCTCAAAATGATGAAAATTAATGGCTCATTGGTAATGACATTTGTACAAATTCCCACATATATATATATGAATGACTTAGAAGTAGTTCTTTGGGGTGATTCTACTCTCCATTGTCCGTAGTGCAGCATTCCAGTTCAGTAGTGTCAGGATAATAACAGTCCCGGTCACCAAAGAGGAATTAGCAAAGACAGCATGAACAAGCAGAAACAACCAGGCCTCTGAATCAGCATGAGTCAGCAGGAGCAACCAGAACCAGCAGGAATACCAGGAGAACTCCATCATGCCTCACTTAATGAAGTGAAGATCAGCTAAGAAGCAAGACCAATGAATACTTGCATGGCAAGCAATGCAATTGTGTGGTCATTGTCTATTGAATCTTACTTACTTTGTCTATTGAGTCTACTTCAGCAAAACATCTCATGATTCTGCTTCAGCAAAACATCATGAGTCTGCATCATAATGATCCACACTCTATGGTGTCTTTCATTTTTCCGTAGAAAGCACTCATCGCTATTGAAAAATTGACTATAGATGTCATCACTGCTGCTACTTTGTGAAACCAGTCTTATGAACTGTTCTTTCAATAGCCCTAGAAAATAGATTCGATACTCATCAATGGTGGTCAGCTTAATATATGTGGGTATGGAAATGGAAGGAAGGGTAAAGGCAGATGTTTATGAGGATAGAAATAATCAGTATAAAACATCTTTGAAAGGGCCACATGGAAACCCATTATTATAGAAACTCCCAAAATTATATGCATCTACAAACAAATGATTGAAATGGAATCTTACAAGAATGTAAGGCCCCTTCCAGATATAGCACACTATTGAACAAAGAGGACATTGCCAGGTGTGGGTTACCCACCTTTGAGTTGTCTGTCAGCTTAGTCCATAAAAGCTCAACAAAATCTGTATCATATAGTCAGTCATGCTCCAGAACTTAACAGTAAGTAAGACCCCATTGCTGAAGAGTCCACATCATCAGAGTCATGGGAAATAGGAAAATCAAACAGCCAGTAAGCTTAATCTTTACCAGCAAGCTTTCAAAGAGCTGTAGGATGAGCATGCCTGTGGAGAAGGAAAGAAATCAATGGGCTTCATCAGATGTGAACCATATTGGCTATAAAATGAACTGATTGTCAAGATATGCCAGTTGGTACAACAGCAGCATGAGCATTATGAGAGAAACCAAGACTTTCTGATTGGATGGCTCCACAAAAAGAAACATATCTGTATTGTTAACTGGGGTCAAGAACCCATAGCTAGGTAAGACCTAAAGTCTATAGGGAAAATGCATGCTATTTAAATGTTGAACACAGTTTATATTTCTATAATTTTTTCATAATTTAATATTATTATTAAGTTGATTCTCAGACACCTATTCTTATATTTATATATTACTAGAGTTCTCATCCCTCAACAATGAGGCAACTTCTTTGTAATAGACAGAGATTAATACAAAGATTGTCCATGGGTAAAAATCCAGAGTATAAGACAAGTATACTCCTAAACACCAAATCTATATTAAATTGTATGGTCCATTGGTCAGATCTGTCTACTTAAAAGGACCAGAGCTGTATTAAGGATTTTCACCCCAATGGCTCTCACTTCCTCAAACTAGTAAGTTTAAGTGACATTTCATACCCTAGGCAGGACTTTCCAGTTGCGGTTACATAATTATCCCAACCAGAAATAAGTCCCTAGCACATTTTTCACCAATAAAAGGATCCTACATAATGTAAAAAAATAACACAGTATTTTTGAACCTCATCAGTATTTCCTATTACAACCATGGCTGCTCAGTGTTTCAGGTCCTTTTAGGGTAACAATGATAGATGTCCATCAATTGGGTGTCTATATGTTTGGAGGTGCAATGAATTTCCCTTCTCTCTTGGGCTTAACTGATTTAAGTTATTGGAGATTGCATAATCAAAACAAAGACAAGGAAGTAGCTTGGTTATCATGACTGAATTGTGAGATTTGAAAGTCCTAATGATCCTTTGCTGTGGGTGGAGGTGGAAGGCTTGGATGAAATTTTGCTTAGAAAGGCAGAAGAACTTGAAAGTTGGCCAACACAATATTTAACAGAAAGTATATTTATCTTCCTAGAACCTCATTTTCATATTTCTTCCTAGCAAGGATATTTCTGACTACTAGTTCCACATTTCACCCTCTCAGAGGTCTGACTAAATACTGCTGGAAATTTTAGGGTGACCACTACCTTATGTGTTTATTAAGGACAGAAAAGAGAATGGTTGGCAACAGCAATCAGGTTTCCCTGCGAAGACTAAGAGGCTACAGCAGAGCTTAGTGTTTGAGGCTGGGATCTAAAAGAAAATACACTTTTTGATCCTGGCATGTCTCCTTTGAGCATTTCCAATACCAGATGTAACATCTGCAAAAATACATATAATGATAATAGTATCCTGCCAATAGTCTAATGAAAATAATTGTCTACCTTATCACCAAGAGGCCCATATCAAAGGTGAACATGAAGGAGAGCCAATCAAAATATACTTGACACACATTTTCATATGTTTCAACAAGGTTAATGATGTCCTTCCCAAACTTACCTACAGTGATGTATATTTTATCAAGTTGTCCATTGCACTGGGTCACTTTTGCTTGCTTAAAAAACTTTTGTGTATTCCTAACTACCTTGTAAATGATCCCTTTATTTGAATTCAAACAGGCATGGTGTGAAAGGGAAGGATAGAATGTGATAGGAACCCCTACTGATGATAGGAAAAGGGTATTATTACAAGGGTAAAGTACACAATTCAATAGTGTCTGGAGTAAAGTCAGCAAAGTCTCTCTGGAGGAAGTTGTCAGCTATTACCTCCAAGAATGATAGTATCAGCCTGATTGTGGCTGTTAGTAGGTATTGCAGGAAAACTCACTGCAAGAACATTTGGCCCTCAGATAGAAAGAAATTAAAGTTGGGGGCATATCTATGCAGAATGTTGTTTGCTAGACTATCCAAGCTAGAAAACAAAAATCCCCAAAATACTAGTATGAGGGTTCAACCATGTTATTCTTGGCTTAGAGGTCCCATTTGAAGAATAGTCAAAAGGCAGTTCTGTCTCTGGAGCCTCTCAGGATTGGCTAAGTAAGTAATGACCATCAGGCAGAGTAAGACTTCAAGTTGATGCCCTCAGGGTGAATCATCTTGATTTCTAAGAAAAGATTATAGTTCTAATTAAGAGAGAACTGCATGAAGGCCAAAGTATCACAAACAGCACAAAGATACAGAGCCGACTCTCCTGGATGAAGAGGGAATCAGAAGTCATAACAAATCAGCTGAGATAGTCAAGATTTTCTGTTAGGGACTGAGATTGGCTCTCTTGTTCCCTCAAACTTGACTTATTTGGGCTATCACAGAAGATGGCATAATTCAAACCAAGTCAATGAGCTGCTTGTTTCCTAATACAGGCTTCTGAGTTCTCTTTGGTGGAAAAAAAAAAAAAACACCAAATCTTTGTCTAGAGGAAGAGAAGAGCGTGAAAGTTGGTTATATTAAAGATTTAAATAAAAAGTACCTTCTTCTAGCTGGAACTTCTGTTTCCTGTCTTTCTACCAACCAAGCATGTGTCTGCTTTCCAGTTCCTCAATAGCCTCCTGTAGGGTTCCTATGATTGTTCAGTAGGCAGATTCTAGTGGCCACCAATCGATATAGACTATTGTCAGTATGTTGGGGGCAAACAGTAACATATGATGAAATGGCCAGTCATATGTTTAATTGAATGAAAAGGAGAAATCTGAGTGGGACTGGGGTAGAAGATCCCATAATGATGCTTGACTTAGATAGTCCAGACTACTGGTTCCTGTTGTACAGTTTCAGCAAGAAGCCCACATGACCCAACTTAAAGCATTTACCAAGCCAAGTAGAAAGTATGGACTCACAGTGGGACAACTATAACAATTGCTGTCATATATATTTGAGTTAGATTTAATCTCATGTCTGTGGCCAGAAACTATGTTTGTTACTGTAAGCCTGGCCAAAGATTTGTGGTAGAAATGTTCTAGATTCCAACAGGAAGGCCTTTGGTGTTGTTTGTTCTGCATAGAAAAAACAGTTTTTTCAACTTCTTCATTTTTATCACACTTTACTACTCTTCAGTGTCTAATACATAGAGGTAAACAATTTACAGTGTTTCACACATCTTGACAAGATTCCCCAAAGTTAAATCACCCAAAAATGTGTGATTATTGTTATGATCTTGTGTTCTAATGTTCATAAAACTGAGAAATATTTATATGACCTCACCTAAGACTCAGGGAACTTTTCAGAAGAGGTGGCTGTATGACTAAGGGACCTGGAGGAAGTCAGGAAATCTGATATACAGTTAATTACGCACATCATGGAAGACCAGTCTCATGGAACAGAGGTTGTGGTGGTGACTCACAAAATCACTAGGTCCCAAGGCAGGGGCTCTAACGTAATTAACAGAAGTGACTTGGTCAGGTATCCTGATAAGGGACTGTTACAGAACTTCAGGAATGAGTCATGAGATCATCACTTTAGTTGCAGACGTTACTTCCTTCTCTGCTCCCAGCCTTCCCACAAAGCATACCTGCCAGAACCCTACCAGACTTTCAAAGATCTACAACCAATATCTCAAATGATTTTTAAAATCAAAACCGAAGTAAAAACATATGTACAAAAATCCTTAATTAGTACTTACAAACTAAATATAGGCATATATGAAATGACCATGATCAAGTCATCTTTGTCCCTGAGATTCCAGAAGCATTCAACATACTTAAGTAATCAACCCACTTACACCATTATCCTAATTATTGGCTTTGAAAACAAATATACACAATGTACTACTAGATTAATGGTTCTCAAATGGTGAATGTGCTGATTAGTTTTTGTCAGTTTGACATAATCTAGAGACACCTGGGAGGACGGAACCACATTTGAGGAATTGCTCCCATCAGACTTTCAGACATGTTTGTGGCGTATTTTCTAATAAATGGCCTGATTCAATCCACTATGGGTAGTGGCATCTCTGGGCATTCCTGAGTTGTATAAAAAATGGTAGTTAAACAAGAGCCTAGAATTAGTCAGTAAGGAGCATTCCTTCATTGTCTTTGCTTAAGTTTCTGCTTCCAAGCTTTGGCTTTGAGGCCTTGAATTAGCTTCCTTCAATGATAGGAACTACAAGATGAAATAAACTTTTGTGTCACCAAGTTCCTTTTTGGCCATAGTGTTTATCATAGCTACAGAAATCAAATTAGGCCAAGTTTCTTCTAGTTTTTAAAATGTAGCAATTTATATAGAGAAATATTATGCAATATTTAAATTGAACTGGGGTAGAAACAGGGAATTTAGATCAGATTACCATGAGATCTTTACAGTATGTATTAATCCATGTCAAAAAAAAATGTCAAAATTAAAGAAAAAAGAACTTGACTAGAATGAGACCACACAAGTCTATCGGCCAATATTTTAAGAACTGCAGAAAGAAAAAAAATAGTAACACCATCTGGTTTCACAGTCTCCATTAGGCGTTGCTGGATGTAGATGAACTCAATCATATCTTTCCATTCTGGAATTATAGTAGACAATCCCAATAGATGTATACCTGTGCAGCTTTGACAAGTTTGTTCAACCAAAATATCATTTAAAAAAATAATAACACCATGTAGATATTTCCCCTTGTTTTCTTGACATTTCTTAGGAAAATAAGTTGGTAAGAATTTTAAAAACTTGGATCATCTGAAGGTATACAACAAAATTAGTTTCCTTCAATTCTTTTTTTTTTTAAGTGAAGGGAAGTGGCCTATGATTATTTAAAAAAACATTTTAATTTAAAAAATTATTTATTTACATCTCAAAGGTTGCTCCTCTTCCCTGTCCCCCCAAGCATAGTTCTTCCTCCCACTCTGGAACATCACATCTCTACAGGATCTCTCACTGAGGCCAGGCAAGGCAGCCCTCTGCTATACAAGTGTGAGAGGCTGCAGACTAGCCAGTGTGTACTCTTTGGTTGGTTGCTCAGTCTCTGGGAACTCTCAGTAGTCCAGGTTAGTTGACACTCTTAGTCTTCTTATGGTATTGCTATCCTCTTCAGTTCTGTAAATCCCTCCCCTAACTCTTCCATAGGGGTTGTTGACCTCCATGCAATGTGTGGCTATGAGTATCTGCATCTGTCTCAGTCAGCTGCTAGTATATTCCTTGTACTCTTAACTTGTGGAAATACTTCCGATGATAAATGAATGGAGTATATGTATACTTTAAACATAAGTATCTGTCATATATTAAAAATTGGGAAGGTACTCTGATTTTTGAATTTACATTCTGCAATAAGAATGATTTGAAAATGATTATTTTCATTTTGCACTTTAATGGTTGATAATTATAGTCTGGACTATGCAGATTTTGATGTTTTTAATTTTCTTGAATATTTAATTTTAGGTGATTTTCTATAAATAAATATTGACCAAAATTTTGCTTGTGTATTTTCAATCATATCAGTTAAAATTTCTGTAAAACAGAAGGTTATTTTTTCAAACTAGAGTTACTAAAGGTAAATGAATTTTTAATTTTATATATTCTGGATTATGCTCTAGGTTTGTAAATTATTTTTATGGTAAAATTTTATTCATCTGTGAGATGTAAGTTGATGATGAAACTAACATTGATCACTGTCAAAGATGTAATTTGAAGGAGTTTTATTTCAGAACAAAGACAGAAAGAAAATGAACATAACTAGGGCTTCTGTGGTCCAGCAATCAAAGATAAAGTTTAACACTCAGCAACTCCTGCATACAATGAGTCTTAAGACAAAAATATTGCCCTGTCATCTGGATACAAGGTTCAAAGTATATAGTATCTGACAATGTAGGGTGGAAAGTCTGTTAAATTAACACTATTTCTCTCATATTAGCTAAGAATAGGATTTAGGAAAAATTGCTTAATCCTTTTAAGTTTTCTATTTCATCAGTATAGTTTGGTGACATTACCATTCAGTCTACTCACAAGGTTTTTGTAAATCTCACCCTTCCAGAAAAAAAAAAATGTGATTTTTTTTTTTTTTTTTTTTTTTTTGGTAAAATAGAAGTGCATAGTATTATTGTTGATAGTTGCAAATCCAGCCAGAATCTTTTTCATGCTAGGATTCAGATTTAGGCGTAGATAATCATGTACTAATTGTTAGGCATAAAGATACAATTAATTGATAAGAGTTTTATCCTTGTCAAAGGTGCAAATATTGCCCTTTTACCAAACAGCTTCATGAAAAACACCATGTGTCTGCCTCAGCAAAACATCCTCTCACAAGACAGCTTCCAGAAAAACATCACATGACACAACTGAGTCTCCAAAAAAAACCAGAAATTTCCACTTCAGCTTATACCAAAAGCACTATATTGAATAGGAGTTGAGAGAGTGGATACCCTTGTTATTTAGAGGGACTTTAATATGTTTCTATGTCTGTTACTACATTTGCTTTAAGATTGTTGTGTTTAGCCCTTATTTATTTCTTTTTTTTTTTCTTTCTGGTTTCAGTTTAATGTTGTCCACTTTGATCAAATGTCAAAAATTTTCAGACCATTTCTGCCCCTATTGGGATAATAATGTGATTTGTATCACTTAGTCCTTCTGTCTGCTTTTGACTTTATTAGCTTACATGTGTTTAATGTTCATTCAATATTTTTCCCTGTACTTTTAAGTTAGTTTTACAACGATTTTATGAAAAGCATTTCCTCTATATTTATTAGAGAGTTTGCTGTAGTTTCTTTTTGTGTTGTGTGTTTATTCTGTTCTTTAATTCATCTTGCTATTAAGTATTTGTATAACTTTGGATCTTCTGTCTATTTAAATCCTTCCTGAGATATGTGAGTTGGTGATGTCCCTAGGTGTTAAATATACTGCTACCTCTTCTTCAGTCTAGAGCCCTTAATGATTTGGTTTTAGATTATTTTATTCTCTATATTTTGTGTTTGGACTGTATGTATGTCTTTCACTCTGTGCCTACAATGCTCACAGAGGCAAAAAGAGGACATTGAATCCGCAGTACTGGATTATCGATGATTGTCAGCTGACATATGGGTTCTTGAAATCAAACGGTTCCTCTAAAAGATCATTTGGTGCTCTTAACTCTTGAGCAATCTCATTAGCCCAGTTTTTAAACACAAAAATGTTATGATAATATTTAAAATTATTTCTGCATACTTTCATTTTCTACCATCTCTTTCTTTGTACCATCTTGTACTTAGTTTCTAGTTTTAAAGTCTTTGTTTACTATGGTGATTTGAATAGGTTTGGCCAACATAGACTCATGTGTTTGATGCTTGGTCCACAGGTAATCACATTTTTATTAAGTATGGCCTTGTTGGGGAAGGTGTGGTCTTTTTGGGGAAGTATCTTATTGTGGGACAAGGTTTGATGTCTTCTGTGCTCAAAACTATGCCAGTGACACAGGCCCTTTATGCTGCCTGCTGATCTAGATGTAGACTATAGGCTTCTCCAGAATCAAGTTGGCCTGCATGCTGCCATGCTTCCCATCATAATGACAATCGATTATATCTCTGAGACTGTAAGCCATCTCCAGTTCCATGTTTTTCTCTGAAAGAGTTGTCTTGGTCATGGATGTCTCTTCACAGCAATGGAAACCTAACTGCTTAAACTAAAATTAGCTACTTTTTTGTTGTCTCATAAAATAAGAACAATATTTCAAAAGAATGTAAAACAGACTATGTAATATAAAAATACCTTTTCTAAGACACTCAAAACTAAGCTGAATAAGAGTGAACATTCTTTTCTTGTTCTTGATTTTAGAAAAATGATAAAAACTTTTTCCTGATTATGAATAATGTTGGCTATATGTTTGTCACATTATTATATGCCATATGTCCTCAGAGCTCTTATTATGAAGGAATGGTCAAACTTCCTAAAGTACATAGCACATTCTGACTCTATTGAGATAGTCATGTGATTTATTTATTTTATTTGTTAACAGTGTTGGATTACTAGTTCACATATTTTGAATGTTCATATCATCTCTGTAATGTCAACAATTTAATCATGATTGGTTGCGTTTTTTTGTGTACATTAGTTGAAAATATATTGCTGTCACATTTGTCTCCAATATCCCATTAACTATACTTTATCTACTCTTGTTAGTAAATATGGCTTGCTCAGTCTTACCAGAAAGCTATAGAATTCTGTCAACTTTTACCATTAATTCCTCAGTAACTCATTTGGATTTTTTAAAAATTATTTTATTTTTTGTCACTTAAAATAGATATTTTTCATACATATATTCTGACTACACATTGCCTTCCCTTAACTCACTGCAGAATCTTCATGTTCCCTCCTATTTGAATCCATACCTTTTTTGTCATTCCATAGAAGACAGAGGGGTATTTAAGGAATAACATTAAAATACAAAAATACGTAAAAACAAACAAATTAAAATAGGAAAAAAATCAAATAAGAAAAAGAGCCAAAGAGAAAGCATAGGAAACTTATATTGACACAGAGATACAGTGTTCTTACACGTATGGTATGAACACAAAGAATCTGAAAGGTTAAAAACAAATTTTCTGTCTTAATACTATGAGACAAAGAACATTCAAAGACGTTGTTGAGTTTGTTTTGTGTTTATCATGTACTACTAGGCATGGGGCCTAACCTTAAGTAGTTTTCCTAGTGAGACTCCTTTGGAGAAAACTAATTGTTCATTTGCAAGTGCCTGTCAATTGAAGCTAGCTTCTGCATTATGGATGGATGTGTATTCTACTTCTCCTTCAGGCTCTAGGACTCTAGGTGGTCTAGACCCATGCAGGCCCTGTGCATGCTGCCACAGATTCTGTGAGTTCTTACGTGTTCCAGCCCTGTTGTGTCTAGAAGAGGTCTTGTTTCCTTGAACTCTTCCACCAACTCAGGCTCTTATTCTCTTACTTCAACCTCTTGCCTTAGTCTTCCCTGAGATGTGAGAAGAGGGATTCCACGGAGACATTTCATTTAGGGCTGAGTGACCCAAGGTTCTCTCTCTCTCTCTTCTCTCTCTCTCTCTCTCTCTCTCTCTTCTCTCCATATATCCATATATCCATATATTGTCTGATTGCAGGTCTCTGAATATATTCCAATCTACTTCAGGTGTAAACTTCTCTGATGATGGCTGAGCAAAGCATGGATCTATGAATATTTTTATAGAATGTCATTTGGGGTGTCAATATATTTTTATTTATTTTTTTAAATAACTTTTTGTATTTGTTTACATCCCAAATGCTGCCCCATGGTCCCCCCTCACAGAGTCCCTCCTACCATTCCTTCTCCCTTTCTCCTCTGAGAGGGTGGACCTCTCTACATATCCCCCTACCGTAGCACATCAAGTGTCTGGGAATCAAGTTATTGATTTGTTCTTTTAGCTGAACTGTAGTGTTTGGTTTTGTCTTGGGTTTCCGACCTATGTTCTTGGCTTCCTAAGCATTAGTTATGGGTCATATCTCATGGAGTGGGCCTTAACTCAAATCAGATATTGGTTGGTTACTTGCCACAAGTTTTATGTCAGTATTGTACCAGTGTATTTTGCAAGCAGGTCACCCTTGTAATGGTTTGAAGTTAGATTAGTGTTTGCCTTTCTGCTTTGGTAGATACTCAAAGTATCTTCCAGTACCACAGATATTGGTCCAGGGGTGTGAAGGCTCTAGGTAAGCACCAGCTTGACTTTTCTGTGTTTAATAATTTGTGCAGATATTATCTTGAATAATAGAACTTTGCTCTTAATATGTGGAGAGCTACCTTAGCTAGGCTGGCTTGCTTAGAAGTTCCTATTGGGTCACTTTTGCAGAGAACTTGATTAGATACAACCCATTTCTGGTACTAGAAGTTTCATTTCATGATCATACGTGTCCAATTTGGGCTCTGCCTCTCCTGTTATCTTGCAATTTCATTTAAAATATCTTCATATATGTATATAATATAGAAAACTTTTACTGTACCTGGTTTCCATATCATTACTCAAGAGGCCCTTAGTTTTAGCTGTCCCTGTTTATCCCTCTCTCCTGTCCTTCCTGTCTCTGTGTCAGCCTCCCATTCCAGTCCTTCTCATCCTGTCCCATCCTTCCATAACTATTCTATTCCTTCTTCCCAGGAAGGTCACTCTCTCCCTGCTAATCTCTTACTAGCTTCCAACTATGAAACATGGCATGATACATTACAATAAGACCAGGCATGTGTCATCATATCAAGGCTGGACAAAGCAATCCAGTAGGCAGAAAAAAATCTCACAAGTAGGTAGCAAAAGTCTGGGACAGCCTATGTTCCCTCTGCTAGCATTTCCACAAGAATATCAAACTACTACTCCATAAAATATATGCAGAGGATATAGGTCAAACTGCTACCGGCTCGGCTCCTTGATCTCTGTGAGTTCCCATGAAACCATTTAGTTAATTTTATGAGCCCTGTTTGACAGGGATGAATTAGGCTAATTCTATGACAAGCTTCAAATTGGCAGTTAAGGAGACTAGGCCTAAAACTGTTCCCAGGAACTGGACAAGTCCAGGCAAGTCCAGGCAAGTCAGTTACTGAGAAAACCTCCAGGCAGGCTTCAGTCAGCTAGTCAGAGCCACCTGGCCTAAGGCAAGGGCAATGGGTCAACAACAGTTTCCAGACTTCCCAAGCAACTGTTTCCAGCTGCATGCCTCATTAGTGGTTCTGGAATTTGTATAGAGATGAACCCAACAGTTTAAGATAGTAGTCACCTTCCCTGGAATTCCCCTAATGTATTTTAAATTAGGCCTGAACTCACTTGGGGGTCTCTCTATCTTAGTAATGGGAGACCCTAGCATGCTGTACTTCTGCAGAATAAAACACTCTTTGCGTTTAAATACTATTTGAGTCTGGGATATCATTCTTCAGCAAATCATGTCCCTGTGGTATATGTCTAACCTTTTTGGTTTCTACAGTTCTTCCTCCTCATCCTCTGAAGGACTCCCCAAGCTCTGGCTGTGGGACTCTGTATCTGCATCCATCAGTTGCTGGAAGTCTCTTTGATGATAGTTGTATTAGGCTCTGATCCCAGCACACGCTATAGGCAGAACAAACTATAGGTCAAAAGTTTTTTGATTGGGTTTATGTCCAATCGCTCCACTTGAGGTATTGCCTGGTTACAGAAGATGGCAAGTTCAGGCTCCATTTTCTCTATTACTTAATGTCTTTACTAGGGTTATTCTCATAGATTCCATAGAAACTCCATTTCAGTAGATTTCTACCTCACCCTTGAAATTTCTCTCAGTATTTTCTCCCTCCACCACCCTGTCATGGGTATCCCTGTGTGACTTTTGTGGGGTCATAGTGACATAGTTTCTCTCCTTGGAAAGGGCCTCAATGTGAACCTCCACAAATACTGTGGATGTAAAGCTTGTTTGTGGAATAATGTACATATTTTCTGGACCCACCAGCAGGACTCTTTCAGTTTGAGGAATGTCCTCTCTGTTAATGTTAAATGACTCCATGATAATTAGAAACAGCAGGAGTCTAGGAATCGAGGGTGTGGCTATGTCTAAACAAAATGGCAAACCCTGGGACCTTCAAGACAGCCCTTAAGACTATGGAAAATAGCTCTAAATACATGAGTTTGGAGATATATATTTTTGCAACTATGCAAAAATAAAGATGCAATATGAATTATATAAGGGGCTTCATGAATCTAGAGAAATAAAAGCAGCTGCACTTTCTTAGAAAATTACTAAGCAAGGAGCTATAGAGATAATGGAGTAGTAATAATGGCAGGACATCCCGCCCAGTTAAACTTTTTTTTTTTATTGTTTTGTTTTTGTTTATGCTTGTAAAGGGAGATAGATTTCAGAGTTCAGGATCAGACTAGAACAGAATAAGGCTAGATTTAGGCTTGGTGGAAAGGTGGAAATGGTAATTTCTGGGCAGGGTCCCACCCAACTAGCTTATTGACTGTGATTAACAAAGGTAGGCAGATTTCTGAATTCATTTGTAAAATAGCCTTTGAGACATCTGTATTTTAATATTAAATTATCATTCCTATGTGCCTAATATGGAAAAGCAAACAATTCACCAAGTTCCTTGAGTGTTGTCAAAGACTCATGAACATAAAATTCAATAAGCATAACTTTTACTGAGCTTTTGAATCCCAATGGTCTAAAACCAATGAAATATATATGACCTTCATCCAAATTTTATTGAAAATTTTAGAATATATAACGTCCTGAAAGAAAAAAAGGTCTTTGACATAGATATTTACTTAAAGCAAGAAATTGGCATCAGTCTTTATGAGGAAGAAATAGCTGTGGCTACTCACAGTATAATTTGTTTTACTCTCAACATAAAAATGAGATGAACCATGTACATCGAACTATGTCAGTGGACCTAAAAATAAGACAAACCATGAACTTAGAACTATATTAGTGCTCATGGTATCTAGGCATCTTAAACCCTGAGGGAAAAATAATGGGAATTAATACTTCCTTTTCCTCCTACCAGTGTTTAACCTTAAGGTTATGGTGCTAGACTATATAAGAGGTAGAGAGTAAAGGCATAGAAGACTTCCAACTCCAGTAAAGCATCTTCCTGGATTCAACAGCCTGGATAGGACTCTGCAGAGATGCCCCTTCCTTGATTCAACCCTGCTCCTGTAAGTAACTGTTTACCAAATTTCTTCCACACAGCTTAGGTACTGAATTATATTGCAGAGGTGGCGGACAGTTTGCTTTTCTGGTGTTATCCTTTTCTTATTATGAATGAAGGACATTGATTAATAACTAACCAGGAGAAGTAAAGCCAGTGGATCTGAGAAACATTTTCAAATCATTATTCTAGGAACAAATGCACAGTGCATTTATGGATCTTTGTTTCTTAAAGAACAGTAATCTTAGCCTAGAGTCATGTAGCAGTGTCAAGAGAAATTTTTCATTTTTTTAGGAGACTGAAATAAAGAATATGAACATTACTAACACATTGCATGAAAAATCATAATATTTCTGTATAACTTTAAATAGTCAGGAGATACCAATAATATGGAATGACCTATCTCAAAAAGTAAAAATTTCCGAAGTTGACATAGGACTTATGACAGATTTTTCACGGTGTTGTTGTTAAACTTTGGTGCGCAGCTTAGAACAGACAACACCAGACCAAACAGTTCCAAGGGAGAGGGGGGTTATTCAGGAGATAGGGCAAAGGTGGGGAGAGAGAAACAGAAGAAGATGGTGGAGAAAGAGGAGGGAGGTCAGGGAGTTCTGCCTGTTTTATATGGGCGATGACATAGTCTCTCCCAGTTAAAGGTGAGGTAGCCAGGTAGATTCTGTGAGTGTATGCCGGTTGCCTTGGCAATGATGCAGGGGTCACCTAGATGTGATGTCATTGGTTTCGAGCCTGATACCAACATACCTCTCTTTTTCTTATTATAAAGAGAAGAAAAAAGGGGAGGGGAAGCTGATGGTAAAAGGGGAGTTGGGGCACCTATGTCTCTTAAATTACTTCCTGCTGTGTAGGAGCTTAGTCCATTGTGGGGAGTAGCTGGCTTTCACCATCAGGGTCCACTCAGTAGATATGTGTATCAGGTTCCTCTGTGGACAACGGCTGGTAATCCTGTAACAGGAACTGATTAATAAATTGGTTCGAAATAATAACACCAGAAGGATTTTTAAAAATCTCAGGACTGGAGGTCCTTCCCCACCAAATAATCAGGAAAAAAAAAAAAGCTAAGGAACATCAATTATATGTATAAGTCTTCCTTTTTATAAAGACATTTTGATAATATTACAAAGACTCCTACTGGTAGGATTATTGTAAACAGCAAGTTTACATTAAAAAACATTGCTAGCTTTGGGGGAAACTCTTGAATAGGAATATTACCAGGAACCAATGGATTCAGCGTACAGAATTCTTTTTCTGAGAGGATTCTCTTCTTCCTCAGGATTAAGAAGCAGACAGTCATGTGCTTATTCATAGCAGGCAACATGACTTGGTTAAAGGTGTTATGCCATCCTTGCAAACATGCTTTGTTTCCACTGAGTGTAAAACAAAGTCTTGCAAAGTGACATCTGATAGTCAGTGTAAATAAGTGCTCAAGATATTAACTACCTAAAGAAATGGAGGTCATTCCATTTGCTTACAATTAGTGGAAGCCCCAAATGCTTGGAAATTTCTGAATAATATCTGATGGAAATCCAAAGATGTGAGAAGTCACCAACTTCTCAAGCTGCATTTGTTCAAATTACTTATTTTGTTGCATTTTACCATGGAAGATGTTATTCACTCACTTAGCTCTTTTTTTATTGGATATTTTATTTATTTACGTTTCAGATGTCATCCCGTTTCTCCATTTCCCCTCCCTAGAAAGCCCCTATCCCATCCCATCTCCTCCTTTTTGCTTTTATATCATTTTAATTACATGCAAGTATTAAGGTCAGTTCTAGGATGAGGAACTAACAATACAAGAGATGCAAATAGTCAAATAACAAACAAGACAATAAACACAAATAGCCAAAGAACAAGCAAGGCAATAAACAAAGTTCCAGGAACACTACCACAATCATTGTTTCCAAGGGATTATCAGGATGACCAAAATATCTAAGCCAACTTCCCCGTCCTAACCCAAAGTCAATTTCAAGTCTGAAGCCTACTTCCTTGTTCTAGCCTAAGATTTAGATTCCTGCCTGACATTACTTCTTTGTTCTAGCCTAATGTGAGATTCCTGCCTGAATCCCACTTCCTTGTCTTGGCCAATGTCAGATTCCCTTAGCTTTATAATGCCAGATCATACAGAGGAGGACAATGGGCAGGGATACTATTACTGTTGAAAAACCTCAGATGAATATCTCTCATTGTACATAGCTTCTGTTCTTTATAGCAGGGACTCTCCTGATGTTGTTGATGTCAAACCTTTTCCTGTGGCAGAAGGTGTCTTCTGCACCCATAAATGTCAGTGAGACTGCCCTCAGTGACCTGACGGACTTGTTTGCTAATGCCACTGTACTTTCTGGAAAGATGGCTAAGCTTGGTGTACTCATGCGCAAAGAATTTGTAAGTACTTCATTATTTCATGACTTTCCTAAAAGGGAATTTTCCAGCTGAGCAGTGCATTACACCACAGTTTAATGGAAAGAATCATGAAATGAGTTTTTAATACCTATTTCAAACATAAAAGAAGGTAGATGGTACTCAAAAGTGGAAAAGGGAGAATGGGGCAGTTTCATGATGTCTCAAAATCATACGAACCCATTCAATAGTTTTAATTATTTGCCTCTATGTAACTGTTTTAAAAACACACCTACAAGAAAAAAGTCTCATATTTATAATCCTGACATAAAATCCTGAAAGATATTGCTGGTGAAGAATTGTGACTTCCTTACCTTGTTTAGAGCACTCTCTATGGTATCTTTGCTTAGCACACTTCAGATATCATAAAGGAAAAATGTATTATGAGGAGTTGAATGGAATGAATACAACTAATCTAAACTTGCAAGATGTGGAGATGGGAAGTAGATATATTGCCTTCTTGGAAGTGTCCCTGGCTAGAAGTTGCTTTTTAAAGGTTTCCAGTGCATGAATTTGTTCAATTGGGGGACTGAGTTAGAAGTGGGAAGAGGCTGGATGTTATCTGTTTCAAGGTCAGTCAAGGAGATGATAGACAAGGCTTCAACTACAGGGGTACCTAGAAAATGTGTCTCTGCATTTGCAATAAAACATATTTATGATGTTTACACAAATGATTTATTTTGTTCCTTCATTCTTTTTTAGTTCAGCAACTCGTTCTCTTCAGACATATTCACTAAGTTTGTAAGTGCCTCATTGATTTCTGTCTTCTTCCTCCAAAGCATCCATGTTAATTGTTGCCTTGTGCCTTGTGTGAGAAAGCAGCAAGAACCAATCCAAATAAAACACTTCCCCAGGTGAAAGAAAACATCAGCCACTATAAGCAGCTCGGAAATGGGACTGCTTCTGAGAATAGGGTTTGCAAAGAATAAAATGAGTTTCAAGTTATTATCAAATTTATGTTTTATTTTTTAAACATTTATACTTATGGCATAAAATTGCAAGAATTTTGCTAAAAAAAAGAAATTTGATTATAAGGTCAAAATATGTAACTATTAATTTGTCTCCTTTTGTTCTGAATTTCATTGTTGCTTAGCATCTCCTAAAATGGCCACCTTTTATGTCTAATGCTATTATAATTAATACAATTTCATTCAGGATTTATGGTAGAATTTAAATGGTATAGGTATATATATTCACTGGAAATATAAAGTGAATGATTTTTATAATACCAAGTTATAAGAAAAATGAATTTGAAATAATAGCAAACAAGAAATTTATAAATAATCATATATTTTACTATAGCTTTAGACTCAAATCACACTAAAAGATGAAATTTGAAAAATGCTATGGTTTTACTTTTGCCATGTTTAAGGATTCTCTACAATTTATACAGTAAAGTTTTATATTAGTGACAGAACAAGAGAATAGTAAATATTTAAAAAGGATGATAGTTTAGAAAGTTAGGTGAAAGGTCAAATGAGGTTACTGATTTAAATTTAAACTGAATATTAGGTAAAAAGTCATTCTGTTCATTTTAGATTTTATGCAGTGATTATTTATAAAAATTACAGGTCTATTAACAGGATTAGTATTCTGTTTTTATGTTCTTATTTTTAATGACCTCATAACATTCATTTATGTTTTGTAAAACATTTTCAGATATTAGATTTGCACAAGAGTAAGGAGAAATTAGTCAAGTCTTTCAACAGCTGCCACACTGCTCCCATCAACATTCCTGAAGCAACCGAGGATGTCAAAAAGACCTCAGTGAGTCCTCTGCATTTCTCTTAAGATGCTGTTGTAGTTCCCTGGCTGTGCCATGCTGGCAGGTTCTTAGAGCACTGAGAGGGGTGTGGTGATTGGAAGAGTAGGAACAATGGGTAAGAGTACACAGTAAAATGAAAATCATGATATACACTTGATTTCAGACAGAAAGCAGAACATGTACAATAATATAGTTCATTATAAATTATTTATATAAAGTATTTCACATTTGCAAACTATATGTGAATAACTTTTATATTACTACATCATTTTCATCTTCAGGAAATCATATTTCTCCATTAGAATAGAAAATAGCTATATTCATTCATATATTTTGATTAAAAGCCACATGTAACTAATGCTCCGTATTTCACTTACCTTAATATGGTTGTTCAATAACTGTTACATAGTTTGAAGACTTTTTGAAAATGATACTCCACACGCTGCTGGCCTGGAAAGATCCTCTGAAACATCTAGTGACAGAACTCAGTGCTTTGCCAGGATGCCCTTATAGTATCCTATCAAAGGCCAAAGCCATTGAGGCTAAAAACAAAGACCTTCTGGAGTACATCATAAGAATAATATCCATGGTGAGTAATTTTCTTAACCTCTGACTTTCTCTTCTATGAATGATGTGACTTCTGTGGTGAATGATAAATTTTGAAACATTTCACTTTGCAAGATCTAAAGTTAGGCATCTAACCTCTTCATTACAAGATATACACAAAAAGTAACACGTCCTCCCTCAAGTCATCTGGAAAGCCCCTTTTTCTGGGCTGAGTGAAATACTTACAAACAACTCATTTGATACTCTTATACCAATGATCTGTTTCCTACGTGAAAGAACTGCCCTCAGTTTTTCCATTGTCCATTGGACAAATAGAAGGGAATGTTCAAGTATCAGAATCCTGAATTACCTTCTGTCTAATTGCAAATGATGTACTTTATTTAGCATCAAATAACCTAAGAAAAAGGTATGTATATACTCTTGCTTCTAAATTACATAAACACTTACAGTGTCCTATGAAACAGGAAACAGAAATTCATGCCTGTGACTGAAATTTCACATTTATAACATTTCCTTAAGTGTAATTCAACATTTAAAATGGCATAGGTCCAAGGAATACAAACACTAATAATAAGTAAATATCATGTTTTGTCAATAGGTTAATCCTGCAATCAAAGAAAAGGAAGACTACCCGATCTGGTCAGATTTGGACTCCCTACAGGCAGCTGATAAAGAAACTAAATTTTTTGCTCTTTATATGTTTTCCTTCTGCCTGCGTATGGACCTAGAAACACTTGATTTTCTAGTCAATTTCCTAAAATGTCTGCTTCTTTATGGTGATACCTGCTACACCTCAGAATTGTGAGATATTACATAATCCATCTTTTTGAAGCTTCTTCTAATTTTATGCCCTTTGAATATGTGATTAAATCTAATGTGTCTATTAATAAAAAGAGACATCAGATATGTCAAGCATGGAAAGAAAATTGGTTGGTATCTTTTATTCGTTTAGTAATAAGTCTATCAAAAGCATCAAAATCTTCCTATCCAAACTCTAGATGTTCAACTGGCAAAGGATACAATTCATAGCTCACTTTAGAACTATATTAAGTTAATGTTTATAAAGTTATTAGACTACACGAATGAAATTACTATTAAAAGTACAATATTTCTATTACAGATTTGGAAATATTGGGATATGTTAAGAGAGTTGGCTAGGCCTCTAAGCCAAGTTTCACAGTAAAATGCTAGAAAAATAAAAGTAACATGCTGTTGCATGATAACTAATTGTTAAGAAAGTTTTGAATTTAAGTGGTGGAATATGTATGAATAAAGTTGTATAAACGTAAAAGAACTCTCTCTATTTCTCATCTCATTTTCAGCTGTTACTTTCTGAGTTCTTGTCTTCTTAGCAACATTGTAAGTATATTTAATCTAGTTTCTTCAGTCCTTGTCTATGAATTCTTATTTGGTTTAGTTACAACCTATCATATTAAAATTACTTAACATATTGCACCATTCTCCTGTGGCTTAAGTCACATTGCAGGAAAGCCTGTGTTCATTCATTCCTACTACGGTTGTCCCCTTTCTACCTCTCTCTATCTGATCCTTTGATTTTGCCAGGATGGAATAAAGAAGTAAGGATAGGGAGAAGTTCATCCATTGCCAACTTATGTGATGAAATCAAAGACTGACTGCAGAAAAGTTCTTTTAATTTTTTTCCTTTTTTGAAAATAGATTATTTTCTCATCATGATTACATATTATCCACCTCTCTCTATTCGTTCCAGTTCTACCCTCTCTTCCTCCCTTCTGAATACAGTCTTTTCTGTCTCTGATTAGAAAACAAACAGGGTTCAAAGTATAATGATAATATAATAAAGATAATTGGTAAAATAAGATATATCAAAAATTAACACACCATAATTGGGTGAAACAAGCAAACAGTAGGAAAAAAGATGAACAACAGTCACAAAAATCAGAGGCCTACTTATTTTCACACTGTAGAATCCCATAAGCACCATAAACTGTAAGGCAAATATATACACAAAGGACCTAGTACAGATCCATATAGGCCTTGTGCATGCTGTCTCAGTCTCTTTGAGTTAATATAAGCATTGGCCATGTTGGTTTATAAGGCCTGGCTTTCTTGGTGTCCTCCATCTCCTCCTCCTCTTACACTCTGTTTGCCTTCTCTTCCACAAAGTTCCTTAAGCCCTGAGGGGAAGGGAATGATGGTGACACCCCATTTATGTCTCTGTGTCCCAGAGTTTCTCATTCTCTGATTAATCTTTAACTGTAGGTTTCCACATTTGCTCCCATCTGTTGCAGGAGGAAGATTCTCTGAAGATAGCTGTGGAAGGCTCTGATCTATGAATATAATGGCCTATCACTTTAATTCCTCTGGCTTTGTTGTTGCTTTATTATTTAAAATAGTGGTATTGGTTTTGTTCTATTAGCTCTTGGCTATCTAGTTTCAGATTGCTGGTCACGTAAACAGTGTCAGGTATGGGATTCATTTCACAGAGTTAGACTTCACTCAAACCAGATATTGGTTGGTTACTCCTCTAAGTTTTGTTTCATTGTCCTTTCAGGGAGGACATCATTATAGATCAAAGAGCTTTTTCTGGCTTAGTGTTTCTGTTTCTCTTTTGGTAGCATGTAGACTACCTTCTTGTACCAAAGATACTGGAACATAGAGACGGAGGGTCTATATAGGTACCAACTCAACTTCTTCATGTTCAATGACTTGTGTAGGCATTATCTTCAGCAATGGGCCTTGCTGTCTGTCTGTGGAGAGCAGAGTATAGTTTTGGCAAGAGCCATGGAACCTCTTTGACCAAATTAGTATAACTATACAGCTCAATTAGATATAACTCAATCCCAGGACTGGAAGCCTATGAGGTCTTCATTTTATTTCCTTCTCTCATGGGGCACATTAGTGTTTCCCCAGATACTTAGTGAAAGGTATACTCACCCAGACAGATTTCCTAAATAGATTCTTTTAGTCATTTCAGAGCTCTATCACAAGACTGCAATTGCTCTTCTCATCTTGAATACATACTACCAAAGTGAATTTTTGACAAACAGATACAAAAATCTCAAAATCAGGGTCCTGTCAACAATAGAGTAGCAAACACCATAAGGTCACTGTTGACCTCTTGCTGGAGTCCCTACAAATTTTATTCTCTTCATTTAGGTTCAGAAAAGTTAAGGAAATCACATGGGTACCTACGAATAGGTGTCATTCTTCCCTTAAAACTCATGAGTTAATATATCTAGAAATAATTTCTTGAGAATCACTCACACAGACATTTCTTATATGCTTGTCATTGCTAATTTGATCTCAGTATAAAACTAAGCCATATAGTACTTCAGTTCCTCAGTCTGTAGAATTGTGATTATTTGAGGAGGGTTCATCTTGCCAGCTGCCTTTAAGCAATCCAGGATACTGGCTCACCTCACTGTCACATCTCTTTAAAGAAAAGTAGATTGCCATGCTATATGTCCATCAAATGTCAGGGGTATGCAAATATGTATAGATAATGAGAGATAGTCCAATTAGCATCTTGATGAACATAAAAGGAGAAGACTGGCGGACAGAAGAAAATGGAGTTGTGAAGTGAAGGAAAGACTAAAAGAAAGGAAAGTTGTACAAGTCACATTACAAAGAACAGCATGTTACAACCTTAAAGCAACAAAAATCTCAAAGTATCTTGCATTTTAGACTCTCCTAACTGTTGTGGATAATTATTTAATCCCACTATTTTAGGTTTATATCCTACCTTAGATCACCTAGTTCCCAGATAAAATTCACACACAATGAAAATTATATTCACAATAAGCCATAAATAGCCGGGCGGTGGTGGCGCACGCCTTTAATCCCAGCACTTGGGAGGCAGAGGCAGGCGGATTTCTGAGTTCGAGGCCAGCCTGGTCTACCGAGTGAGTTCCAGGACAGCCAGGGCTATACAGAGAAACCCTGTCTCGAAAAACCAAAAAAAAAGAAAAAAAAAAAAGCCATAAACAGTAAAAGAGCTGGGTAGCTGTCTAACCTCTACGCTGTTAGAATCTACTTTCTTATTGATAACCCCAAATTTTTACTTACTACTTATCTGGGCTGCACTTAACTCCAACTGTTCAGCTCTCAGAGCCATGTTCACTTGACCCATAGCTTCACCTTCTTTTTCCTTCTGCACCTTATTCTTGTGATTTTCCTCCAATCCTAATCCTGGAAAAACATCAACTCCACCTATGTCTCCTCTGCCCAGCTATTGGCTGTTGGCATCTTTATTTACCAATCAGAAATGACTTGGGGCCAAGGAGTATGTATAGACTCTCATTTCTGGGACAACTGGGTCCTAGGGGCCCACATTGAGCATTACCTTAGATAATAAAAGACCAAACCTCAACACCTAACAAACTTTTTTTTCCATCTTTATTCCCATGCCATTAATCTTCTCTTACTTTCCTGAAATGCTTCATTTGTTTTAGGAGTATACTTTCTTCATCCGTTGGATTGCTTGAGTCTTAGAGAAAAACAAAACTTCACCACTCTCCATGTCATAATTCATGAGAAATTTCTACTCCACAATAAATATTCCTAATACTCTCAGACAATTTTTCAATCCAACCAATTTCTTTCATAATAGTCAGGATTGCTGGTATTGAAAATCTTCCAGTGACTCTATCTAGAAGAATTAAAATTGTGCAGAACATCATTATTCATACTAAATTCTTAACCTACCTTGCCTCTTGAGTCTGTGGAACATGGTGGTAACATCCATGTGTAGTTCATATCTAAATTATTGTTTATCAAAAGCATCTAAGTCTATGCTGTATTTCATGTTACTTACTTCTCTTTTGTTTATGCATACTTCTAAATTAAAAGATGGAAATTTATCAATAGAGGACATTTGGAAATAAAATACATCTTAATTTTATCTTTATTCCCAGGTGAATATAAATTTCACAGTATTATGTAAGTTTATAACAATATTCAATTTTAGACTTTTGGTAAATTTTAATTTTATCTTTATTCCCATGTGAATATAAATTTCACAGTATTCTGTAAGTTTATAACAAGATTCAATTTTAGACTTTTGATAAATCACTCAGGTGTGGCGGTAAAATGTCTCTGTTTACTAGTGACATATGACTATAATCTAATTTTTAAGATGAGATTTATTATAGTTATAGCTGTTATACCTAATTCTGCCAAGAGTAGCTAGAAAATACATTTCAGAAAGAAGATAACAGCCATTCCTGCTTTAATGAGAGTTAGTATACAATTTATGGATTTCAATTTTAGATGACAGTGGAATAAGAGCAGTAGAATCAAGACAGAAATAACTGAGACCTAGAAAGCAATTGATCTGATGCAGTGGGAAATTAAATGCTCTGAGCACTACATAAAGCAACAAAGAAGGTAAAAATAATCTTTCTTTCAGTAGTTTAGGTGAACTTGTTATAAATATATAAACATGTAAATTATTATACTAATAATAGGGTAAAATATACTCATAAAAGAAGCCACAAATAAAACCCCCCAAAATGACAAGTGAACTCACAGTTTTGCCAAAGTTTCTGGAATATAATGGTTTGGGATGAAATTTTGAAGTTTTGATGGGATACTGATTGGTCAATATGGGAAGACAGCATACTCACCAACTTATTTATACTCATTCTATAACATACATATATCCAATGTCCAGAAAGAGAAAATGAGTTTTATTATAAGGCATTAGTAGACAGTCAATGGTTATTTTTTTTTTTTTTTTTTTTTTTTTTTGTTTTTGAGAAGGGTTTCTCTGTGTAGCCCTGGCTGTCCTGAACTCACTTGTAGACCAGGCTGCCTCGAACTCAGAAATCACCTGCCTCGCCTCCAAGTGCTGATAAAGCGTGGCCACCACGCGGCGTTATTTTTTTTTTAACCAGGTGGTAAAATGGTTCTACTCCAGGTGATAATGTGTTTAGAATTCCAATGAATGAGATATGAATTTTGAGTTTATCTTAACTAAATTAGGAAAGCAAGTACATCATACTGCAAAAATTAAAGCCCTAGAACTTGAAAATACAAGTGTTTATCTTGTGTGAAGGGTTATGAGAATGTGTAGCTGCTAGTAAAAGAAAAAAGAAGATACACAAAGACCTACTGAAATACAGTGCTGTGAATTCAGCAAAGACTCACCAGTGAGGAATGAATCAAAGGATGTAAGAGCCATAGAGGTATCAGCTGGTCTCATGAGCAAGATATTGAACAGAAGTAAGAGTGTGAGACTGCAGAATGAAACTACATAAAAATAGTCATGATTTTGGAAAAAAGAAGAGAGAATGAAGATATATATATTATATATATATATATATATATATATATATTATATATATACATACATATGTGTGTGTGTGTGTCTGTCCAATTGTATTTGAAATTAATTTTTTGTGTATATCATTCACTTTGCAACAGAAATTTCTAAATTTGTTCCAGCTTAAGCAAATCCTACAAATGATACTACTGAGTAGGTATGGTGCCACAAGAAAAGAGTTTCTTCTGCTCAGCTATGAAGAGTTATACATTTCTTATCTCTTCAATGAGTTTAAACTAGACATCTGTTTTCTTTGAATGTTTGTCCAGTTTTCTAAGAGTTTATGATTCTTTATGGTACAGTTTGGATCTGGAGTATCACTCAAAACTCACATTTCAAAGCTTTGATCTTGAAGTTTTGGACCTATACTGAGGTGATGAAATTTTTCAGGATGTTTGAAGCAAGTTCCTTCTTTGGTGTGTGCCTTAAAGCATTTCCATGCTAGGATGTTGTTTGGCTTGAGCTTGTGTAGGCCATTTACATGTTCTTCTAGTTTCTGAGTACACATGCCTTGTTGTGTCTAGAAAACAGTATTTCTTTCAAACATACCCAGTACCCCTGACTTTGAAACATTTTCTCTTTCTTTTCCTATGAGGATCCCTGAGCATTGAGGGAAGGAATGAAATAAAGATGCCCTATTTCAGGCAAAGCATTAAGAAAGCTCTTGTTCCATGGACATTGACAAGTTTCAAGTAATCAGCCTTTTAAAATTATCAATAGTACATATGTTGAGAAATTTTAATCCTGTCATAAAAGAAATGTAAGTGGTAAGATAACATGATACCTCTCAAAGCTCCCAAGTCATCAAATACTGAATTCAGAACAATAGAGAGGCTTTGATCACATGAATAAAAATGACTAAATGTAAACCAGGCTTGTAACTTGCCAAAGTATTTAAGAAGGGATTAATAAGGAGAAAAATCAAAACAAGAGTCATGGAGAAAGGATATTTTCAAAGTTTGATATGGCTTCAAAAGAACATTTCCAGTGAAAATTTGAAAAAATTCAGATGAGACACATAAGCACTTCTTAAGTACTGAAAGTGTAGAGGACAGTTCACTAAAATATTATAGCTAATTGTGACATTGCTTCATGGCAATCTTGAAATTCATCAGAAACAATAAACAAGAGATCACTGGTATAAAGATAGAGATATTAATGCAAAATGGATTAGCTTTAGTGTTAAGGAGTACTTTGTCTACCAAACGTATCATACAGTGTACACTTTACATTACCCTTCATTAAGCTTGTAGTCATTGAGCTACTAGGAAATGTGTATGCCAGAGTACGTAGGATATCACCTGAAGACACAGAATAAAGGGGAACTCCTTGTTCATGGGAATATGATCCTTTGGTTATGGGCCCTTTGAGAAGTTTACTGTTAATTACAAGTTGTGGCCATGACAGTCTGGAGGTAGTTGTACAAAGGACTTATGTGGTATGGTGATATTCTATGTGTAAATGAGTAGGTGTCCAATACCTAATTCATCCTTGGCCAGAACAAACAGCATGAACCTTCTACACTAAGGCCACTCAGCAGATCTGTGCATGCTTTTCAAGGTGATAAACACTAATGATTTTATTTGTATAAATTATTTTTTATTATGATAATCAAACACCTAACAAAAATCTTTGATGAGGCTTCATTATCAAGGGACAAAGTTCATCAGGAAAAGTGGCATGGGTGTGGCCACACTGCTTCCACAATCAGAAAAAATATAAATACTGTGACCCTATTTCTTTTGTCTCTTTTATTCCATCTGAGACACAGCTAATGCAATAGGTTTGTCTACATTTTAGAGGAGTCCTTACTCCTATGGGAGTCAGAGAATAGGAATGTAAGCTCTGGCTGTCACTTTGGAAATCAGTGTAGAAGTTCCTTAAGCAGATAGAAAAAGAATTCCATGGAACCATCATACTATGGGAAAAATTATTTTATCCTATATAGCATCATCTCAGTTTGCTGTAATCACATTGGTTCTTGGCTTAGCATCAACAGTAAAATTTAACTTAGTCAAAAGGTAAGCACACTAGCAAATTGTATTTCTCCAATCATCTTGTGATTTGGATGTACCATAGTCCTCAAATGTGTGTGTTGTTTAATTATTGTCTTCTACATTTATTCATTTTAGAGATGGTTTGGTTGTCTACATCTAAATAGATGGTAACTTGACTGAACAGATAGTGTTTGCAAAGAACAGGGATTATTATTTAGTGCTCCTCACAACCACACTCAGCAAGTGTGAGCTGACCTTGATATTCTGCATATAAGGGGTTGTTAAAAAGTTACTAAGTTATTACTGAAACGATGAAAATCACTTGCTTATTTTAGTTGTTTTGTCTAAGTAAAAACGTTGAGAATGAAGACTGGAAGTCACTTCTCTATTTCGGCTACTGTAAGGCAGTGCCATTATCAGTGAGGCATTGGCTTCCTTATTTGGAGTTCCTTTTAGTGAGCAATGAATGAATATTTTGAGACTCACATGCTCAGCTTAGACAGGGGTCAGTAGGTAACTGGTCCTTTTCATGTGCCATATCAGCTGCCTTTTCAGAACACTTCCTGATTCTCCTGACCTTCAGATTATTTGTGGCCAATGTCTTTTCATTGATAGCCTTGTCTCCTGAAAGTTTCCAAGACTGGATGAAAATGTTTATCCTGTATTCTCTTGTTTCTTCTAAATAATAATTTTACCTTACATTTCATACTCAAAGGCAGAGACTCTCTAATTTTGGTGTACATTATGCTCCAGGAAGCGTTCCTAACCATGTTTTTAGTATATGAGCTATCTGGTATCTGTGGCAGGATATTTCCCAATATAGAAAATGTTACCTCATTTCTATCTCTTGATCTGCTTCTAAGTCCTTCAACTCCTGCTCAGTGTCCAAGAGTATTAGAATTAAGTGAGGATTGATTCATTGGTTGGATATTCACCAAAGCACCACATTATTTCTTCATGTCTGCAACATACCATAACTTGAATGCATTCTCCACTGAAATCTTATAATGTCTTAGAGGCTTCCTCTGAGCTGTACAAGAGTGAGGCCTAAGTGGCCACAAATGTGATACAGATGATCAAAAATGTATTTGATATATGCAATAGTTAATATAAGAAACTATGTAACTACATACCCCTTGTTATGCTTACATTATTAAAAGAGTTCTCATTAGTACTAAGAGGAAAGATCCTATAGTGTTGCCTGACTTTCATGGTTCCACATATCACTAAGGCACTTACACTACAAGTGAAAGAAAATACCAAATAAGCAAGATAGATGTGCTCATCCAACAGTTATATAACTGTTATAGATGGAGCTAAACATGTGGAATTAGATAATGTGACTGATAATATATGACTAGGGATGTTCTAGATCTCTCAGGAGGACCTTGATGTTTTATTAAGTTAATGTCAGTTACTTACCTGAAAGAATCCCTTAAAGGTCTGTATTTGCACTCTATATGACTCTGGTTTCATGTCTTATATGCACCAATAAACACTTTAAAATATGCCACAGATACTGACTAAAACTCACAAAGGTTCAATTTCTTAATCTAGGTGAACTGTACTGTAGCCTGTGTTCCAATGTTCACACAAAAACAAAAATAAAAACCTCAAAACCTGAAAAACATTTGTCCTCCAAGATCCAGCAAACATTTCAAAAGAAGTAATATGACTACATAAACATCTGAATAAGAGGTTAACCAGCCCATAGACATGGCCCTGAAATTAGCTAAATAATGCTATATGGCTGCTTTAGTCATCATGATAATGAACTATTATCCGTCCTTAATGAGGAAGAATCGTAGAATGCTCATCTAGATTGCAGAGTTTACTCCCTCTTGTACTGAGGAGGAGTGTGGCCTTAGGGATGGGGTATGGACTATATAAAAGGTAGGACTGCAGTGAATCAGCCTTCCTGGGTCATTGGACAAGCTGTGCTGAAACTTTACAGGGATGTTGCTGCCTCCCACCCAACCATGCTTCTGTAAGTAATTCTTCCCCTAAGTTACTCTAAAAGAGCTTAAACATTGCATTCTTTTACAACACTTGTTTGGATACTTTACACTTCCATGTCATCTATGAGCTGCTCAAGTGAATGAACATTTCTACTGTAATCTATACAAATAAATCCAGATAGACCTAAGAAGTACTTTCTAATCATTGCTTTAAAGTGCAAATACAGCACAAAGTCTTGGATTAGGGTTCTTAAAGGACAATCTTTTTTCTCAGTAGACAGGTAGAAAGGTCTAGTGGTGTTTTGCATTTTCTAAATTGATCTAATGCTAAAAGAGGATTATTGCCCTCATCTAGTGGTAGCGACAAGAGTTGTGTTTACACAAAACTTATATATCCAAGAGAGTTCAAGAATGTTAGATGATATATCTTCTAAAGTTAAAATGCTTGCATATATTAATTTAAATGGGTCCAACAGCTTTTCAACAAGAAAGTAACATTTTCTGGTTTTTATATCTCTATGAGCTTCTTAATTAGAATGGACCTAATCAGTGCCAATTATGGGGACATAATAGACAAGGCTAGCAGATACAGAGTTTTAGATTGTTGACAATGTAACTCAAGAAAATAGTCTTTAAAGTAGATATTATACTATTATTTGCTTTCATTTTGATAATATTTCAAAGTAAAGGAATCAGTAACAAGCTGTATGAGACAGGGACTCACTACATAATCAAATGGTCTGGAACTCACTATGTAAAATGGTTTGACTTCAAAGTCACTGAGATCAACCTGCTTTGTCTCCTGAATACTGCAATTAGAAGTGTGCTCTACCAAACTATGCCTGACTCATATATTGCTTTTTATGAGGCAAAAAGCCAAAATCACTCATTGTCTTGTACTCATCTTCAACTTTAAGTACTTCAGATGATAAATATTAGAATATATATTATATTTATATATGTATATGTATATATAGTTTTGGGAAAAATATGGACTTTTGTAAATTTACTTTCTACAATAAGAATTATCTAAACATATTTTCTTTTTGCATGTGAAATATTGAAGGTTTTATTGTCTGATACATATTTTTTTTTTCCATTATTTTGAGTATTTGAGTCTAGATGTTTTCCTTGAATAACACTTACTAGTTCTCTAAATTTCTACTGCATATTTCCAATGGATTTATGTAAGGTTCTGTGGAACAAGTATGTTTACAGAGAAGTGTCCGTAAAGGTAAATAGACATTTAATTTTAAAACATATATCCTGGATCATTTTGTTGGTAGTGTAAATTATATGTAGGTTAGGCTTCTTTGTTTGTCCATCTTTAAAAAAATGTGGTGTTGAAACTATGCTGAACATTGCACGGCTACTAATTTAAAAGAAGATGATTTACAAGCAAAAAAGCAGATACAATCATATACTACAGCTGCTTTGATCAAGTTATCAAAAGGAAAAATCACTTAATCTTTTAAGTGTTCACAGTTTTCAATATAGTTTATGATAAGACATAGGATCAGCCTATGAGTGATGTTCTTGTAAGACCCGTAACAACTTACAGCAAATGTCAGTGCATGGAATTATTATAGTGATTTAGCAAAGGCAGCCTACAGGATGCTTTTCATGATAGGGTCCTTTTCAAACTCAATACTAGGCAATAGACCATAATGCATTTATTCTTATTACTCATGAAAATGAAGCAAACACAGAAACCTTGACCTTACCAAGATGCAAATATTACCTACTATATACAACACAATATTTGAGAAATAACTCATGAAAATCATCATAAATTTCTAAGACAAATTATCTACAAAGGATGACTCTAAAACATTCCACTCACTCTAAATGAACTTAGGATATGTTTGAAAGTTTTCGATATCAGTCAGAAAATACGGAAAATCTCTGATTTTTCAAACTGTATAAATATGTAACTTATTTATTTATATTCTCACAGTGGAAGATCTTTATTTATTACCACAGTTGCACAGTACCAGACAAGAGTGACAAGCGCAGTGGAGAGATAAAAGTCCTCTTGGAATGAAGTAGAAATACCATTAATAACCTCAAATAAGTAGATCTTAGCCTCCTGTTCCTATAAAGCAGGGGCACTTCTGTGGATGCTAGTATCAAATCTGCTTCTGTGTTGAGAACATTGTCTCATTGCCCATGAATGTCCGTGGAGCTAGACATGGTGAAGTGTACCTCATGAACCTCATTGACCATGCCATCTTGCTGCCTTATGACATCAGTAACCTCAATAAAGAGACATGCAAGATATTTGTAAGTACCTTGCTTACCTATGGGTACTTCCCAAAAGGAACATTCCTGCCAATAATTATACTGCATCATATTTTCAATTGTTGCATGCCAAATTTCTAATATAATATCTATCACAGATATTTTAAACATTAGCAACTGAAAATGGAACATGAAGACTGAGGTGGTCTTGTGGAAGCTTAAGGACTTGGAAAACATTTGATGATGTTAAAAATTGTCTCTACTGAGCTATTAAAAGAACAACACTTTGAAACAATAGAAACAAGAGGTTATCGAACAAACATACACATGTATCATGGTATTTGGCTCAAATCTACAAAAAGATTATCTGTAAAAACACAATTGTCACATAAAAACCTAATAGAAGCTGCTGGGAAACATCTCTGTTTGCCTCATCTATTTTGCACACAGCCAGTCTCCATTGACATTGTACATATCCAACAGAGAATGAGTGCATTGCATTGAACCCAGTGGAATGATAGAATGAATCTCTTTTCCTGTGATTCAAGACTTGAAAAAAAATAATATTAGCTTTCCAGAAACTCATGGTGCCAGGACTCTCTGTTTAAAGATTACAGTATATGAGAGACTCAGTGGGAAGGCTGGTTATAGAAGTTAGAGAAAGGACTGAAGGAGCTAAAGTGGTTTGCCACCCCATTTGAAGAACAACAACATCAATTAACCGACACCCCAGAGCTTCCAGGGACTAAACCACCAACCAAAGAGTACACATGAGCAACCATGGCCCCAGCCACATATGTAGCAGAGGATGGCCTTGTGGAGATCAATGGGAGAAGAGGCCCTTGGTCCTGTGAAGGCTCAATGGCCAAGTGTAGAGGAATTCCAGGGGAGGAGGCAGGATTGGTGGATAGGTGGGGAAGCACCCTCATAGAAGTAGGGGGAGAGGAATGAATTAGGGCGTTTGCAGAGGGGACACAAGGGAAGGGTGATAACATTTGAAATGTAATTAAATAAAATATTCAATTAAAAATGAAATGAAATAGATTTAGTCTTCTTAATACCTGCATGTTACTTGTTCCATGTCAGTGTTAGGGTTGTGACAGTAGACAGGGTGGCAGTATTATAATGAACACTTAATAAATCTGTCTCTGAAGTCTTAATAGATATGGACTCATGTTGCTTTTTACTTACCATGTTTCTTTCACTAGTCTCATTCTGTCTGAGCTCATAAGTGACTTCTCTTTGAAAAGATTCTTTAAATTTGTGAGTACCTCATTTATCTCCCTTGCCCTTTCCCATAAAGCATTCATACCGATGACTTCATTACAATTTAAATAAGAGAATTTCATTAATCAAATTTCAAATAATATGATTCCACAGATAAAAGATACTACTACCAAAAAAGACAAAACAACAACAACAAACAAACAAACAACAACAAGAAACAAAATCCAGAAAGAATGGGGAAGTTTCAGGGAATGTTATTTGCACACATTACTATGCTTTCTCATTTTTCTCTAAATATATGTATTCTAAAGTTTTATTTATATTTATATTTGTGATATAGAGCTGTAAGTATTGAAACATGATTTCCTGAAATTACTTATAAGAAACTGGTCTCTAGTGGCATATTTCAGACACTACACTGCAGTGATTCAGTAAAGGAAAATTGTGTTGTATTTAGTTGTGTATAGGAAACAGAAGTACACTGAACTAAAACTGTGTCATGGAGGGAACTAATTCTTTTCAGAAACCCCTAGCACTAAGACTCCTCGTTTAAAGCTCCCCAATGCTAGATTGCAATCAGTGGGAGGGCTGGTAGGCAACTGAAAATAGGCTTCCTCCTCCCAAGGACAACATATGATTTGTTCAAGGTCAGTCATTGTAAAGGAGCAAAGCAGATAAGGCTTCAGTACAACAGGCATCAACAGAATATGTCTCTCTCTGCGTTTGCAACAAATACCTGTTCATATTGTCTTTTTATTTATGAGTGTCTCATTCCTCATTCTTGACTCACAGTTTTTCAAATTCTTAACATTCATGGGGTAATCCATGAACATTTTACACAGTAGGTGATTGCCAGTTTTAAAATAATATTTATATTAATGATATATTAAGTAAAAATAATATTTAGATGATATATATAAAATAATGTATAACAATTAACCATGTGTTTTTAATTTTTTTCATGTCTTATTATTTTCTGAAAAGGCCAGGTTGTTATGCTGATGTTTGTCAAATTTGACACAATTCTCGTCAATATTCATGTGTGAGTGACTCTTGAATGAATCAAGAATCAGCATGACTGGTCCATATACATATATTTACAGGGAACAAGAAAGAAAATGTGTAAATTCTACAATGCATATATATATATAAATTTGGACCAGCAGGAAGAAAATGTTTAATAAATACAGATGCAAATTTACTATAACATTAGACTCAAATTTTGGAGAAAGAAGATTTTTAAAACACATTGTATTTTTCACCTTGGCCATTTCTAGGACTTTCTATCCTTATATTAAAACATTAGAATCAGTTATAAAACAAGAGAACAGTTAATAGGAAGAGGAGAACAAATTAGGAAGTTAGATAAAAAAAAAATCTAATGAGATTACTTACATAATGGCAAAAATTGTTTAATGATTTACTCTCTTGAAATTATATTTCATGCAGCATTTGTTTGCAAAAATTTTATGTACATTAAATGAATTAATGTTTTAGCCATACATTTATTTCCTCAATTTCCAAGTTCTAACAACTCCCTTTCTTTTTAATATTTCCAGATGTTAGAGTTGCACAAAGATAAGGAGAACATGTCCAAGATGCTTGACAGCTGTTGCCTCCTTCATATCAACACTCTGAAAACAATACAGGAAGTTTGAAAGTTTGCAAATGAGTCCTCAGCTTTTTGTTTAAAGAGCTGTAGCAGTGCATTGGCTTTGCCATGCTATTCTTCTTTAAGCACCATGACAGGTCTGGTCATCAGAAGAGCATAAACAAGGAGTAAAGACTAGGCAGTGAAATACAAATCATGATATATAGTTGAAAAATTATAAAAGCATCAAACAAATAATATTCGAGCATATCTCCATAAACTGACCCTTTAGAGGACTCTTTCTCCAATGTTTCATCAGTGGGAATTGACTTAGTTTTCTGTCGAGAATTTTGAACAGACTAGGGCATAACTATATAAATATTACATTCATGTATATACCAAAGATACATAAACACAATTGTCTTCATTATATATTATTGGCCATTGGCACATGTTTCACTACTGACTACTATGATAATTCCCCTTGAATCCCAAGACATTCCTAGTTCTACATCTGCTTCTTATCATTCATTTTTTGATGAGTTTATACTTTTTTCTCTGTTTTAACTGAAAGCACCTGAACAAAGGGTCAGTAAATACTATATAATGTTCCCCAGAAGCATATAATGTCGTCAGTTGTGATGAGAAATTCTACATGTCACAGATTGTAATTCAAAATTATTATGGTCTTTTATTTTAAATTTCCTAATATAAATCTATCCTCACATGAATTGATTTGGATATCATGTGAAAATAATAAGAGAGTGTGAAGGAAGAAGTGAAAGAAAAAAATGTAGAGGCCCACTCCATGTTTAGACATTCCACAATAGCCTTTATTGTCATTGCTTTCGATTAACCCTCATAAAAGCTAGCTGGTATGAGAAAATAGGAAGGTAGAAAATATTCAAAGAATTTATAACACAAGCATGCTGTAAGAATGGAGTGTAGACTTCAGACAGTTCAAGTCTTTGTTCTTAATCATATCACTATGCTTCTGGCAGCCTATTTGGCATTACTACTTGAATTGTTCCTTTCTTCCACATCTTTTACATCTTTCTGTTGCAGCGTCCATTGGGTTTCTCTTTATGGCACATACTACCACTCACTAATGTAACCAAGACATATTGCAAGCATCATTTTAAATTTAAAAATGATTTCCACGCATGAACTTGGCAGTGACTACAGACTGGAGTTTCAAGGTTCCATTACAATTTTCATCAATATTGTTATTAAGTACAAAGAAATGCCATGGTTTTTCACCAGTACTCACCATCTAAAGTATCACTTACCTAGAGCAAAAGGGCAGGAAACCATGGAGATTGAAGGAAGCATGTTTATTAACATCAGATTGCCATAAACATATTTGCATTGATATCCTTAAAATATCCTTAAAATGAGTATGATTTCAAGAAATATGCTTTACTTGTCTTATATATTTAGGTGAATGATTTGTCATTGACAGTGGTAGCATCTATCTTTACTAAATCAGGTCCGTTGGGCACATACTTGGTCCCCCAAAGCTGTGGATTATCATGATGAAGAAACAATCCAATATATAAGATCTTAGAGGGAGGTCAGATTGTAGGATTCTTTTGGAAAACAAAACATAATGAACATGAGGCTCATTTTAAATGTACTTATTTATGTAGCATATTATTTCATTTTAGCAACTATAGTTGAATATTTTAAAGTTTAAAGTTCTACCTAACTGGAGCAGAAGTCATAGAGAAGTGCTGCTTAGAGGTTTACACAGCCTGTTTTTTTTTTTTATACAGCTAAGGATTACACTCCACATTCCAAAAATGTCTATAGATTTGTCGACAGACAATGTGGTAAAGGTATTTTCTCAATCGAGGATCCTCTTTCCAGATAATCCTAGTTTGTTTAAAGTTGATTAAAACAACAGAGAAAATAACAATAAAAATAAGAATGCAAGTAAGCAAAACAAAGCAAAAAATTGACACAAAAATTAAAATTTCCTGCATAGTCAATTGGATAATACTATTCCTTGAAGCTGGACCATCACTTCTATCTCGTCAGCATCCATGGTATTATTGAAACACAAGTTTTCTTAGTTGGGGTTTCTTATGTTTTTATAAATAACCATGACCCAAAAGCAAGTTGAGGAGAAAGTAGTTTATTTAGCTTACATTTCCACATTGCTGTTCATTACTGATGGATGTCGGACAGGAACTCAAACAGGGCAGGATTCTGGAGGCAGGAGCTGATGTAGAAGCTTTGGAGGTGTGCTGTTTACTGTATTGCTTCCTCTGGCTTGCTCAGCCTATTTTCTTATAGATGACCAGCCTGGGATGGACTACCAAAAATGGGCTGGGCTCTCCCTCATTAATTGCTACTTAAGAAAACTTCTTTGACTGGATTTTCCTAATCGAGATTTTTTTCCTCTCTGATGACTGTAGCTTGTGTCACATTGACTCAAAACCATCTAGTTGACAAGTTTATGTTAAAACAATGTTTTCCTGTTGTTTCCTCATCTAGTTTTAAGGAATATAATACATCTGTCATCAATTCAATAAGAAAAAATATGAACTTGTGATTTCATTCTAGCTTTTAGAGTTCTAATGATATCAGAATACCCAGTGCTAGACTCATGAAATTTAGCATCTAAAACTGTTGTTTCATATTATTAGTGTTTCTCTAAATACAATTCAGCATTTAAAAGGGATAAATGACAAACACATACAGTGTAAATTATAATCAATTGACTATCATTTTGGTTATTAGATTCATCTTGGAATTGGAAATGAGGACTATTCTGAGTGGTCTGCTCTGGAATCCTTGCAGGTAGCTTATGAAGAAACTTGCCTCTTTGGTTTATTTCAATTGTCCTTCTGCTTAGGGATTGACACATACAAGGTTGATCTCAATCTCAAATACTTGAAATGTGTATTTGTTGGAGGCAACACCTGTTCTTCCTCAAGGTTTGAAACTGAACCCTATGATCCACTCTTTTGATGACTGTTTATAATTTTATCCTTTGAAAGTCATACATATATGTAGATGGTCTCTTTAAAGAAATTAAAAGAGACACATTAGATTCATTAAAGTATAAAAAGAAAATTTGCCACTATCTTTTATTTTTCATTTAGTATAAAAATGTAATGATAACTTTAAAAGCATCCTATCATAAATGAGAGATGTTTGATTGAAATATTAGGCAATTCATACCTTAGAGTCATAATATAGTAATGTTGATCAAGTTATTGAAATCAAAGCATGATATCATAATTAAAATTACAACAAAGATACGATAAAATAGACATGTTGGAATACCTTAAGAATGACAGGTGTTACTTTAAACCAACTTCCAGGAAATAATAGAAACTAAAATTTTCATGTGACTTCAGTATGATTAAGTTTTCATGACATTTTGAATTGATAGTGATAGTTTATTAAATGGAATGTTAGTAGGTTTCTCTAATAATTTCTTAAGCTATACTTTTTAAATTCTCATAGCACAATTTTGACATAGTCTCAACATCCACTTATATGGTGATATTAAAGACTTACTGATGAAAGGTTAAATTATCTCTCAGTAGCAGTTGACTCTCTGGTAGGGCACAGTAGTATTTACCTAAAACCCTCCCAGAGAGCATTTCAGGTTATAATATTTTTATCAATATATATCCCCTAGCTAGGATTTTCTATACACTCCACAATTCTTCCATCTGTCTTATCCTCTACAATCTATGAGTATAGATCATTTCATTATTTTGATAGCCTAATTTTTAAGGAACACTAATATAGGAATTAGGCAAAGTATGTAATCTACCAAATAACACAAAAATATCACAAAAAAGGGACTTCTTTAACAGTAGAGTGGTAACAATGCTGGATCACTACTGACTTCTTCCTGAGGTTGCCACCAATTCTTTCTTCTTCGTGTTTATATGAATCTAGGCTAGATCAGAAAGTCAAATATATTATCACATTTACAACTGACATTGAGAATTGCTAATACTCTTTCTTCTGAAAGGGGAAACAATCACCCAAGTGTAGGTCATACAGACATTTTTTGAGAGTTTGCTGATCTTAATAAACTCTAAATAGAAAAGTAAAATACCTAATAGTCTATTTATATTATTTGGTAATTAGTAATTGGTTGTGGGGAGCCCAACTTGCTAACTGTCTCCAAGAAACCTGAACTTAGAATATGAGCTTTTTAACTAGAATATTTTCTTAAAGGAAATTTAGTGGCAAGGCTGCATTTCCTCTGAGCATTAGGGATTTTTGAAGATTCCCAGATAATGAGAGACAACAACATTTTGACAGACATATAAATAAATGACCAGAATGAAAACAAAAGAAGACAAAACAAAACAATCTGATTGTAGAAAAGAGGCAAAGAAAAGAAAGATAAATGAAAAGTAAACCAATGTAAGACATAATAGAAAGGTTCCCATGCTACTATGATAACAAGTTTCATAAAGACCTAAAAAAGCTTAACTTTCAGCCATTCACATCAAGTTTTATCACCTCTTCTCTTATCCCATATCATTTCTTTTACTTTATTGATGTCATAAATGATTAATTTAAAGTAGAAGTTTCCTTTTCCCCATCCACTGAATTGTTAAAGCTTTAGCTGAAGCAAAACTAGACCGTTCCCTAAATCAGAATTCAAGAAAAATTTCTACTACATAATAAAAATTTTGATGCTTACTATACAGCTAAAACAATATCTTCTCTCAAAGCCATTCAGATTTATCTGAACCTTTGTTTCCAACTGTGATTGTCCTTCTTCTTCAAATCCTACCAGAAGATAGTGCTATTAACTTACCAACTTGTCCACTAGTTCTTGAATGCATATAAAATACTAGTCACTCTATAATATGTCAGCCATTCCCTTGAAAAGGCAGGAGAAGGTAGTGTGACCCATGTGAACATTATATCTATATTATTCTTCATCAAATTCTACTGTGCTGAACATTAAACCTTTTATCCATATCTTCTTCACAGAAGATGGTAACATAGCAGGATTTTTGGAAATAAATGTCAATTTAACTTTATAAAACAAGTTTGTAAAATATCTGTGAGAAGAATGAATTTATTTTCTATTAAACTACATGGGTGTGATAGTCAAAGACTTTAGTTCAATAATAACAAATGTCTGAAATTGTCTTTAAGGAAGATTTATTAGAGCTAAGGGCATAGGAAAGATTCCACAAAATGAGGTTAGAAATGGTTCTTTAGAACAAATAATAACTTCCTCTTCAATGAAATCAATACAAGAGATAGAAAAGAGAATCTCAGGTGTAGAAGATACCATAGAAGATATCGACACAACAGTCAAGGAAAATACAAAAAGAAAAGATATCCTAACTCAAAAACATTTAAGAATACAGGTCACAATGAAAAGACTGAACTTAACAGTAATAGGTATAAAAAAAGAGTGAAGATTGTCATCTCAAAGGGACAGGAAACAGTTTCAACAAAATTATAGAAGAAAACTTCCCTAACCTACCAAAAGAGATGCCCATTAACATACAAGAAGCCTACAGAACACCAAACAGATGGAACAAGAAAATAATTTCTCCTGTCACATAATAATTAAAATATCAAATGCATAGAAAAAAGAAAGAAAATTAAAAGCAGTAAGGGAAAAAGATCAAGAAACATGTAAAGGGAGATCTATCAAATATACCAGACTACTCAACATAGATTCTAAAAGCCAAAAGGTCTTAGACAGATGTCATATATACTCTAGGAGAACAAATATGCCTGACTAGGCTACTATACCCAGCAAAACTCTCAGTTATCCTAGAGGGAGAAAACAAGGTTTTCTATGATGAAATCTAATTTAAACAATCTTTCCACCAATCCTGTCCTACAAAGAATTATAGAAGGAAAAGTCCAACACAAGCAGGAAAACTACACCCAAGAAAAAGCAGGAAACTAATCTTCTCACAAGAAACCCAAAAGAAGAAAACCACACAAGCATACATCCACTTCTAACAACAAAAATAACAGAAAGAAACAAACATTTGACCTTAATATCTCTCAACATCAATGGACTCAATTTCCCAGTAAAAAGACATAGACTAACAGGCTGGGTACATAAACAGGACCCAGATTTTGTTGCTTATAGGCAACACACTTTAGTAACAAAGACAGACACTACCTCACAGTTAAAGGCTGGGAAAAATTGCCAATCAAATGGTCCCAAAAAACAAGCTGGAGTAGCAATTCTCATATCCAATAAAATAGACTTTCAACCAAAAGTTAACAAAAAGTATGGGGAAGGACACTATATATTCATGAAAGGAAAAATCCACCAATAGAAATTCTCAATTCTGAACATCTATGCCCCAAATGCAAGGGAACCCACATTTATAAAAGGAAATTTACTAAAGCTCAAAGCACACATTGCACCTCACACAATAATAGTGGGGGACTTCAACACCCTACTCTCAGCAATGGACAGATTATGGAAATAGAAACTAAACAGAGACACAGTGAATCTAACATAAGTTATGAACCAAATGGATTTAACAGATATCTACAGAACATTTCACCCTAAAACAAAAGAATATACCTTTTCTCATGGCATCTTCTCCAAAATTTGCCATATAATTAGACACAATACAAGCCTCAACCAATACAAGAAGATTGAAGTAATCCCATTCATCCTATCAGATCACCATGGACTAAGGCTGGTCTTCAATAACAACAAAAACAACAGAAAGCCCACATACACATGGAAGCTGAACAACTATCTCCTAAATGATCACTTGGTCAAGGGAGAAATAAAGAAAGAAATTAAAGACTTTTTAAAATTTAATGAAAAAGAAGGCACAACATACCCAAACTTATGGGACACAATGAATATAGTGCTAAGAGCAAAACTCACACACAAAAGGAACTACGAAGGAACTGGAGAGCACTCAAAATTGTATATCATGGGCACTCCATAGAGAAAATGAGAAATTAACAGAACTCTTTTTCTTGGAGTTTCAGATTACATTATAAAGGAAGTGGCTAAAACATAAAAATCGCTGTCAGTGTAATGTCAATGTAATGGCAGTTGCTTAGTGAAGAAAAAAATGTAGTCATGTCTGAGATGGCAGACCAAGAAAGAATGTAAATAAAATATAGAAGAGTTTAGGAAAAACATAAAATGAGCCGACTTCTGGCAAATAAAGAAAAATCTTATAGAAAGACAGAGGATGGTGTCAGTAAAATGTCAGTAAAATGAACATTTATTAGATTTAGAGAAATAGATAAGATGCCTACTTAGGTAAAGAATCCTATAGTAATTAAAACGTACAAAGCAATAAAAGAAATATGTAATATGATATTAATATCATGTGGTATAGTTTATATTTTATACAATGTAAAATATTAAAACACACAAAAAAGATATTGCATGCTGTAGGAGAGATAGATAACTCAGCTCCAATTGTTTTTTTTTTGTTTTTTTTTTTTTTTTTTGCTGATTCTTTTGGTCCCGTGCCTTAAATAGGCTGATTAACTTTGTGATACAACAGATAGATAATTTGATAGCAAAACCTATTCAGATACATTATCATAAGTTAGCTATGGAGGGCCACGAGACTCAAGATGAGGTTGTTACTTTATCCAGGGTGTTCCTCAAATCCATCTCCACCCAACCTAAAAGAGGGGTCTTCTGCCCCTAGACCAAGCAGAGAGAGGCTACTCAGAACCCTCTCTGACTGGCGATCTGAATTCTTGCTTAGGGTGTGAGGCTAAGCACTGCAAGGGAATATAAATAAAAGTTAAAAATATCTATCTGGGTTCCCTGAGGGACAAGGCTGACTGCATAGGGGTTGAAGTCAAAAGTATCCCCTCTCCAGGAAAAAGACATCAGGATGGTATGGCCCTCCTGCCTTACTGGACAATGACAGGAGGACTGGAGCCATTACAAGGTCCCCTTCAGTTATTGGAGGTCAGGCCTCTATCCCCGCCTTCGCAAGAATAGAATCGCCAAGGCCCTTCTATAATTAGAGAAGGAGGAGATGTCAGGAGCATCCCTGCATATACACTAAAGGCCTAAAATCAGCCATAGGCCTAAAATCAGCAATAGGCCTGACATACATGCATGCTAACACAAAGTCTTGGGTCTCTGTGGAAAACACTGAAACAGAAGGCTATAAGCTATTGTAAACAGGCAGCTTCTGTGGAAATTTACCAGATCGAGTAGTTATAGGTCTTATAAATAGGCAGCTTCTGTGGACAGTACCAACTTAGGTAAGGACAAGTGAATCATAGGCAGAGCCATAGTGACCTGTCCCCTGAACCTACACTCAGCTGATAACCTGTTCTGAAAGGTATATGTACTCCCCCTGAACACACCTATGCTCTGGTGCCATTCCTTCACCACATCCTGCCTTTTTGTGTTTATAACCTCTGTGTAAATAAGTAACTTACGATGTGATTTAAATAACTAAATAAAAAAAAATTAAAAAAAAAAGAGAAGTCCAATAGAATAACACTGAATTACTTGAATTACTTGAGAGAATCCATTACAGTAATCTAAATCTTAGGCTAGATCAAAGAAGTAATTTCAGGCAGGAATCTAGGCTAGAACAAGGAAGTAGGCTGCAGACATGATAATGACTTTGGGCTAGGACAGGGAAGTTGGCTGGTCATCCTGATAAGCCCTTAGAAACAGTGATCATGGGAGTATTCCGTAACTTTATTTATTGCCTTGCTTGTTCTTTGACTATTTGTGTATATTGTCTTGCTTGTTCCTTGACTATTTGCATCTCTTGTATTGTTTGTTCTTCAACCTACAACTGACCTTAATACTTGAATGTAATTAAAATGGTTTAAAAGCAAAAAGAAGAAGGGGATGGGATAGGAAGGTTCTAGGGAGGAGAAATGGAGAAAGGGGATGACATCTGAAATGTAAATAAATAAAATATCCAATAATAGAAAAGGAAATATGTAATCCAGGTCCTGAAAGAAAGTTAATTGTCAACCTACAATATTATGTCCAACAAAACTACATATCAAATTTGGTGGATAAATAAAACTTTCTATCATAAAAACAAATTAAATAAATTTATAATTATTAATGCTGGCTTACAATAAGTGCTAGAGGAAATATTCATTCTGAAAAGAAAAATAACAGCCCCAAGTGATATCCAAAGAATAGAGCCAAATGATATTACTAAGTGTACTATAACAGAAGAAGTATTTATATTACAAACAATAACAAGCTACAAGTCACTTGTCTCCACCAATAAATTTGAACATAACCTTTCTGACCCATTTTAACTTTTGCTTTTGTAAGAGACATATACATATACATATACATATACATATACATATACATTACATATACATATACATATACATATATATTCTGATCTATTTCCAAAAGTTTATGTTCTGAATTCTTGTTCTGGAATCTTTAGTACTATAGTAAGTGGGTAGAAATTTAAGAGATGAAACGTAGTAGAAATAAGTGAAATTCCTTCCCCCACCTCTCTTTTGCCTCTCCCATCTTTCTTTTCTGGTTACAATTATGTTAATAACCCATTAGATCACATGTTCCTACTATAATGTACTGTGGTGTGACATGCACGAGTGAGAAGAGAAATAAAAAGTGAGTGGACTAAAACCTTGGAAGCTATTCTCCAAAACAAAGCTTTAATCCCTTAGGAGGAATTACTCAAGTATTTTGTTACAGCAATTAAAACCAACTAACTCAATATTTTCAGAAGCCATTGCTATTTGAGTCTTTATGTTGTATTCTGGTCAACTGGTCAAAAAGAATTAATTAATTTTAGGCATTACTTTTTAAAATGGTACTTTATATGTCTGCAAATTAAACAGTTTCCAATCTTGAAATGTGTTAGGAAATAATAGTTCAGAAATAATGACCTACTGTAGTGAGAATGAGTATACTTTCTTCTATAAATTTCAATCTAAGAAAACATTTGAAGGAATAACTGTGTTATTTCAATAATAGCAATGGTGATGTCAAAAGAGAAAGACAACAATAATAGGAATTAATTTACCTGATAAAACATGAAATTGTACATCATAGACACTATGTAGAGCAAAAGAGAAGTTGGTAGAATTGTTTTTTCAGTAGTTTTAGATTGTGTTGGAAGGGTATAAAAAACATACACATTACTGTGTTGAAATCAGTGTAATGACAATGTTCATGAAGCATAATAATGAGCCAAGTCAGAGCTAGAATGCTAAATAAAAACATAAACAGAACACGGGGAGCTTAGAACATTATGGAAAGACACTCAGGGGTCAGGAAGCTATGGGAAGAAGGGCTAGAAAGATTGAAAGAGCCAGAGGGGATGGATGACACAAAGGAAGCAGTGTCATCTGGACACATCTGGATTGACGCACATATGAAGTCATAGAGATGTTGTAGCATGCACAGAGCTTACACACACTCAAGGCAGATAAACTCTGAGCACTGAAAGGGGGAAGTGGACTTGAGATTTTATCATAAACAAGAAATTATTTCCAATTGACATCAATTTGCAGATAAAAAATTATTGTTCTCTACTGGCATCTCACTGGGCATATTGAACACACTTAAAGATAGGCCCATGTATAGCAGTAGATGGCCAACCCAAAACTAATAATAATACTTTTTATAAACTCAAAAGGAGCTCAATGTTACTTTTTGTAGACATTTGTTTTATATTGATTTGTTGTGGCTTAAAAAAACTTTACTAAATTTTTGCTTGTATATTATGAATTCTGATTTTGTGGTTTTAATCATTTTGCTTTTGTATGTGTCTGTCTCTATGTATGTTTCTAGTGTTTTTTCTCTCTCTCTTTTTCTTCTTTTTTCTTTTGTTTGACTGTTTGTGAATAGGAGAGAAGGAAAGGGAGTTGGGTAGGTGGGGAGGTAGGGAGGATTTGGAATGAGCTGAGTAATAGATAACCATGATCAAAATATATTGTATAAAATATTTATCATACTAGTCAAAATTTTTATTGTCTATTATCTATCCTTTTAAGTGATGAAATTGTATATACCATCTATTAAATAAGAATATATACATTATGGAATGGATTCTATGATTAAAACGTCACTGTTAATAATGGTGTATAAGGTCCACTTTCATTTACATTGCCTCTCTGTTACATATTAATTCTTTGAATTTATTTAGATACAGTTTAAAAATATTTTTTCATTTTTTACTAAAAATGCAGTTATTCTCATTAGTTGGTATAAGATATACTCACATATTTTAATAGCACTAAATGCTTGACAAAAAAAAAATCTCTTACATATAATAAACAGCTCTATGGTACCTCTCAAAACTGACATACATTTCCTACTTTACAAAAATAATTTGATTTGAATTAATCCAGATAATCTTTCCCTTCTCAATAGTTTCAGAATAAAATGAAAATAGACATACCCAAGAAGGTAGAAAATCTCTACATTTAGAAATTTAAAACAAGTTAAAAGTAATAGAATACACTAGAAGATGGACATATCTGCATGTTCATGGCTTGACAGCACTAATTTGGTGAGAAGGACATTGTTTCTAAAGTAGATTGGCATAACCCATATAATTGTGGACAAAATTCTAATATGTGTGTTTTTAATTAATTAATTAATTAATTTGATACAGGGTTTCTCTGTATCGCCTTGGCTATCCTGGTACTCACTCCATAGACTAGGCTGGCCTTGAACTCAGAATCCACCTGCCTCTGCCTCCCAAGTGCTGTGATTAAAGGCATGCACCACCACTTCTTGACTCTAATGTGTGTTTTGGACAGCTTTGGAATGATTCTAAAATTAAAATGAATACAAAGTATCCCTGAGAAGCCAAAACAATATTAACCAGAAGGAAGGAGCCTAGAGGAATTTGCTTTCATTTTTCCCCTAAGGAGCCATAGTAACAAAAACCCTGGCATGATATTTTAGAAAAAAGACAAAAGGGAGAGAACAGAAGTTCTAGAAAAAAGATATGTGAAATGATGCACTTGTAACCCACACTATGGCCCAGAGTTGATCACCAGGACACATATTGTTCAAAGAAATAACTGATTCCAACAACTCTTCTTACCTTCATCTGTGGAGTGTGCTCCAAAATAAAAAATAAACAAAAAAAAAATTAGAAAAGTGAAAAAATGTTAAAAAGAGAATCCAGGGAGGTATTTAATGTTATGTACTTTGGCTGTATTTCCAGGGGGTTGGGGCCCAATTCTCAGGACCAACACAGCATGGCTGGGAGCTTGCCTGGCCATAGGAGAAGGAGCTGAATTGGAACACAGAGGTGGATGAAGGCCAAAACACTGATGATCTCAGGCCTTGTAACTCTCTCACTAACTGTACTGAAGGCTAGAAGCTGATGCTTTCTGGAAACTTAACACGCCATTGCTTATTCTGTGGCTGAAAACCACTGACACTTGGAAATAACACATGCCATTTATTGGTAGGAAATTAGATAAAGAATTTATTGCTAGAACTCCTTTCTCTGCCAAGCCAGCCATGAGTCCTTTGTTGGCCAGGCTAGACACTCAGAGTTTGTTAATTCTTTGTGAACCAGGGAGAAAAGAAAGAAGTCACTTACACAAACAACACACATGCTACCACCAGATCAATCTATAAATGGTTACACCCTTTCAGTTTTTTATAGCCTTCAGACTATGTTCTTTATGTAAGAAAGACTTACCTCCCAACATTCTGGGGGGGAATCTACAGATTCAATACAATACCCATCAAAATTCAAACTCAATTCTTCAGAGAGATAGAGGGTCTGTGGTCCCATGAACAGAGCAACAATACCAATCAACCAGAGCTCCCAGGGTCTAAACCACCACCCTGGGAGCACATAGGGAGGGATCCAGGGCTCCAGCTGTATATGTAGGAGAGGATGGCCTCCTCAGGCATAGGTGGGAGAGGAGATACTTGGTCCGTGAAGGCTGGACGACTAATGTGGGGGAATTCGAGGGTGGGGAGATCAGAGTGGGGGGTCGGTAGGGGGCACATCCTAATAGAAGCAGGAGGAGGGGCGATGGGATAGGGAGTTCCTGGGTGGGGGGGAAACAGGGTAAGGGGATAACATCTGAAATGTAAATAAAATATCCAGAGAGAGAGAGAGAGAGAGAGAGAGAGAGAGAGAGAGAGAGAGAGAGAGAGAAATCTTCAAATTCATCTGGAAAAACAAAAAACCCAGGCTAGCAAAAGCTATTCTCAGCAGTAAGAGAACTTCTGGGGAATCACCATCCCTGACCTCAAGCTGTACTACAAAGCAATAAAAACTGCATGGTATTGTAATAGAAACAGACTGGTAAGTCAATGGAATAGAACTAAAAATCCAGAAATGAGCCCACACACCTATCTTAGTCACCTGATCTTTGACAAAGAAGCCAAGACCATCCATTGGAAAAAGGACAGCATATTCAGCAAATGGTGCTGGCTCATGTGGCTGTAGGCATGTAGAAGAATGCAAATTGATCCATTCTTATCTCCTTGTATAACTCACAAATCCAGGTGGATCAAGGATCTCCACATAAATCCAGATACACTGAATCTAATAGAAGAGAAAGTGGAAAGAGCCTTGAACACATCAGTACAGGGCAAAGTTTTCTGAACAGAACACCAATGGTTCAGGCTCTTAGAACAACTATAGACAAATGGGATCTCATAAAACTGAAAAGCTACTGTATGGCAAAGGACATTGTCAAACAGGACAAAACAGCAACCTACAGATTGGGAAAAGATCTTTACCAACCCTACATCTGATAGAGGGCTAACATCCAATATATGCAAAGAGCTCAAGAATTTAATTTCTTTCTTATTTCTTCCCTGACAAAGAGATCATTGAGAAGAGAGTTGTCCATGATTGTGTTGGCTTTCTGGACCTTCTGTTGTTAGAGTCCAACTTTAATCCATTGTGTTCTGATAAGATTCAATGTCTTATTTCAGTTTTCTTGTATCCATTGATTCTTGCTTTGTGTGAGACTTTATGGTCAATTTTGGAGAAGGATTCATGAGGTACTGAGAAGATGGTATATTCCTTTGTGTTTGGGTAAAAAACTCTATATATATCTGGTAGGTCCATTTGTTTCACAGTAATTGTTAGTTCCATTAATTCTCTGTTTAGCTTTTGTCTAGATGACCGGTCAATTGGTGAGAGTGGTGTGTTGAAGTCTCCACTTTTAATGTGTCGGTTCGATGTGTAACTTAAGCATTAGCAATGTTTCTTTTACAAATGTGGGTGCCATTTTGATTGGGGCATAGGTGTTCAGAATTCAGATATCATTTGGTAGGTTTTATTCTTTTGGTGACTATGAAGTATCCTCTGTTTCTTTGGTTTAGTTGAAAGTCTATTTTATTAGATATTAGAATGGCTACTCTAGATTGCTCCTTGGGTCCATTTTCTTGGAAAGGTTTTTTTCTAGCCCTTTACTCTTAAGCACATATAATAATAAATAAATAAATATAAATAAATAATAAATGCACAAATAACCTTGTGGAAATCCACATACACAAAGCTAATATTTAATAAGCCAATAAAAATGCATAGTGGAGAAAATATAGATCCATCAGCCAATGATGTATGTAATATGTGAATTATGATATGTGATGTATTATATATGATATATTAATATGTTATATGTATTGTATGTATCTATATCCTGCTAAAAGGCATTTTGTTAATTTATAAGGTAAGCATTTTAGTAAACTCATTATGTGTGTAAACTAATCATTATAATTTGTACTAAATGATAAAGGTTTGAAATAGTTTGTTATAATGATAAAGATAATATATACCACATTTGGAGAATGTTACCTAAAGACAGGAAATTAAGTTGAACTTAAGTGTTCATGTGAAATTAGAGCCTTTTATTCTTAACTTTGTTCAAAAAGCCCTGAGCCTTTTCAGCAGACAGATATGAGTGATAAACACGACATTGCCATAGTATTAGCCTGGTGCCAGATATACAGAAAAATCCAGGTTCTGTAGATAAAGATGGAGTACATTCCCATTTACTCCTATCAAGAACAGACAATGTTCACTTTTTGTACCAAGGACATCTTGTGAAAATGATTCAAGACAGTGAATACTAATGACTTTTATACAAATTCTCCCTTCTCTATTATGATCAAAAATCTAATAAGATTGACTTTTCTCAGAAAGTTTTTGTTGAGTTATACTTCAAGTTGACACATTTCATTGTGTTATAAGTTGTGAGAAAGCTTGTCGTGGTGTTTCCACAGTTAGGAAACAGGAAGAGGTAAAAGCTGAGGCCTTATTTCTTCTGTCTTTTTTAAAAAAATATTCAATCTCTGTTATATCTATGAACTGGTGTCTCCAACATTTTAGATGGATATTTTCTTCAAAGTATCCCCATTATCAGAATGTAGTATAGTGTAGCCACTATGGAAATTGATATAGAGCTTCCTCAAAAATATTGATATTGATCTACTTTATGAGCAACCTATACAACTCTTGGAAGTATACTGAAACAATATCATTATACTTTTTATACAAGTTTATTTCTGCACTGTGCACAATAAAAAGAATTGGAAATAGCTTAGACTTATCAACTGATGAATGAATAATGAAAATGTGGTATAATATACACAGTGAGTTTTTAGTGAGCTCTAAATATAATGAATATTGTAGGGAAATGGATGTAGGTGGAAATAATTATTCTATTAGGTAACACAGACCCACAAAGACAGTTTTGTTTCTCATATATGGTTCCTAGCTATGAATTATTTATATGTTTTATCTTTTACTTATGTGCTTGGGTGTGTATTGTGTGCGTGGTGTGTGTGTGTGTGTGTTGTGTGTGTGTTGTCTGTGTCTGTGTGTGTGTATGAGAGAAAGTATGCCCAAGGCCAGAGGAGATTGATCCATTTGCAATGTGGAGTTACACACAGTTTTAAGCTGCCAGGAGTGACAGCTGGGAATCAGACCCAGATCATCTGGAAGAGCAGTATATGCATTAGCTCCATATCTTTGAATCTTTAGATATATTTGTTTTAATTGAATACTTTTAGAATTCAAGAAATTTAAATAGGTCTATGGGGTGAAATAGAAATTTTCAAGTCTTGGAGGTGATAGTAAATTCTGGATGCTATTAAAGAAAGAAGAATAACGGGGGGAGGGGGAAGACATATTAAGTTATACGGGGGGGGTGATAGAAATTTAAGCTTGGAGGTGAGTAAATTCTGGATGCATTAAAGAAAAGATAAGGGGGGAGTGGAGACATATAATTATAGGGGGGGAGGAGCAGGAAGGGTTAACAGAGGATTACTAACATTAAGACTTGAATTCATTTCAACCTATTATTTTAGAAGCTAGTTGGTAATGGAGTTTGGTAATGAATGGTTTTAATAAGATATCAACAAGCTGTTACTAAAACAATGAAAGAATTATTGCTTTGTTTAGTTGCTCCCTCTCACTAAGAATGACCAGCAGGGCAGTTTGAATGGGAATCACAGTGCATTTAATTATACTATACTTTCATTCTCAATTAGGATTTATTTTATTATCTTGAGGGCCTTCCAATGGTCCATGAAATTGGCATTATGGATGAAATTCAAGCTTATCACTGTGAATAGGGAACAGATCTATTTTTAATAGAAATATTCCTTGAATATTCTTTGTTTCTCATGGCCTCAAGACTATCCTTTGGTTAAGTTTTGGTTAGGTATGTCAGTATGATGAAAGGGTCCAGTAATAGAGGAATAATGTCTGCCCTGAAGGCTTTCCTGTCTTCCAAAAAAGTAAGTTTAACTTACATTTCTTATGCAGGCATTATTTTTCTAATTTTGTTATACAATATGATCTCTAGCAGAATGGTGTCCCTAGAATATGTTCTTTTTAAAATTTATTTATTTATTAGGTCTTCTTTGAAGGTCTGATAGAATTCTGCACTAAACCCATCTGGTCCTGGTCTATTTCATTTATTCAATTACAACCCATTATCAGTCCTTCCTCTTCTCCCAGTACTCTCTCATACAAATCCTCCCCCCATTCTACCTTCCAGACCCTAGCATAACTGTCGATAACTGTTCCTCGATAACAGAAGCCAATGGAATAGATGCAGAGACTCACAACCAAACAGTAGATAGAGCCCAGAGAATCTCACAGAAGAGTTGGTAGACGGATTGAGAGACCCAAAGAGTGCATGGACTCCACAGGAATACCAAAACAGTCAGCTAGCCTGGACTCTTAGAGTCTCCAAGAGATTGAATCACCAAGCAAAGAGAGAGTGTGCACTGGACCTAGCCGTTCCACACATATGTAGCAGATGAGCAGCTTAGTCTTCATGCAAATCTCTCAACAACTGAAGAAGGGCTATCCTTGAGCCTATTGCTTGCCTGCCTGTAGATCCTGTGCCCCTAAATGAACTGACTTGTCTGGCTTCAGTGAGAGGATACGCCTAGTTGTACAGAAACTTAACTGTGGTGGTGGTGTGTTGTGTTATTGTGTGTGTATGGGGGGATTAATACCCAGAGAGTGTGTGTCATTTACTAGACAAAAGCATATTATGTGATAATGGTGCAAAATACATTCTAACATAAAAGATTCTAAATCATTTTTACACTTGTGTCTCTATTTCCAAATCTCCCCACTATTTTTCAGTTTTCTAAATAAATGTTTGTTTTTCATTGGATTATTCTTCACCAAAGTATTGCTTACATTTTCTCCACTACTCAAAGACTGTTGTTCTGACATTACCCCACCCATGATTTCTGGAAATTGTCTATCTATGCAACATAGTTTATTGACAATATGTTGGATGCCAATAATTTAACAGTCTAGGAATGATATAGCACATGCTATTGTTTTAAAATAAAGACATGTTAACTGTGACTGAAATGAAGATTCTAGACTTTTGTTTACTTTCTGATGAAACTATGTTGACAACTGCTGTGAAATATAATAAAGAGTCTTTCTTAGAACAAATATATTTAATAATCCAATCCTCATGCTTATAATCAATCATTGTGGTACAACTGTCGTAGGTGCAGCCTGAATAGAATAAATTCTATTTAGACTTAAGCCAAGATCCATGTACAGAAATTATGTTTATATATGTAAGCCTGGCTAAAAATCTTTGACTTAGGATATTCTAAGGTAAACAAGAAAACCTTGATGTTGTTTTTTAAATAAAGGTCCCTTGCCTACAAAACAACAATAATCAACCAATAACAAAAAAAAAAAAAAACAACCCTCCTCTACACATCTGGATTTACATCTTACATTACTGACCTATTGTACCTAGTTTGTAGAAACAAAAATGTAGACACAAAAACCTATCCTATGTTCCCTGGACCTGGAAAAAGTCATAAATTTTAAACTGATCAGATGAGGGACTCTTCCTGTGACCTTGTGTTCCAATGTTCAGAAAAAGTGAAAAAAAAAATGGTCACCCTTACTAAGATTCAGTGATGCATAAAGGTAAATATTGAGAAAAGTGAACGTCTGGGAGAGAGATATTTTCTAGGGAATAGATGTCATACTAGCCTTTATCAAGTAGAGATGGATATAACATTTGGCAATTTAATTTGGACCTACTGATATTTTTGAAATAAGTTAAAAGGCTTATATCGACATGTTGAATCATCATGGTCATGAGGCTGTTAGCACTGACTAAAGCCGAAGAGTCATATGATTGTCAGCTTTATTCCTAATGTTACTTCTTCTTGCCTCCTAGCGGTGTGTGGCCCTGGGGATGGTTCAATGGCCTATATAGGAGGTGGAATATTTACTGGATGTGAGACTGCGTCAAGCAGACAGGCTGTGCCAGGACTCTTCAGAGATGCCACTGCTTTTCTCTCAATCATGCCCTTGTGAGTAATTCCTCATGTCCTTCTAAGTAAGCTAAGAGAATCCATTGATATACAAGATATTTTAGACAATTTACATTGTTTTCTATCATCTTTGCTCTATATAATGTGAACAGATTGTTGTTCATACCTCGTCAAGACATGTAAAAGTAGATAAATTTGAGAAGTTATTTCTAATTACTAGTCTAGAAAACAAATACACCATACATTCTTGGACCAGTGGTTCTTAAGAGGAGTCTTCCTTCCAGGAGACATGTAGAAATGTCAAGAGATATTGTGAATTTTCTAAAATGAACTATACAGGAACAGGAATTTTATTACTGTCTAGTGGTAAGAGCAAGTGTTTTGCTTATATATTCTCAGATGATCAGGGCATAACGTGATCAATATCAAAAGCCAAATTTCAGAAAAAGAGACATTTGACAGGAATGAGATAGAAAGAGACTATGTATTAAATTTATAATTACTATAGAGGGAGAATGAAACATGTTCTGTTTTCTTGATTTCTGCTATTAGATGCTTGAGTTGAATTAACTTAATCATATTTTCTAATGTGGGGACTTAGTACACAAGAGTAGCAGATGAGTATCTGCTTTGGGGTTGTTATTTGAGCAAAACATTTTCAAAAAAAAAATCCAAAAAAGGAGATCATGTAATAACTACCTTCTCTTTTGATATAATTTCTAAGTAATGAATACCAATAGATTTTTGAGATTAAAAACACAAAAATCTAGTAAGATTAGCTCCTCGTATTCAGCTTAAACTGTGAATATCTTTCAGATCATAAATGGTAGGACTTGTACTTACTGTATACAAGTATATCCACTATTCATAAATAAATTTGTGAAAGCATCATGATTTTTCAAAATTTTGTTGTACAATATGAAATAGTCATCCTCAAGGGAGAATGTACCAATTTTCAGTCAACACAAAAAGGACAATCCTAAAGACATATGAATAACACTATACTGAAAAACATAGCATGCTATCCTCATCAAAATGTACATACTTCACAGAGTTTGGAAAACTGATGTTTCTCTTCCCCATCTTCCACAATGATCTCTGAGTCTTACTTGTCTTTTTTATGTAGAGGAAAATGGAGTTTGCTTTGAGACTGCTGTCTCTTAGGACTATCACAAGCTACTCTCATAAAGTCTTACCAACTTGATTGCCTAAAAGTGAGCTAAAAAGCCAAAGTCAATAGATATGCTAACATGGGTGGCCTATGGAGAAATAATTTCAGGCAACTAAGATATGATTAGAATGGAAGGCATAAACTTTGTTTCCTGGGTGTAATTAGAACCTCCTGCCACTTCCATAGCTACTGCTGCTGCTGGAATCTCCATAGCCACCTTGCCTTTGAGGTTTAGCAAAGTTCTGGCCTCCATAAGGGCCAGAGCTCCTGTCTCCAAAGTTCCATCCCTTCATCAGTCCAAAATTTGAAGACTGATTGTTATAATTGCCAAAATCATTGTAGCTTCCCCCACCTACAAAATTGCTTCCATCCTTGCCAAATCCATTATAGCTATTCCCACTGCCACCATATCTACCACCATCATGGCTGCCACAAAAGCCACCATGACCACTGAAGTTCCCTCCTTGACCAAAATTGTCATTGCCACCAAAACAGCCTCCACAACCACCACCAAATTTCCGGAACCACTTTGACTTCTCTGGCTGGATGAAGCACTAGCCATCTCTTGCTTCGACAGAGCCTTTCTTACTTCACAGTTGTAGCAATTCACAGTATGGTATTTCTGAATAACAATCTTATCCACAGAGTCATGGTCATCAAAGGTGACAAAGCAAAGTCTCTCTTTTTTCCACTGCCTCTGTCAGTCATAATTGCTATCACTTCAATTTTCCAATACTGCTAAAATAATCTTGTAGGTATTGTACTTCAGTGTCTTCTTTAATATCATCGACAAAGACCTTTTTCACAGTTAAGTGGGCACCTGGTCTCTGAGAGAGGAAAGCCAGAGAAGTGACAGGAAGTTACAGGTTACAACAGGTTTGTGAACTCAGCCAAGCACAGTGGTGGCAGGGCCTAGCTGCTACAAAGAAGACATGTTTTAGACAATACTCATGTGTGTGGGCAAAAACTCTAGGACTGTATTTGTGACTAATTGTATAACAGGTTATTTTAGTTTCAGCTCTGTGAAAAGTGTAAAGCATTCCAACAAAAGATTTTGCTGTAGACCTTTTTCACCCATGCTGTTGATTGCTAAATGTAATAGTCAATCATGACACTGAATAAATGTGTCTTTTTTTTTTTATGTGCTGTGTAAAGTTAGTCTACTCTTGAAGCCTCTTGGTAAACTTCCCCAACAGTGTGAAGTTAGAATTTCTTCAGGGTGATGCCAAGTTTCATTTAGAATTTATTTATGGTTGCTTGGGTGGAGAAACCATCGTCTTCAAAAACCTTGGTGTTGTTAAACTGCCAGTTACTGTTATAACTTTTAATGAATTATACCATTGAAATGGTCATCCAAGCAAGGTCACAATTTGGTTATAAAATGGTTGTTGGCATACCCTATGCAATATCAAAATTGAGTAATGGTATTAGATAAAATAACAGATGGGAATGAAGTTTGTGTATCATCAATTATGTGTGTACTCAATAAATGATTTAATTCCCTTGGGGAAAGAAAAAGAATGGAAGACAGTCTTCCACAGGGGAAACTACAGCAGTTGATTATCAAACAGCCAATGGTCCTCTCTCAAAATCTTCCATACAAGTAACATACAGATTATACTCATATATTCAAGAATAGGAATGTATATACATATAATGTACATAACAATAATTAATGAGAAAGAAAGAACATGACGTTTTAAAAAAAGAGCAAGGAGAGGTATATGGGAGAGTTGAGAAGGATGGAGGAGAAGAGATAAATGATGTAATTATACTAATCTCAAAAATTAAAGAAAAATGATATATTGGAGGAAATGATAATTGAAAACCAGTACAAATTTTTACAGTATTGAACTATTATACAATTAATTTAATCTCCAATTGTATGAAAATTTCTGCATTATTCCTAGTATATATCCCAAAATGTTTAGAAAGTCACTAAGTTCTAATACTATATATCTATGCAAATGTAACTATTGAATTACATTTCACAGTGAAAGATTCTTTTCCCTATCACTGAAACACAGTAACAAATTATACAGGGAAAGGCACAGGGCAGAGATAATAAAACCTCTTTAGAAACTTTGGATGAACGGACTGGAAAGGCTCTTGTTTCTATTAGCAGGGGCACTTCTGTTGCTGGTGGTATCAAACATCCTTTTATGGGAGAATGTGGCCTCTGGACCTTTGAGTCTCAATGAGGCCGATGATGATCCACTATCCATCAAGGGACTATTTCTTAATGCTACAAGACTGTCTCAGAATATCAGAGACCTCAACATGAATTGCGCAGGACATATGTAAGTACTTCACTTAGCTCTGGTCTATTTCATAAAGCAAACTTCTGGTCAAATTGTCCTGTACTACATTTACAGTTATTATAAGCCAAATCTTCGAAGAAACTGCACAGTTCTAATAAAAAATTAAACCATCAGCTAATGAAAAGTGAAGTAAGGAGAAAGGGTTAAGTTTCATGAAGTATCAAAAAATTTTTGAAGAAATGAATGAGCCTTGGAATTTCTCCTAGTTATCTTTATATTTTCCTAAATTTTCATTTGTGGCATAAAAATCTATTAGACACAAATGGGATGAGCTCTGATTTTCTTATGCTATTTTCATCTCTTTCAACATCTTTGTTTAATGCAAAGCAACAATTCAATATAGGAGAAATGTATTGCAGTGAGTCACATGGAATGAATGAAACTAATTTAAACAGGGATATGACAAGTGAGAAAGCCATAAACAAAAAACAAAAAACAAACAAACAAACAAACAAACCAAACCCAAAACAACCAGCAACCAACCAAATTGACAAAATATGAAACATTAACCTATCAGAGTCATTGTTTAAATAGATACAATGCATAAGTTTATTATATTGAAAAGCCTGTTTAGAACAAGAAGGTTTCTCTATTTCAAAGAGCTACATGTTGTCAGTTCAGTGTCAGTACATGTCAAGGACAAAATAATACAAAAGGGTTCTCTTCAAAAATAGCACCAAGAGAATGTGTCTCTTTTTGCAATAAGTATGCATTGATGTTAAGATTTAGTTCAACGGTTTTCTGTTTTTTTTTTTTTCCCTTATCCTGTCTCAGACAGTCAATGAAGTCTCTGAAAACTTATACCATAAATATGTAAGTACCGCTCTTACTTCCATCTCCCCCCCCACAGCCACAATGTTAATGAATTTGCTTGAGTTTAGCACTGAAAAAAATTAAATACCAGTTTCAAGAGATAACCTCTACAGATAAAGTGCTAGTGTAAAAAGCAGAACAAGCAGAGGACAGCTTCCTGTAATCACTGGTTTGCAAGAAATAGAAAAAAAATCTGTAGATCTTTATCTGTTTTTTTTTTAAAATTGTTGTTGTTATTTAAAAACAATCTTTGCACTTGCAACATAATGTTTTAATAGTTGTGTCCTGGGAAGAATTTTGATCCCATGATTTTGCTTCTATGGAGTCAGTCTCTATTGACATCTTTACTTACCAGATGGAGAAATCCAAAAGAGAAGTATATTGCAGTGAGTCAGAAGGAATGAAAGGATGGAATCTAAAGTGTGATAATCTGAGAAGGGAAAAGGCAAATAGCACCAATAACATATTAGCTTCCCCTAGATCCCAGCTGATCATACTTGCATCATATGTTAAACATAAATTATGTGTAACAGATTCTGGTGCAGAAGTTTATTCACTGGGGAGACTGGATTAGCAAAGAAACAGGTTCTGTGTTCCTGAGGACTATATGTTCTCTGTTCAAGGCCAGCTAGTGTCAAGAAAGAGAGAGTAGACATGACTTCATTACTTACATGGAAACCCAGAGAATGTGTCTTTTTGTAATAAATATGGATTCATGATGACTCTGCTCATTCAATTTTTTTGTCACTCCCTCTCCTGATTCAGCTAAATTTATCATCAGAATCCTCTCACAAATTTGTAAGTATCTCATTTATTTCTATTTTCCCTTATTTCAAAATCTTCATGCTAATGGCATCACATAAACTTACAAGAGAAAGCGTAAAAGACAATTGTCAATAACGTATCCACAGATGTATTATGATCTTTCATTCAGTATTATAATACAAGAAAGACTCTGGCAGTAACAAGTGAATGCGGAAGCTTGTAAAGAATGATTTGCTCAATTTTCTATAACCTTATTTACTTTTAAATTAAAAATTACAATTCTGAACTCTAAGTGTAACCCTTGTGACTAGGGAAGATCTCCTATATCTGAATGTAGCTTTGAAGGAGACAAAAAACACTGGCATTTTTCCACTTGGTTCACTGCATATCCCCAAGAATGCTGAACTGCATTGTAGTCAGTTGGGTCTAGGAAATAGAAGCAATCCCGAATTCAAAATGGAAACCATATCAAGAGGGAAGTTAAGCACTAATTTACTTTCAGGAACCCCAATGCTTAGATTCCTTTTACAGCTCCCCAGTGCTGGAGTTCATTCAGGAGGGGGATTGGTTGACAAGAAAAAAAGTAGATACCCTCCTTCTGATGACTATTATCTGTTCAAGATCAGTCAACATAAAGGAGAAAAATGTAAGGCTTCAGTAGAACCATGGGTATCAAGAAAATGTGTCTCTGCATTTGCCACAGATGTGTTATTATTGTCTATTTTCAAGTTGGTTTCTTATTCCTCATTCTCTACTGACCCACTTTCAGATTTTTAACATTCCTGGGAACCCATTCTATTTCTACATAGTAGCTGATTATCAGTATAAAATAATGTTATTAATAATATATTTAAGGTATAATATTTATAAAATCTATTGATCAAAATGTAAAAATTAATTAATATTTTTTTTGCTTTTTATTTTTATTCCCTACTATTTCCTAAAAATGTTCAATTTGCTTCATCTAATTTTGTCAAACATGGCACATTGTCAGTTAGGATTTATGACTAACACTGGATGATGGTACAGATGTTTACATTCTCTTGTAACAGGAAGCAAACATAATTTTAAACACTACAAAACATTAGATGAATGTATATACCATAATAATGGGCCCAGATTCTAGAAAAAATAATCTCTAAGACACTTCATATTATCAGCTGTGATATTTCTAATTCTTTCACTCAATATTGAAAACTTAGGGAAAATAAGAAACAATAACAAGAGAGAAGTAAAGCAGAGAAAGTAAATTCTAGGATATGACAAACAAAATGAGATTTCAAACCAATTAAGAGGTATCAACATGTTTATGTTATTAAGTCTTTAATCTTAGTTTCATTTTTATAAAATATGTATCTATTTAGTATGTTAATATACTGTTAGAACTTCATTGACTTACATTGCTCAATTTTAATGAACTGAATACTAATTTTGATATATGCAGCTGCTTGAGTTTATTGAGGATATGGAGTTTCTGGTCAAGGCTCTCACCTGCTGCCACAATTTTTCCATCAAAACTCCAGAAAACCTGGATGAAGCTCAACAGATCCCTGTGAGTTTTTAGCTTGAATGTTTTTTTTTGTTTGTTTGTTTGTTTGTTTGTTTTTTAACTTAAACAGCAGAAGCAGTAGACAAACATTGCTTTGTCATGCTGCAGGTTTTCGTAAGTAGTAAATAAAATGTGGAAACCATACTTACAGGGAAATGGAGTAAGAATGAACAAAGACAGTTCATGTTATTGATTTCATAAACAAGGAAATGTTAAATAATATTATAACAAGTCCTTAAATAGTCCATTAAGAAGGTTTTAGTTTAATGATATTTCACTACTAGACTTTACTTAATAAAGCCAAATGTCACTTACTGACCACATGCTCAGTTTTCTTGATTTTCAAAACTCTTCTTATTCTACTTGTGCTTCTTACTTACCTATTCATGTCTGTATGACTTCTGAGCTTTCTTCTATGTCTTAACTGAAAGCACCCAAACAAGGAAGTTCTTATAAGCACTGTGAAATGCTTCTGAGTGTAAGCCACACCCTCAGTTGTAATGAGGTCTACATATCAGTGCAACTTTAATTATAACTTTTTTCATGTTTCCTCATGATTCTTTTCCAAATCTTATCACCAAATGAACTTACTTATTCATCTTGTGATAATAGTTAGACAAAGTGGAGGAAGAAAATATTTCTAGATATGTGCTATCTAGGCACTGGACGAAGAACTGTACTGACATTGCTGTGATTATCACTCAGAAAAGCTAGGTGAGGTGAGGAAACTGAGGCACTGAAAGGGTTTATGGGACTTTCACCTTCCAACAGAACAGATATCTGGGCTCCATCCAACTCAAGTCCTCATTCTTATTCATATGCAGCAATGGTCCCAGGAGACTATATTGCCACCATCTTTGGATTGTTCTTTCTGTCATGTATTTTTCCTATTTCCATCACAATCTCTACCAGTTTCCTCAGAACTCATTTCATTGTCTCTATGATAGCTAGAGATATCAGCACATGAAGCATTTTAAGTCGGGAATTAGTTTCATGTAAGATGCTGGAACACACTGCAAAGTTAAAATTGCACTGTTATTTTTATTCATGCTGTTACTTAAGACAATGACATTCTGTTGTTACATTGTTCTTAATTTATATGTTCCAACAATGTTTTACTCTATTAGAGGCAAGAAGAGGGAGTTCTGTAGACTGAGGAATCCGTACTTATCAATGTCAAGTTGACTTTATGGAATATTTTTATTAATATTCTAGGATAACCTAACAAAATAAGTGTGATTTTGAACAATGTAGTTTATTTGTGTGATGAATATAAGTTAAATGTTTTGCCATTTACATTGTAGGTTTCTATTTTTCCTGAAGCAAAACACCTACTAAGCCTCATCAAATTCTTGAGCTCCCCAGGATAAAAAAAAAAAAAAAGTGATTACAGGAAGGTCTGATGGCAGAATTGCACATGGAAAGTAAAATCAATTAATAAAATGAAACAGAATTAGTATTCATTTTTATAACCTGTTTTATGATGGTAAATTACATGGTTTTAATTCACTTTATTATTCTATACATTTTTATTCCCCAAACCTTTGCTTTCCCATAAAAATAGCAAATGGATGTTTATTTCAATCTGTCTCATAGAAAACCTAGACTAACTAATGCTTTTTTTTCATTTCACTTATCTTAACATGGTTGATAAAACGTGGCTACCTAGTTTAACGACTTTCCAAAACTGATCCTCAGTAGAATGTGGGCTTGGAATGCAACTTCTAAAAATCTACTGAACATACTCAGAAGTATTCCAGGAACGCATGATAATGTCATTTCATTAGCCAAAGACATTGAAACAAAACTTGCAGAGCTTTTTGAGTACATCCAGAGTATACTCAGCACGGTGAGTAATGTTCTTTCCTTTTACCTTCCTTAATCATGAATGATATGACTTCTGCAATGGAGATTAAATTTTGAACCTCTCACTTGTAGATATTCTCAGATGTAAAGGATAGAGATTGAAGTATAACTTTTAATATTATTTTGAACAGCACCTCTTTCTCTGGGCAGAGTGAAATATTCCAGACTACTTCATTAGACACTCTTACCACAATTACTCCTTGATAAAATCATTCCTTACCTACCATGGACAAACACAAGTCTATATTTAAGTATCAAATTATGATTCTCCATTTTCACAGTCATGGAAAGGCAAATTTCATCTGAAGTCAATTAAATATAAGAAAATGTGTACAGGAGTGTTGATTTTATTTGGAGGTGGCTGACAGATGTGTAGTACTGCATGCTAAACATGTAAAAATCTACATACCTGTGACTGAAGTTTCATATTGTTTTATTTTTCTTTATGATAACAGGTTTTCTTTTCTTTTCTTAATTTTTGTCTAAAATACATTAAAATACAGTATATTTCTCTCATATCCTTTCCCTTTCCTAACTCCTCCAGATTCTCCCTGTCACCTTACCTACCAAACTCTCTATCCCTCCCTCGCTCTTTCTCTCATAAAACAAGACACATAACAAAAGAGAAAAACAAAAACCAAAACAGAGAAGCAAACTAAGATAAAGATAACCAATGAGACAAGAATATCCAATGAAGACAAACAATTTACCCACACAAAAGAGAAAAACCCACGGAGTAAGTTTTGTTTAGACTCCTGGTTTTGAGGCCTGAGACAGAATATGGTTGAGATACCCAATGATATGATTTTGGAGAAAACTGATTCCTCCACCTCTTTTCTTCTGGTATCAGTTGCAAATAACTTTTTGGTTAGAGATAGAACTTTATGTGCACTTCTGATTCTCAGTCCTCAGACTTTGTTTGGTTTAGTAAAGGTCTGGGCAGATCTTGTGAAAGCTGTCAGTCTCTGTGAGTTTTTGCATGTATCAGTCCTGTTGCTTGCTGAAGATGCTGGTCCTGTGGACTCATCTACCACTTCTGTTTCTTATAAAAAATTTACCCTCTCTTTCTTGTAGATATTGGAGCTTTGGATGTGGTGTTTGTGGGGTATTAAAGGCATCCTATTTAGTGTTGAGTGGTCTAGAGTCTCCTACTCTCTACACATTGTTCAATTGTCAGCCTCTTTGTCAATTATTATGTACTGCCAGAAGAAACTCCAGGCTTAAGAGATACTTTTATCTATGGGCATCATGATATTCCTATGCTAATTTATCATAATAATAACAAGTTTTACTCTAGGCCTATGACCTATGTAGTCTTAAGTTCTAGGTCTTACTAGCAGTGTCAGGTATGGTTTCCATACCATGGGATGATGCTAAGATCCAAGGAAAGAAAGGATAGTTACTCCGATAACATTTTTACCACCATTGCATCAGTATATCTTATAGCAGGTATGCTAAAACAGATACCAATCTTAAAGAAGATTCACAGTCTTATCATTTCCATAAAAGTAATTTAATATTTAATTAAAAAAGGGAAAGCAAAAATAGATTTTCTAAATAATAACTGACTGATTTTCATTTTGTTCATTAGATTTATGGGCCAACAGAAAATGTTGATCACACAGTCTTTTCTGGTCTTGAAGACTTAAAATCGTCTGATGAAGAATTTCGCCTTCTTACTCTTTGTAAATTTTCCTATTGCTTACGTGAAGATATGTACATGGTTGAACTTTATCTTATGCTATTTGAGTGTGTAGTATTTGTTAATAGTGACGATTGCATATCCAGCAATATTAGAGATGCTTTATGATGCTGAACTGTTTTAAATAATCTTAATTTATAATTGTGAAGGCAAGATTGAGTACAATGGGTGTCTTTTAAAAGAAAAATAAATTATGTTGATGTTTACACAGAAAACTTGTTAGTATTTTTTATTCATTTAGTGGTAGATGTATTATTAGCTTTAAGAAGTATGACAGGCAAATGTATAATCCACAACTTACATCATAATCACAGTAAATTAATGTTAATGTCAATATAGTTATTAGTTTCAAATACTAAATTCACAATTAAAAGTATTTCCATGTTATTAAGCACATGGGACTATTGAGATACTGCAAGAAAGTAATTCAGTTTGATGTATCCTATCTTATGCTATAACCACCCATCAGGTCTGCCAGGCAATTAATGCCATGTTCTATGGTTCAATTTGTAAGGCTTCCCCCTAAATATACAAGTCACATGTACTCATTAGAGTCTTCAAATGTATCCCTGAAGTACATACTCAGTTCTCCAATCTAGTCGTATGAGTCATATCCATTCCTCCCAAGCTTCAGGTTGGGACAGGATTCACATCCTGTGTGCATGACCAGCTTCTTTGTCCATCATACCTTAGCACATCATCTCATGCAAATATATTCTTTCCAGATACAGCCAGGCTGGCACACAATGTGCTCTTGCCAGACCTGGTGAATGCCTACACTTGACACTAAGTTTTCTGCACTAGCTCAAATTCACTTTAATAACCCAGAATAATTCCTAACTGCATTCTAAAATATATCCATATACTCACAGGTAAATATATTTCTTACCCCTTTTCAAAGAAACTGCCCAATCTCAAATTTCCCAGTACTCATATATTGGCTACAGTTCTCAGGCATTATCATAGAACTTCCTTGTTTGAGTGTATAGTGATAAGCACAGAAACTCGCAAATAATAAAAGGACAGAGAACAAAAATTAGTGGGGTGCTTACCCACCAAAAGGACATGTATATCACACCAAATCTAACTTTCAGGATCTACTTTGAAAAGTAGGGCAGAGAAAATGTTGAGGGGGGGGAGAGAGAAAGAAGAGAAGAGAAGAGAAGAGAAGAGAAGAGAAGAGAAAGAAGAGAAGAAGAAAGAAGAGAGGAACACCAGAGCAAAGCAGTGACTTCTGACATGATAGGGTCCATTAACTCAAAGCACATGTGCTTGCTTGTACAAGAACTGCATGAGAACAAGACAGTAAGCACTCATACATGGAATGGGGACATGGCATGGGCACCACCTTAGCTTACAAGTTACTGATGGTTAATGGCTTCAGGTAGGAGAGGCTATGGTCACTCTTAGGTAGCCAGTGGATGACAGCAAGACTATGTCAGTACAAACTAGACTTTATGAGTTGTTTAAGAAAAAAACAAAATGTTGAGAAGGACTGGGAAGAAGGGACCAATGAAAGAATTGTCATATTATATAGTAGATAAATTATAAGTAAATTTGAAGAGTAAATAATATTGCAGCAAATCTATAAATTACTTACATAGAGAAGCTCAATGTACAGGTCATATTTCCTGCTAGTGTAATATATCTTTTAGGATTACAAGACACTATAAAAAACAACTTTTTGACATATATAAAGAAATGATTAGGTTAAAGAACAAACAAATGGATCATGGAAAAGAAGCAGAGAAAGGAAAGATGAAAGAAAAGAAAACCAATATAAGATATGATAGAAAGGGTGTCATGCTGTTAGGACAATAAACTTCATAACAACCGAAAACGACCTTAACTTTTAGACTCTCATACCAAATTTGATTGCCTTTTCTACTTCACATCTTGCATTTTCTTTCTTGCTGTCTTGAATGTCTAGCTGTAATTGGAAGCATCAGTTTCTCCATCCACTGAATTGTTAAAACTTTATTTGTAAAACAAAACCAGACCATTCTCCATGTCAAAATTCAAGAAATGTTTCTAGTACATAATACAAATTTTTGATGCTTATTGTTTGGCCAAACCAATATTTTCTCTCAAAATCAGACAGATTTATTGAAACATTCTTTTGCTCCTCACTGTGTTGGTCCCTCAAAATCTAACAGGAGACAGTGCTCTAAACCCATCAACTTGTCTACTAGTTCTTGAATGCATGCAAAATACTAGTAACTCTAAAATATGTCACCCTATTCCTTCAAAACACAGGAGAGTGTAGTATGACCTATATATATCTTATCTCTATGTTATTCCTTGTCAAATTCTACTGTGCTCAATATTTACATTTTGTAGGAATATTTACAACACAGAATATGGTAACATAGCAAGAATGTTTGGAAATAAATGACAATTTAATTTAATAAAAAATACATTTTAAATGTCTTCAAGAAGAATGGATTTTAGGCTTCTGATAAATTCTGCAAGTGTGGTGGTTTAAAGCCTCAGTTTAATAGTGACATATATCTGAATTAAAGTTTTCAGTGAGGATTTATTAGAGCCATAGGTGCTGTAAAGATTCTACAAAATGATGTTAGAGAAGTACTTCAGAATAAAACAACAGCTTCCTCTCTAATGATAATGAATAACTTTCTCCTATAGATTTCAATATAATTGAACATTTGAAGAAATGTCTGTTGCTACAATAGCAACTGTGATGCCAGAACAGAAAGAAGGCAAGGACTGAAATGAATTCATTTTATAAAATACAAAATTATCTACTATAGGCACTCTGTAGAACAAAGAAGTTAAACACAACTTTTTTTTTTTTTTTTTTAGGAATTTCAGTTTATTTTGAGAGGGATGGGTGCAAAACATACACATTACTGTATTAATGTCAGTGTAATGGCAACTACCCAATGAAAAAAATTAATTAAGTCACAGATGGTAGACAAAATAAAAATGTAATCAAAACATGGGAGAGTTTAAGAAAACCATGAAACAAGTGACTTCTGAATTAGTATGACAAAGCAAGAAATGTTCCATAGCAAAGCATAGAGGACGTCTTCATTAAAATATGAACATTTATCAGAACTAGGGAACAAGATAAAGTGTCCACTCAGGTACAAGAATCCTACAGAAATTCAAACATTCAAAGCCATCAAAGAAAGTCTTCATGATACACTGTAGTTTATGTAAAATATTAATGTTATATAGATATGGTTTAAATTTTATACAATAAAAAATTAGTAAAAACACAATAATAAAGAGTTATTGCATGCTTCAAGAGAGATATATCAACTACAACTAACATCTAAAGAGAGGCCAATTAGAATAAAACTGTATTATTTAATAGAATCCTGTAGAGACTTCAGAGACTAGAAGGATGTGTCCCATGTCCTGAAAGATCAGAATTGTCAACCCACAATAATATATTCAGCAAAACTGTGTACTAAAATTGGAGAATACATAAAATCTTTCTATCATAAGAACAAATTTAATAAACTTATTATGACTAATCAAGGTCCTCAAAGGATACTAGAGGAAATATTCATTCCAAAGAGGAAGATAATACAACAAAATGAGCTTACCAAGTGTGTACTATTCCAGAATAAGAATTTATATTTATCACTCACCAATAACGAGCTGCAAGTCAATTGTATCTACCAATAAATTTCAGCAGGATTTATCTGACCCATTTAACCTTTTGTTTTTGTTAAAAGACTATAAATTTTTATTATTTTACAGTTTTCATCTTGGTGTTCACAAAAGGTCATGTTTTGAATGTTCGTTCTGGAGTCTTTGGCATTGCAGTAAGTTGGTGGAAATGTGGGAGAGGAAACCTAGTCAAAATACTTGAAATCCTCTCTCTCTCTGCCTCTGCCTCCGCCTCCCACTCCCACTTTCCCTCTCCCTCCTTTCCCTCTCTCTCCTACCACTCCTTTCTGGCTAAAACTAAGTTAGTTTTAGAAAGAAGACATGTAAATATTTCATTTATTTATAAAAATGTTTGGAAAGCTCAGCAATAGGTAGACAAATATCACCAGCATGGAAAAGAAACTTTGACAAAAAAAACTGAGATTGTGTAACAATCTATAAACCTTTTTTTCCATTTATATTTTTCTTTTTTTCTCCATTTTTTATTGGATATTTTCTTTATTTACAGTTCAAATATTATCCTCTTTCCTGGTTCCCGACACCAAACCTCCATATCTTTCCCCCTCCCCCTGCTTCTATGAGGATGTTTCCCCAACCACCTTCCCAAACCCCCCCCCCTCACATTCCCCTTCACTGGGGGATCGAGCCTTCACAGGACCAAGGGCCTCTTCTCCAATCGATGCCCACCAAGGCCTTTCACTACCACACATACAAGTGGAGTCATAGGTCCCTTCATATGTACTCCTTGGTTGGTGGTTTAGTCTCTCTGAGCTCTTATTTTATCTATTTATTTTACATTTGTTTGACACTCCATCCCTCCTCTCCTCCCAGTCTTACCTTTACAGAACTAACTGCCCAACAGAAACCCAACCAGGCTGTTCAGTTAAGAGAAGATTCAAATCAGGCAACAGAGTCAGAGACAGTCCCTGTTCCAACTGTTAGAGGACCCACATGAAGCCCAAGCTGCACATCTGTTACGAATGTGTTGAAAGCCTACATCCTCTTTGATTGGTGGTTCAGTATCTGTGAGCCCACAAGGAGATCAGGTTAGATGACTCTTGGTGGCCTTGATATCTCTGATCACTTAGTTTTATTCCCCACTTCTCCACAAGACTCCCCAAGAACTGGCTGATGTTTGACTGTAGGTCTCTACATGTGTCTCCTCAGCTCTTCAATGAAGCCTCCCAGGAAACAGTTATGCTCAGCTCCTGTCTGCTAGCATAGCAGAGTATCAGTAATAGTGTCAGGGATTGGTACTCTTACATGGGATGTATCTCAAGTGGGACCAGTCCTCAATTTCTGTTCCATCTTCGTTTTGGAGCAGGGCAAATTTGGGTTTGAAGGTTTTATGGGTGTGTTGATGCCCCTCCTCTCCACTGGAAGTCCCACCTGGTTACAGGAGGTGGACACTTCAGTTTCCATATTCCACAATGGTAGAGTTCTCAACTGGGCTCACCACCATAGATGCCATGGAACCTTTCTTGTCTCAGATCTCCTGCTACTCCCAGAGAGGACGAGGAACTCAACACATAAAATTGAAATCACAGTGGAAGTCACAAGTAATAGACTAAATCAAAATGAACAATGACAAAGCAAGAAAATTAGTTAAAGAAAATATTACACTTGAATATCAAAGTATAGAGAGTTAGATGACAGATAAATGATAATGACAGATAGAAGATATATAGATTAAACAAACATGATTAAGCCATGGTGTAACCAATAGAATAACCAAAGAATCCATAAATAGGGAAATTTACTCAAAGTAAATCTGCTCAGTGGTGTAGCAGAACATTGTAGCAGAAAAAAAATCTCCAAACCTAGAAAGCAAAATGAAAATCGATGCACAGGAAGCTTTAGAAACCTAAATATATCATAAGAGAAAACAACTTTCCATGGTCTATTGTAGTTATGTGCTTACTTTAAAAAACTTCATTATCTACCTAAACATTAATAATCATGAGAAAAATACAACACTGAACATAGCACGAGAACAATGCCCAGAGTGAACTAAAGTCAACACAAATGTAGATGGTTTGTGCCACAATATCATACTTTACAAACTCATTCAGAAAGAAAGAGGAAATGAGAAATCTCAAGGAGTGTTCATATAACTCTGTAAGCTTCTAGGTGCCAAAAATTTGACCAAGTAACCTTGTGGTACTGCTGCCTTAAATAATAGTGCTACTGTTACTTCTTAGTTATCATAGAATATATTGCTAAACTGTGAGAAAAGTAAATCTCCTTTAAGTTGTTCTTCTCAGGAAAGTGGTCAAAGGCAGGAGACATAGCTGTATCTCTCTCTCTCTCTCTCTCTCTCTCTCTCTCTCTCTCTCTCTCTCTCTCTGTGTGTGTGTGTGTGTGTGTGTGTGTGTGTGTGTAAAAGAAATATCCCAGTTTCTTCACCAAGGCAAACACATTTGAAACTCATTAGAATAACTCGGATTCCTCAACAGAGATTTTAAAAGTCAGGAAAGACTGGAAAACCTGAAAACAAACTTGTACAAGCACATTGGAAATCAATCTGAAAGTTTCTCTGAAAATTGGGAATAGTTCTCTCCCAAGGCTTTGCTATACCACTCCTGCACATATACCTAAAAGATGGCTCACTATACCACAAGGACACTTGTTCAGTTATGTTTGTAGCAGTTTTATTCATAATAGTCAAAAACTGGAAAAAAACCTAGATGTACCACAACTGAAGAATGGATAATGAAAATATGGTACAACTACACAGTGTAATATGATTCAGCTATTAAAACTATTCTTCAACCAATGAACATACATAGCTGGGAGAAGGCTCCCCAGCACATATGTAACATATGTGCAGCTCAGTCTCCATGACTGTCTTGCCTGGCCTCAGTGTGAGAGGATGTGTCTAAACTGGCAGAGCCTTGATGTGCCAGGGTGTGGTATGGATAACCAGGGAAGCACCTTCTCAGAGGACAAGGGGACAGACTCTATGAGGGGGAGTGGGAGAAGAGCAACATTTGGGATGTAAATAAATAAATAATAAATAAATAAATAAATAAAAGATTAACAAGTAGAAAAACCAACAAAGGAAAAACAAACAAACAAACAAAACCAAAACACACATGAAATTTGCAAGCAAACAGATGGAACTGGAAAATATCCTGAGTGATGTAACCTCGAACCAGAAAGACTTAGCAGACATATAATATTCACTCACCCATAAGTGGACATTAGCCATAAAGTATAGACAGTATAACCACACTATAGTCCACAGACCTACAGAAACTCCATAAAGAGGACCTAACGTAGCATGTGTGAATCTCACTTGGAAGGGAAAATAAGTATAACTCATAGTCACTAGAGTTGGATGGACGAAGGGAACTAGGCGAGTGATGGAGTGGGGATAGAAAGAGATTTGGGGAATTAGGTATGAGGAGTGGAGAGCAGGAGAGGGCTGAGAGTGAGAAAGGATATCAGTGGGAGGTATCTCTAGAAGTAGGGGGAGACCTTACATGGAAGTGGCTCCCATGAGTATATGTAGATAGCCTTAGCTGAGACTATCAGCTGGGTATGTGGAGACTGAAGTGCCCACATCCTGCAGACAGGCAGGAATTCTAATGGATGTAGGGGAACATGAGCAAACCCACAAAACCTTCAACCCCAAATTTATCCTACTACAAGATACACAGGAATAGGATGGAACGGAGAATGAAGGAATGACCAACCAGTGACTGCCCCAACATACATACAATGGAAAAACACATACACTTAAAACAAAACAATAATAATGTAAGGTAAACAAATAAAAAACAAAGAATACCTAAATGGAAATCCACAGAGATACAGCCATCAAAATATTTTATGAAGAAATAAAAGTACATATTTGAGAAAATATAGTTTCTTCAACAAATATTGTAGAGGAAGATTTTAAGTATATATGGAAACAATGGATCTAGATAATGTATTTCTCAATCTCTAAAAAAATTAATTCAGAAATTTAATACATTTTTCACAGAAATAATGGAAACAAATAACAGCAAAATTAAGAAAGAGCATATAGAATCTTAGAATTCATTGAAAGGAACAGACTACAGATATAGAGATAGATAATTACATCACTTCCCCTTCCCTAACTTGATTTGATCTTTCCAATGTAAATATGCCACTCCCTTTCAAATTGATAGTCTTTTATTTTTAAATAAATCATTATACATGCACATATGTGTAATATATTGTGGGAAAAAATGGCGCAGCAGTGGAGTCCCGGGCCCACACGTCAGAGGCCCGCGGTGGCAGGCCCGGGCCTACATGGCAGCAGGCCCCAGGCCCAGGCAGCAGCCCGAGCCTGCGAGGCAGAGGCTGCCTGAAGGCTTCCAGGCAGCCTGTGTCTCTACCGGATGAAGGTCTCTGGTTCCAGTGGCTGGAGGCTTCGGCGGCGGGCCCAGCAGGCCCCAATGATACGAGGAAGTCCTTGGTTCCAAAAGGGTTTATTGTCATGGTAGATGGTGGATGGATCTGGATGTACCCCCCCCAAACTCAGGGCAGGCCTGGGTTAAGTAGGGAGGGAGAAAGTGGGAGGTTCTGGGGAGGAATGGTTAATTGGCTCCGCCCTCTGACCTTCATTAGTATGTAAATCTCTAGGGCCTGAGGCCTGTAGCTACACCCTCTACTGTGCACTTTGGGAGGGGCTGTAATGGCCTACGTGACTGAACAATGTAGGTCTATGGAGATTGGACTGCTTGTTAGGACTGAGTTCTGGGGACTTGGCCGAACTCCTGCCGTTTCTCCCTTGGAGTCTCGGGGTTCTAGGCCCATGCCCAGTCAAGAACCAGGATACCCTTATGCAGTCCCACAATATATATGTATATATACATATATATGTATATGGCTGAAATTTGATTTTTTAAAGGTAGAGGGTTATCATGACTACTAAATATGTTATGCAGAGTACAGTTTGTACTGAAAGGTATTAAATTTAAGGTAGCTGGACTTTATTAGAGACATAAGATACATCACAACTGGAAATTGGAAAATATCACACAAAAACATGAAATTATGTTGAATTTAAGTGTTCCTGGGAAATTAGAGATTTTTATTTTTAACATTATCCAGAAATCTCTAAATCTCTGAGTAGACAGATATTGGTGAAAAACAGGATGTAGCCAAAGTGCTAGTCTGGAGCCATTTATGCTCAAGAATGAAGGTTCTTCAGATAAAGATGGAATCAATCCCTTATTTACTCCTGGCAAATACAGATAATGTTAACTTCCTATACCAAGGCAGGATTGTGGAAATGCCTGAAGACAGTGAAGACTAACTACTCCTGGGTAATGATATTTGGACATATTTCCTTTTTCTCTACTATGATAATAAAAAAATGACAAGAGTAACTTTTCTAAGGAAGTTTCTAGTAGCTTACATTTCAAGGGAACACACTTCACTGTGTCAGGAATTGTAAGGTGGCTTGTCACATTGCTTGAACTATCAAGAAACAGAGAGATAAATGCTATTGCTTTATTTCTTCTGTTTCTGTTTTTATTAGTGTGAGTCATAGTTGATAAAATGATTTCTCCAATATTTATGGGAGTTCTTCTCTTTAAGGTAGCCCCATAGTGAAGATAAAATACAGCATTTCTACTGTGGAAATTGATGTAGAGTTTCCTCAAAAATATTGATATTTACCTCCTTTTTTGATTCAGATATGCAGCTCTTGGATGTATACCCAAGGATCCTATATCCTACAAGGTAGATACTTCTTTATCTATATTTACTGGTGTTACATTCACAATAAAGTAGGGACAGAAATAGCTTAGACTTACTAGTTGATGAATACAGTAATATATATATGTATGTGTGTGTGTGTGTGTGTGTGTGTGTGTGTGTGTAGTGATATGGGTGTAATTGTACATAACCATTTTTAGTTAGATAACAAAGACCCACAAAGATATGTTAAATATTCTTTCCCATACATGGATCCTAGCTTTAAATTATACACACACACACACACACACACACACACACACAATGAAAGAGAAAGTGACTATGGGGACAGAGCATCTTGATTCCTCTAGAACTGGACTTACAGGCCCTTGTAAGCTGCCAGAAGTGGGTATTGCAAATCAAACACCGGTCATTAGGAAGAACAGAATATGGTCTTAATCTCCAAGTCAACTTTTCATCTCTCTATATTTGAAGTTCTAGATATGATTGTTTAAACTGAAGTTCTGCTATAATTCATGAAATAGTAAGAGGTCAGTGAGATGAGTGACAAAATTTCAAGACTGAGAAGACAGTAAATCATGCAAGGTATTAAGTGTAACATGAGAAGACATTAGATGACATGGGAATTTGAATAGTGAAGGTTACGTAAAGCTAAAGAATATTGAAAATTCTATAAGGATACCATACAGAAAATTTTATTCAGTGCTCCAAATTAACATTGTTATTTTCATTGGTCTGCTGTTCTTCACAGAAGGTCCTGATCCTACCAACAGAGTATATCTATCCCTTCCAACTCCTCCTCTATACAATGAACTCTTGTTCTCACTGGACAGCACAGATGATTTCTGGAAATGTAGTCATCTATGTATTATAGACTATTGACAATATGTTGGATGCAAACAGTAATAAATTTGACAGACTAGGGGGCAGTATAGCAAATGCTATATTTGGATGATAAAGTGGTACTGTGGCTAAAATGAAGGTTCCACCTCTTTCTTTACTTTCTGATGACACTATGCTGGAAATGGCTGTACAATATCAAAAAGGGACATGCTTAGAATATAACTACAAATCCTAACATCAACATTCAATCATTATACAACTGTCATAGGTACAGCTAAATACATTCTGATTAGGTTTAGGCCCAGTTCCATGCAGAACCTATATTTGTATAGGTTAGTCTTGCTGAAAATCTGTGCCATAAGATATTTTGAGCTGCAATATGAAGACCTGATGTGATCTTTGTTTAAGTGAAAGCACTTTACCTACAACCCCATAGTAAACACCCCCCCAACAAACAACAACAACCACAAATCACTCAACACCCCCATTCTCTCTCCTCCTCTCTCTCTCCACACACCTAGATTTACTTTATATTACTGACTTATTGTGTCTAGTAAACACTTTACTGTGTTCTTAATACACACATACACACACATACACACACAAATACACACATGCATATATGTTAAATTGTTATATGATTTTATATATATACATACATATACACACATACACATACACACACTAAACTGCTTAATATTCAGGACTGTTTTTCAGTGTTCAGAAAAAGTAAAATATGTCACCTTTACAAATATTCAATGACAGAAATAAGTAAGCATCCCATATTTTGCAAGTATCCTATATTTTGTTTGGGCATGGTATTCACAAAACTCTTTATGGAGAAGAGATGTCTATAGTGGTTTGCAATTTATCTTGGACCCTAGCTGTAGTCTAAAAATATCTATAAGTACGAAAGTAACCATTTGAGTCATCATGATCTTGAAGGTGTTAGCACTGCCTGAAGTTAAAGAGTCATATGGTTCTCACCTTCATTCCTGATGGTACTTCTTACCCCCTAGCAGTGTTGTGGCCTTGGGGATGGTTCAGTGGCCTATATAGGAGGTGGAATATTTAGTGGAGTAGGGACTGTGAGAAACAGCCAAGCTGTACCAGGACACCTCAGAGATGTCACTGTCTTTCACTCAACCATGCTCCTGTAAGTAACTCCTCGTGTTCTCCTAAGTAAGCTAAGACAGCTCCTTGATGTACATTATTCTTTAGACAATTTACATTTTTTGTATGCTTTTGTTCTCATGAAGTGAACACACTGTAGTTCATTGCTTTTCAGGACAAATAAAATCTGATTAAGGTGAGAAGTACTTTCTACTCCTTGCTATTGAAAGTAAATACACCATACACTCTTTGATCAGAGGATTTTAAAACAACTAATAATTATAGGAAACATAAATGTCTAGAGATATTTTCTATTTCTTAATTAACTTTGAAAGAAAGGGAAGTTTATCACTGTCTAGTCATAAAAGCCAGTGTTTTCTTTGCACAACCAGATGATCATGGCATGAAAGGATCAATCTCAAAGAGTCGAACTGTAGAAAATGAAACATTTGACTGACATGAGATAAGAGATTGTATGTTAAATTTGTAACAACTGTAGAAGGAAGAATGAAATATGCTCTGTTTTCTCAATCTTTCTCTATATGCTGGTCTTGAAAGAATTTAATCTTTATTTTTATTAGATTTTTTTATTTACATTTCAAATGTTATCCCCTTTCCTGGTCCCCACCCCACCCCTGGAAACCCCTATTCCATTGCCCTCCCTCTGCTTCTATGAGGGTGTTTTTCCACCCCTCTGTGCCCTGGCATTCCCCTATACTGAGGCATTGAGCCTTCACAGGACCAAGGGCCTCTCCTCCCATTGATGTTTGACAAGGCCATCCTCTGCTACATATGAAGCTGAAGCCATGGGTCCCTCCTGTGTACTTTTAGTTGGTGGTTTAGTCCCTGGGAGCTCTGTGTAATCTCACTCAGGATGATATTTTCTAGTTTCATCTATTTGCCTAAGAATTTCATAAAGTCATTGTTTTTAATAACTGATGAGTACTCCACTATGTAAATGTATCACATTTTTTCCTCCATTTTGCTGTTGAAGGACATCTGGGTTTTTTTACAGCTTCTGGCTATTATGAATAAGGCTGTTATGAACATAGTGGTGTATGTATAAATGTAAAGACACACACATATACATATATGTATATTTATACACACACATACACCTACATATAACATATTCTTTTAGCAGGGGCACTTCTGCTGCTGGTGGTGTCAAGTCTTTTTTTATGGGAGAATGTGACCTCTGTACCTTTGAGTAGCAATGAGACTGATGATGATCCATTATCCATCAAGGGACTGTTTGATCATGCCATGATTCTTTCTAAGAATATCAGTGACCTCAACATGGAGTTGCGCAGAATATTTGTAAGTACTTCACTTAAATATTTGTTGTTGTTATTCTTATTATTATAAAGCAACCTTGCTGTCAAAGATTATCGTGTACCACAGTTATAGTTACAGGAAGCCAAATTTCTAATAAAATACTTTTACAAAAATGAATTGAAGCAGCAGTTATAGAAAAGTGAAGTAAAAAAAAATGGGTTATGCTTCATGACCTCTTACTGACTTTTGAAGAATTCAATGTGCCTTGGAGTTTTCCCCTACATATCTTTCAATTTTCTTAAATTTCCACTTTTGGCATAAAAATCTAAAAGACACAGCTGGGGAACAGTTCTGACCTCCTGACTTTGTTTTCCAGCAGAAAGTCTCTTTTAGAATCTTTATTTAACACACAGCACCACATCCAATAGAGGAGAAATGTATTACAGTGAGTCACATGGAATGAATGAAAATGATTTAAAAGGTAGTGATGTGACAAAAGAGAAAGCCATAAAACAAAACGAACAAAACTAAAAAGGCCTGAAACATTAGCCTCTCAAATGTTTAGAGAGTCCTTTTTAAAAGAGATGCAAACATTGGAAGTTTGGGTTTGAAGAGGAATGGTTCCCTTTTTCTGAGGAGTTGCAGGTTTTCTGGTCAGGGAGTAATGAGCATACAGGGTTTCAGCACAGAAACAAACACCCAGAGAATATTTCTTTTTCCAATAAGTATTCATTTATGCCATTGCTTAACTCACCACTTTTTTGGTCTTTTCTCTCATCCTTTCTCAGACCGTCAGTGAGATATCTGCAAAACTTTTCGATAAATTTGTGAGTACTTACTCCATCTTCTTTCCACGTCCCCCCTCTCACCTTCTCAAAGCTTTGAGTCAATGACTTTGCTTGAACTTAGCAGGGCAAAGAATCAAATTCTACTTTCAAGTGATATACCTCCACAGGTAAAAGAAAATGTCAGCTACAAAAAGCAGAATAAGAAAGGGACAGCTTTAGGACCTCTCTGGTTTGCAAGGAATACAATGATTTCTAAGGTCCTTGTCCATTTTTAATTGTTATTTACTTAAAATATACGTTCACATTGCAACATAATATTTTAATAACTGTGTCCAGTGTAGAATTCTGATCCCATGATTTTGCTTCTATGGAGCTAGTCTCTGTTAACATATTTACTTAGGACATTGGAGACATCCAATAGAGAAGTGAGTCAGAAGGAATGCATGGAATAAGTCTAAAGTGTGATAATTTAAGGGTGAGGGAAAGCAAACAGCAACAACATATTAGCTTCTCATAGACTCCTAAATGCTGGGAATCATGCATACTTTTTATTAAGATCATATATAAGAGTTACTGGTACAGAAGTTTATTCACTGGAATGGCTGGTTTAGAAAAGAAACGGGTTCTGTGTTCCTGAGGAGTGTATGTTCTCTGTTAAAGACCAGTTAATGTCAAGAAGGAGAGATTAGACATAGTTTAGTACTGAAGTGGCATCTACAGAATGTTTCTGTTTTGAAACAAATATGCACTCGTGTTGTCTGTTTGCACACTTTTTAAAAACTATTTCTCCCTTTCCGATTCAGCTAAGTTCATCATCATCAGACTCCCACGACCAATTTGTAAGTATCACATTTATTTCCATTTTCCCCCAAAAGCTTTCATGCTAATGACATAACTTGAACTTACAAGAGAAATCAGCAAAGGCCAATTGCCAAGTATCATATCCAGAAGTACATTGTGATATTTCTCTCTTGTATTATCATATATGAAACCAGGCAGTGAAAAGGAAAGTGAGAATGGGAAAATTGTAAAATGTTATTTGTTCAATTTCTTGTAAATTTATTAACATTTATTTAAAATTATAATTTTAAACTAAAAGTACACCTGTTGTTGTGACTAGGGAAGATCTCCTCTATCTGAATGTAGCTTTGAAGGAGACAAAAAACATGGGCATTTTTCACTTAGTCCAGATTCCCAAGAAAGGTGAACTGCATTGTAGTCAGTTGGGTGTAGGAAACAGAAGCAATCCAAATCAAAACCATATCAAGAGGGAAGAAAAGCACTATTTATGTTCAGGAACGCCAAAGCTTAGATTTCTTTTACAGCTCTCTAGTGCTGGAGTTTATTTAGGAGGGGTATTGGTTAGTAAGCAAAAATAGACACCCTCCTCCTGGTGACTGCTATCTGTTCAAAGTCAGTCAACATAAAGGAGAAAAATGTAAGGTTTCCATAAAACCATGGGCATCATGAGAAGTGTCTCTGCATTTGCCACAGATGTGCTATTATTGTCTATTTTCAAACTGGTTTCTCATTCCTCATTCTCTAATGACCCTCTTTCAAATTATTAAAATTCCTGGAACCCATTCAGCTTCTACACAGTAGCTGATTATCAGTTTTAAATAATAAGTGATTAATAGTATATTTAAAGCATAATATGTATAAACAATCTATTGATCAAAATGTAAATATTATTTACTATTTTGTTGCTTTTAAATTTCATTGGCTTACTAAAATGATCAATTTGCTTTATCTAATTTTGTCAAATCTAACACAATTTTAGTCAGGATTTATGATTAACACTGGATGCTGCAGATGTTTGTATTCACTTGTAATAGGAAGAAAATATACTATTTTGAAAACATGTCAATGATCCTCATCAATTTGGACTTACAGGAACAGTTATTAATGAATATAGATGCAATATACCATGACACTGGATCCAGATTCTAAAGAAAGATGATATCAAGGACATTATTTGTTATCTATTTTTGTTATTTTAAGGCTTCCCTTTAATATAGAAAGAATTAGGGAATAGAAAAATTAATGGAAGATTTAATAGTTCAATGGTCTGAGGTTTGACATTCATATGAAAAAGAAAAAAGTTACATATCAAATTAAGAAGAAAATGTATCAAACTGTTCATATCATTATATTCTTCATCTTAGATGTTATGTATATTTCATCTGTAAAAGGCACACACCTATTGAATCCATTAATATTCTTGTTGTGGATTCATTGATTTATTTTCTAGATTTTAATTAACTGAAATTAATTTTGACACCTGCAGATGCTTGAATTTCTTGGGCATCAGGAGTTACTGGATAAGAATCTCACCTACTGCCACAAATATTCCATCAAAACTCCAGAAGACATAGAAGAAGCACAAAAGGTCATCTCTGTGAGTCTTTAGCTTGATTTTTCACTTAAGCATCTGAGGCAGTGGATTAACTTTGCTTTATTATACTGCAGATTTTTGTAAGTACTGTAATAGATGTGGAAATCATAGCTACATGGAAATGGACTACGAATGAACAAAGAGAAGTGATTTTAGATACATGATAAATAATAAGCAAATGCTAATATTGTCACAAGTCCAGAAATTGTCCGTTAAGATTTTTTTAGTTTATTAATATATCTCACCACAAAATTTTATTTAATAAATGCAAACACAATTTTGTTCTTTGTATATGACGGTGAATCTGCCTCACTGGTAAATCTCACATTACTGATTATCATGATCAGTATTCTTGATTCTTCTGCTTCTACTATGTTCTTACTTGCCTATTCATGTCTGCATGAATTCTTACCTTGCCCCTATGTCTTAACTGAAAGCACTTGAACAAGGGAGTGCTTATAAGTGCTGTGGAATGCTCCTGAGAATAAGCCATGCCCTCAGTTTTAATGAAAGGGTCTAATATCAATACAGCTGTAATGATAACTGTTGTGATCTTTCTCTATGATTCTTTTTCAAAACTTATCACCAAATGAACTGATTTAAATGTCTTATGACAGTAATTAGGCAAAATGGAGGAAGAAACTATTTTTAGATATATACTCTGTAGTTAGGCACTATAGAAAGTGCTATGTTGACATTGCTATGATTACCACTAACAAAAACTAGCTGAGATAAGGAGACTGAGGCATTGGAAAGTTTTATGGAACTTGTACCTTCCATCAGAACAGGTAACTGGGCTCCATCCAATTCAAGTCCTAAATATTATTCATATGCAATGATGGTTCTAGGAGACTATATTGCCAATACCTTTAATCTTATTTTTTCCATCATGTATTTTTTCCCATTTTCATCAAAATATCTACTGGTTTCCTCAAAACTCACTTTACTGTCTCTATGATAGCTAGCGATTTCAGAGTATGAAGCATTTCAAGTCAGGAATTAATTTTATTTAATATCCTGTAATGCACTGGAAAGTTAAAATTCCATTCTTATTTCTATTCATGTTGTTATTAAAGACAATGGTATTCCATTGTTCTTAATGTATATGTTCCTACAAATGTTCTACTCTACTAGAGGCGATGATAGGGAGTGCTCCAGGCTGAGTAAGCACATTTACTAATTCCAGATTGTATTCATAGAACATTTATTAATAACTTAAAATAATCCATAATATGTATGATTTTGAATATTCTACTTTATTAATTTGATGACTGTAAGTTCAACAAATGTCTTACCACTTGCATTGGGGATATATTTTTACCCTGAATCAGTATACGTACTAAGCTCCAGCAATTCTTGGGTTCTCATGGATAGCTAAAATAATGAAGTATGAAAGAGTTTAAAGGGGAGTCTGATGATACAATTTCTTATGGAAAACAAGACATGATCAATTAAATACAATGGGTAATTGCAAATAGTTATCTTTATAAGTTATTTCATTACATTATTATACTAATTATTTATGTTTTATTATTCTATATTATTTTCCCAAGATATTCTGCATTACTACAAAAGTTGTAGATGGATATTTAATTCAGTATGTCTTACAAAATATTAAAAATAAACCTAATCCTTCTTTATTTCACTTACTAATGCAATTGTTGAAATGTTGCTGTTTAGCTTGAAGACTTTCCAAACATGATACTCAGTAGAATTCAGGCTTGGAATGAAACTCTTAAAAATGTAATAAACCTACTTGAAAGTACACCAGAAATGGACGAAGATATCCTCCCAACATACAAAAATATTGAGACAAAAACTGCAGAACTTCTTGAGGACACCAAGAGTTTACTCAGCCAGGTTAGTAGTGTTTTTACTTTCCACTTTCCTCACTCATGAATGCTATGATTTCTGTAATGAGTATTAATTTTGAAACAGTCTTTTTGCAAGAACAATATGTAGTACCCAATGCAGTAGAAATTCCCAGAATTAATGGATAACATTAAGGTATATCTTTCTCACAGTACTTTGAACAGTACCTATTGCTCTGGCAGAATGAAATATTCCTGACCATTTCACTAAACACTCATTACTAAACAATTACCCCTCGCCAATTACTATCCATAATCAAGGTCAAACACAAGTTTATTGTCAAGTATCAAATCCTGGTCCTCCATCTTCAGATGCAGAAAAAGAAAAATTTTATCTGAAGTCGATTAAATATGAGAAAATATGTACAAGAGTCTTGACTTTACTTGGAGATGGCTGACAGATTTATAGTACTATGTGCTAAACATGTGAAATCCATGCCTGTGATTGAAGTTTTATATTGCTTTATGTGTCATTGTGATGACAAGTTTTCCTTTCTTAACTTTTTATTTAAAATATTTTTCATACATTATATTTTGATAATCTGCTTTCCCTTCCCCTAACACCTCCAGATTCTCCCTAACACCTTATATAACCAAATCTGGCTCTCCCTCTCCCTTTCTCTCCCTCATAAAAGAAGAAAGAATGTGAATAAATAAAAAACAAAACAGCCAAAAAATTAAGAAAAAAAGAACAAATAAGACAAAAATATTCAAATAATTAAAAAATCCACCCCAATAAGAAAAGAAAAACCTGTGCAATGTGTTTTGTGTTGGCCCGTTTCTCCTGGTCTTGCAAACTGACCTGGATTGTAGTTGATATAACAAATAATACTATTTTGGAGAAAATTGACATTTCCCCCCTTCATCTGGTATTATTTTCAAATAACTTTTTGGTTAGGAATAGAACTTTGTGTCTATCTCCAGTTCTCAGTGTTGTGAATTTGTCTGGTTTGAACGTGTGCAGGTCTTGTGCGTGCTGTCAAAGTCTCTGAGTTTATGCATGTATCAGACCTGTAGTATCAGTGAAGATGCTGGTTCCTTGGACTTACCTACTGCCTATGACTTTTACATTTTTTAACCTCCTCTTTTATTCAGATACTGTATCCTTGGTGTGTGTTTGTGTGTGTGTGTGTGTGTGTGTGTGTATAATGAGGAGATCCTATTAATATCTGAGTGGTCCAGAGTCTTACTCTCTGCACATTGTTCAGTCCTCGATCTCCTTGTTAACTACTGTCTACTCTCAGAAGAAATCTCTTTGATGAGGCTTGAGATATACTCTTAGCTATGGTCATCACAATATTTTGTTGCTATGTTCATTAAGCCAAATAATAGTTGGTTTTCCCCTAGGCCAGTGACTTATCTAGTCTTACGTTTTCGGCCTCATTAACAGTGTTGGGTAAGCTGGTTCTTAGATACAATCAAGAGTGGAGGGTTACTCCCCTAAAATATTTGAAGCTATTGTACCAGTATATCTTGCATGCAGGTATTCAAAGACAAATATCTGTCTGAAAGAAGTATCATTTCTCTAAATGTAATTTAGTATCTAGATAGGAAAGGAAAAGAAAATACAAGCTGAAAAGAATAACTGACTGATTTTCATTTTGGTCATTAGATTTATGGAACAAAAAATGTGGATGATTACACCCTCTGGTCTGGTCTTGAAGAACTTCAATCATCTGATGAAGAATCTCGATTTTTGGCTCTTTGTAAATTATCCTATTGCTTGCATGTTGATATCCACACAGCTAACCTTTATCTCCAGCTCTTGAGGTGTGTTCTGCTTGTTAATAGTGACAGTTGCTTATCCCCCAAAACTGGAAATGATTCATGATGTTATATCATTTTAAAATAGTCTTATTTTATACATTATAAAGATGTGCACAAGTAAAGTTTGTGTCTTTTAAAAGAAAAATAAACATTGTATGTGTAACAAAGTTTTAAAAAATTGCAGGTAACTCTCATTTATTTAGTATTAAATGTATTAATACCTATAAAAGGCCTGATTGACAAATAGAATAATTCTCAACTTACTTTAGAATCATAGTAAAGTAATATATTATTGATATAGTTATTAGAATCAGAGAATAAATTCACAACTAAACATATTTCCATGCTATTAAGTAAATGAATCTATTGGGACACCTCAAGAAAGAACTTGAATTTGATAGAACCTCTCCTGTTACCCTGTGCCACAGACATCCATCAGGCCTGTCAGATCAGCACATGGTGAGCTCTGATTTACCTTTTCATCTATTCTCTCTTATCCCTAAGTTGCCTGCACTCACCAAAATTCTCAAAGAGGACCCCATGATACCAGATTCAGTGGTCCACTCTAGTCTTATGAGCCCTTCTCATGCCTTCCAAATCTTTAGTTTTGGGGCAGGATTCAGATCCTCTGTGAATGATCAGATCCTTCTGTCCACCAGACTTTACCCTGCCATTCCATGCCATTATATTCCATCCAGGTATAGCCAGGATAGGACACCTTGTGTTCTGGCCTAGCCTAGTGAATACCTACTCTTGTCCTTAACCTTCCTGCACTAACCCAAATACACCATTTTAACAGCCCAGAGAAATTCCTAACTGCATTTTAAAATGTATCCATATACACAGGTAAAATATAGCTCTTACCCCTTCTCAAAGATACTGCCAATCTCAAATTTCCCAGTATTCATATATTAGAGGCAGCTCTCAGGCATTATCGAGGACTTCCTTTGTGAAGTGCATAGTGATAAACACAGAAACTCTCAAATAATAAAAGGACAGAGAACAAGAATTAGTGGGATGCTTACCCATGCAAAGGATATGTATATCACACCAAATCCAACTTTCAGGAACTACTTTGAAAAAGCAGGGCAGAGAAAATGTTGAGAGAGACAGAGATAGAGATAGGAGAGAGAGAGAGAGAGAGAGAGAGAGAGAGAGAGAGAGAGAGGAAGGGGAGGAGCAACAGAGCAAAGAGTGACTTTTTGACATGATAGGGTGCATTAACTGAAACATATGTGCATGCTTTACAAGAATTGCATGAGAGCAAGACAGTAAGCATTCAAACCTGGAATGGGGAAGTGGCATCGGCACCATCCTTAGCTAAGAAGTTACTGATGGTTAATAGTTCAGGAGGAAAGACTATGGTCACTCTTACAGGACCCACAGTCCAATGGATGACACCATAACTATGTTACCACAAATTTGACTTGTTGAGTTGCTCAAAAACAAAGAAGGCAAACATTGAAAACATTGAGAAGGATTGTGTAGAATGTAACAATTAAAGAACAATCACATTATATAGTAGATAAATTATGAGTAAATCTGAAGGCTGAGAAACATTGTAGCATGTCCATTAATTCTCCAGGCAGAGAACCTGTTTTCCCAAAGTCTACATCTGGAGATTTACTACTTATTACATAGGAACTTTGAACTGAATTGCATACATATGGTGAAATATATTCACATGTGTATAGGAAATGTAAGCACAGTTTTATTCATTAAATATTACGGAAGCTTCTGTGCTTACAGTTTTGTAAATCACTGATTGCCATGTCATCTCATTTTGAGTTTCAAGACCCTTATAGATTCTACTTTGGTTTCCAATCTGCATATCCACTCTTCAATGAATTCTAAGAGTGAAAACACAGGGAATTGGAAGCACCCTCCAGTAGAAGGTAGTACAAAAATATTTGGACAGCTCAAATTAGTCTTAATGGGATTAACAACACCGACAACAACAATAAATAAGACAAATTCATGTGTGTAAGTGTGGCGCTTAAAAAGAAAACGGCCCCCATAGGGTAGCACTATTAGAGGGCCCTCTTGGAGTATGTGTGTTGTTATTAAGGGAAGTGTGTCCTTTGGGATGGGCTTTGAGGCTCAAGTCAGTCACAATGCGGCACTCTCTTTCTGCTGTCTGAGGATCCAGGTATAGAATTCTCAGCTACTTCTCCAGACCATTGTTGGGTTAAGGGTATTCCCACATCTGTTTTGCCAAAGGGCTCAGGCCGCTCAGGGAGGGGCCCACAGGAAGTTTGACTGTGTGTTGGCTATGTGAAATCACGGGAACCACTCCGGGGATGGTGATGCACAGTCTGTGGCCACAGCTGGCTGGGGGTCCCTGCGCCTTCTGGTTCTCAGGGTCTTAGGCATCCAGGTGCCGCTGGGAGCCATGGAAGAGCTGAGAACAGAGTGGGGGCCTGTGGATCCGGTCTGCAGCTGAAGGAGAGAGGGGGAGAGCGCTCCAGCTGGTTCCCGTATTGGGGAGAGTCCTTGGCTTGGTCAGTGGGCTGTTAGCTTGGCTTGGCTTGGTGGTCATGCCTTAGAGCACAGAGAGGCCTAGTACAGGAGACTAGAGGGCGGCTATATAGGCAACATCCTTCTCTATGACTCCCCATGGTGGATCCAGAATAGAAGAGGTAGTCCATGGTTTTAAGGCTTTTTTTTTTTTTTTTTATTGTCATGGTAGAGGGAGACTGAATGAGTAAAATTGTACCCCATTTTCTCAGGGTAGGCCTGAGGTTGAATACCTTTTTCAGGGAGGAGTGACTGGGAAAGAAAGTTTAATTGTTTAAGCCCTTCAGGTCTTTAGGTACCTCATTAAAATGGTGATCTGTCTTGATCCTGACCATGGGTCATGTCGTCTACCTGTAGAGGGCCTTAAGGCATTGCCCTTCTATGAGTGATGACCACAAATCTATGGAGGGCTGCGCCTCCTGTCAGGAGCCTATGTCTAGGAACTAGTCAAAACACCTACTCTCCCTCAGGGTCACCTGGGTTTCCAACAGTAGCTCAACCAGGTACCAGGCTGCCTTTCATGGTCCTACACACCACACCTGCCTATGTGCTATTTTTCATTCTGCCAGAATGATAATGACCTAAATCTCTGAAACTGTAAGCCAGGCTCAGTTAAATATTTTGTTGTTGTTGTTTAATAAGAGTTGCTTTGGTCATGACCTCCCTTGACAGCAATAGAAAATGTAACTAATACAAGAGTGAAGAAGGTGCATCTGGGAAGTGTTGTGGAGATTAATGATTATAATTAAAAACATGTTATACAAAATTCACAAAGAATATGTTATTTTGGAAAGGAAGGTATGAAAGTGATATAATTATATTTCAGCTAGATATATTAAAATAAAGTCAAAAATGCATAGTTGTAAGTAGTCTAAGTATATACTAAATCAAAGCTATATTCTAAAAACAAAGTCCCTAGAACAACAGACAGAGGCCAGAAGTACATAACAAGGTCCAACATACCCTGATTGTGTACTATGATCCCCTCTTAAGACAATACACTGCATATAAACCTGGCCTGAATATAGGAATGCTACAGGAGGATATGAAGCAAGGTATTTTCTAAAACCAATATTTTAAGAGTTTTTTTTTTTTTTTCTTGAACATGATAGCAGTTAGGCAATCTTTTGTTACTGTAGAAATTAGTTTGTAGGTAGGAAATGACATCCCTAGCCCCAGGCCTGATCAGAAAACACCCCTTGCAGAGAAATAACTCCCGCGTATAGGCTAAACCAAGAGCCAGTTTAAGAAACTTATTTGCATTGTGTGTCAATGTGTCAGCTGCTTCTTAGTTTTTGGTTAGATCCTGTAACCACATAATTCCACCAAGCACGGTTGGTGAATCTATGGCTGAGCCTCAGTAAGAGCAAATTCAATAGCTCATGAAGAATTATTGTGAGTTCTAAAGAGATAAAACAAGTAGGGCCTGACAACCATCCTTCTGTACCCAACTGTGATGGCTAAAAAAAAAACAACTGATGCAAAAATGAGACATGTTCATGTGCAACTCAAACTTCAAAAAAAATTTTGTTTACTGACAATGCAAATATTCAGAAGCCATTTTAACATTTTATGTAACGGAAGCTATTAGGATTCAGGGAGCCTGTGGACCCTCTCAAGAGTTCTCATTTAAAATAAAAATCTACATTTGGTATTCTTTAATAAAGCATCAGGAGAAAACTGAACTGCAGGATTAATAGCTCAAGGTAGTAGCAAAGAATTATTTGTGAAATGCTACATAAATGCATGATAATAAAATAAAAAAACCACTCCTGGAGCGTTAATGTTATGGAATGACACGGTACTGTTTGGACTATGTTACTTCACAATCACTTAGTGTATAGCAATAGTCTTTAAAATAGTATTTAAGAACTTTCATAGAATTTGAACATTTTAGGCTATTCTTGTATACATGCCACAACAAACTGATTGGACTTAGCTGCTGAAAATACTTCATTGTGTTTTTCCATGGAATGTAAAAGACCTGTTATAGAACTAGAGATTGAACTGGAATTTTTATGCATACTGATTGGCTTCTACAGTTCTAACAATGATAAGAAATCTGCTTGAAAAATGCTGACACCAATGGGAGTACTTTATATCTGGGGCCATTTCTCCCTTGAGGAAACCAGGTCCCTTGTGTTCAGGGCTGGACTGGAGGAAGGAGAAGTAACTAGGTGTGGGTGGCTGCAAGCAGGATCTTGGTCAGCAGTGAGTTTGTAGGGAAAGAACACACATCCAGGAACAGATTCAAAGAACCGGTTAAGTTTATTGGGGTTAACAAAAGTTATTTAAACATTTGGGGCTTGAGTAGGAGCTATCAGAGTGAGTGTCCATCATTGGAAGGGGCCAGTGTGCTGGGGATGCCTCATTTGAATGATGAGAAATTACAGGTGCTGTTGGACATGCCCTTATTTCTTTTCTAAGGTTTTACTTTTTTTTTTTAATTGGAAATTTTATTTACATTTCAGATGTTTTCCCCTTACCCCCTTTTTTCCCTCCCTCCCAGGAACCCCCTATCCCTTCTCCCCTCCTCTTGCCTCTATGATGGTGTACCCCCACCCACCCTCCCCCATACCTCACCTCCCCACCCTCTAATACCACCCCCTACAATGTCCAGCCTTCATGGGACCAAGGATCTCTTCTCCCACTTATAAAGAGCTCCCTTGCATATATAGCTGGAGCCATGGGTCCCTGCCTAAGTGCTCCCAGGCTGGTGGTTTAGACCCTGGGCTCTCTGGTTGTTTGATATTGTTGCTTTCCTCATGGTGTCACGAATCCTCTCAACTCCTTCAGTCTTCACTCTATCTTCTCTGTTGGGAACCCCATGATCAGTTTAATGGTTAGCTGTGAGCATCTGCCTCTGAATATGTCAGACTCTTGCAGACCTCTAAGGAGACAGCTATATCAGGCTCCTGTCAGCATGTACTTCCTGACATCCACATCAATGTCTACCTTTGGTGACTGCACATGGGATGGATACCCCAGTGGAATGGTCTGCAAACGGCCCCTCCTTCAGTTTCTGTCCTGTACTTTGTCTCCATATTTGCTCCCTTGAGTATTTTGTTACTTCTTCTAAGAAGGACTGAAGCCCCCCACCCCCTCACACACACTTGGTCGTCATTCTTCATGAGCTTTATGTGGTCTGTGAGTTGAATCTTGGGTATTTCAAGCTTCTGGGCTAAAATCCAATAATCAGTGAGTGAATACCATGTATGTTCTTTTGTGGTTGGGTTACTTCACTCAGGATGATATTTTCTAGTTCCATCCATTTACATAAAAATTTATCGAATTCATTGTTTTTAATAGCTGAGTAATATTCCATTGTGTAAATGTACCACATTTTTTGCATCCATTCCTCTGTTGAAGGGCATCTGGGTTCTTTCCAGTTTCTGGCTATTATAAATAAAGCTGATATGAACATAGTGGAGCATATGTCGGAAAGTATGTGTAACATGGCTATCAGCTAATTGATCTCCTCGGGTGCAGCAAAGGTGGGGAACAGGGCAAAGGTGGTGCAAGGCAGTTGGGGAATGATCCTACTTCTGGAGATCTCAGGATGATATTTCTAGGATTTGGACATTCTTCGACTCCATTGTTGCTCTAAGCCTGCTTCTACAAGTTCTACAGCTCCCTGGGCCCACAACTGCTCAGTTATATATTAATGCCAAGAGAGAGGACAACAAGAAATGTCTACCAATGTAATTAGGGGACAATAGTTCTTGAAACCAACAATATTCTGTTCCATTTAAGGCCAACTCTACAGGAGGAAAAAAAAATATATATATATATGATGATAAGCCAAGCAAAGCATATATTTTATTATTCCAGAAAAATGCAAATTTATTATTGTTCACTTCTTACTTTGTGAATCAGTGAGATGTATTTGTCAAGCTGCCTTACAGAGTTTTGTTTATGCCTAGTTTGTGAATAAACTCACTTTACAGTAGATATAGGCTACAGACAAAGAATGATCAGCTAAATTTCTGAGAATAATTCACTAAAGCTATGACATGGTGGGTCAATGTTCAGAAAAAAGTCACATACAGATCTTAACCCCTCCAAGAGACAGGAAACATACAAGAGGTTACAGAAAAAAATCCAATAGTCAGGGGAAGCAGTGATGTGATAAAGAACAGTAATTTATACACAATCTGACATATCAATCAGGGATCATGGAGTCAATTTGGCTTCATAAACAGCAGAAACATGCAGATACCGAAGTCTATTGTAATAGTGATGATGCTGTTAACATTACCTGAAGCATTAAAGTCACTGGAAAAATACCTAGGGTTTTATAACTTATTTCCTTCCTGTTATAGCAATGAATGGCCTTACTCAATCTGCTAGAGCATATAGGAGGTAAAAAGTCAGAACTCCAGGTCAGCAGCATTCTCCAGTGGCCCATGAAGTATGCTAGAACTTCACTGAGATTCAGTTGTCATTGGGTCAACCACAATTTTTGAAAGTAAGCTCTCAGTCCTGTTCTTCTGAGTAAATTTGAGACATGAATTAGTTTATTCGATCTCACTGATGGAATTTTTTCATTCTAGTTGTGTCTTGTATATATGGTATTAACAGATATTTTTACTTCTTCAAGTAACCCAACACTGGACTTGGAAAAAATTTTGCATCTAAAACAGATCTGCACAACACAACATGTATCAATTTTTTTAAAAATTGCAGATATCAACCATCGGAACCCTTTTTTTGAGACCACTTGCAAGAACTAATAGTGTCAAGTATCTTTTTAAATTTTACTCTCCTACATTATTTTCCTCAACTCCACCCCTTTCCATCTCTTCCCCCTACTTCCTTCATCCCCATATTCATTCCTCCTTTCTTTTCCTTCAGAAAAAGTCAGACTTCTCAGGTATAGCAAACAAACATGACATTTCATGTTGCAATAAGACTAGGCACCTCCCCTCATATTAAGACTAAATGAGGCAACCCAGTAGGAGGAAAAGGTTACCAAAAGCTGGTAAAAGAGTTAGAAACAGCCCCTGTTCCCACTGTGTTACCATCTTATTTTACTCAAGGAAATAAATGGAACAATGAAAGTCAATATGCTGGGTTATGTTTGTAATCCATTTTCTGGGAAGAAAGTGTTTACTGGAACCTGGCTGAACATCCAGAGTACTTTATTTTAGCAAGTTTCAGGGCAGGGAGAGATCCATATTTTTTAATTAAATAAATATAGAATCTCACTAGTAACTCTTGAGGTTGTTACCTGCCTTCTGTCTATACTTACATATTAAATAAATATATGTCAACACATACACATGATAAAGAGGACAATAATAATGGTATATAATCCTAAAAACTCTGCATTGAAAATGCATGGTATTTAAAAATATATAAATGCCTCAGTCAGCTGCTTGTAGGGCCTCTCAGAGGACAGCAATGCTAGGCTCCTGTCTGTAAGCTCACCATAGTGTCAGTAATAGTGTCAGTTCTTGTAGCCTCCCCTTGAGATGGACCACAAATTGGGCTGGTCTATGGACTGCCTTTCCCTCAATCTCTTCTCCATTTTTGTCCCTTCAGATCTCTGAGACATGAACAATTGTGTGTCAGAGTTTCTAACTAGCTGACTGAGACAGATGCAGATACTTACACTCAACTAATAGATGATGTTGGCCACACTGTGGTTGAATTAGGAAAAGTCTGGAAGAAGCCAGGAGGAGGGTGACTCCATAAGAAGACCAGCAGTCTCAATGAACCAGAACCCCTGAGATCTGTCAGACACTTAGTCACCAACCAGGCAACATACATGAGTAGGTCTGAGGCTTCTGACACATACAGCAGAGGAATGCCTGTTCTGGACTCAGTGAAAGAAGATACACCTAACCCTCAAAAGACGTGAGGCCCCAGGGAGTAGGGAGGCTTGTCAAGGGTGGGAGATCCTCTTGGAAATAGCAGGAGGAGGAATGGGATAAGGAATTGTGGGATGGTAGACTGGGAGTGGCATATATATGTCATGGAAGGTTCCAGAAGGGAAATATATCTCATCCTCCCTCCCCTTACTTCTATGAGGGTGCTCACCATCCTGCCCACCCACTCCTGCCCCCCTGCTATGGCATTCCCCTACACTGGAGCATGGAGCCTTCCCAGGACCAAGAGCCTATCCTCCCATTGATGTCCTACAAGGCCATCCTCTGCTACATATGTGGCCGGAGCCATGCGACCATCCTTGTGTACAATTTGGTTGGTGGTTTAGTTCCTGGGAGCTCTGGGAGTCTGGTTGGTTGATATTGCTGCAAACCCCTTCAGCTCCTTCAGTTCTTTCCCTAACTCCTACATTGGAGACCCCATGTTCAGTCCAATGGTTGGCTGTGAGCATCCACCTCTGTATTTGCCAGGCTCTGAAAGAGCCTCCCAGGAGACGTTTATATCAGGCTGCACTATATCAGCAAGTACTTCTTGGCATCTGCAATAGTGTCTAGGTTTGGTGTCTGTATATGGGATGGAACCTCAGGTAGGGCAGTCTTTGGATGGTTTATCCTTCAGTCTCTGCTCCATACTGTCTCTGTAGTTCCTCCTGTGAGTATTTTGTTTTCCCTTCTTAGAAGGACTGAAGCATTCCCATTTTGGCTTTCCTTCTTCTTGAGCTTCACATAGTCTATGAATTGTTTCTTGGGTATTCTAAGCTTTTAGACTAATATCCACTTATCAACGACTGATCTTTTGTAACTGAGTTACCTCACTCAGGATGATATTTTCTAGTTCTCTCCATTTGCCTAAGAGTTTCATGACTTCATTGTGTTTAATAGCTGAGTAGTACTCCATTGTGTAAATGTACCATATTTTCTGTATCCATTCTTCTACTGAGGGACATTGGGTTTTTTTTCCACCATCTGGCTATTATAAATAAGGCTGCTATGAACATAGTGGAGCATGTGTCCTTGCTATATGTTGGAGCATCCTTTGGGTATTTGCCCAGGAGAGGTACAGCTGTATCTTCAGGTAGAATATCCAATTTTCTGAGAAACCACTGGATTGATTTCTAAAGTGCTTTTAACTTCTTGCAATCTCACCAGCAATGGAGGAGTGTTTTTCATTCTCTACATCCTTTCCAACATCTGCTGTCACCTGAGTTTTTGAGCTTAGCCATTCCAATTGGTAGAAAGTGGACACTCAGGATCATTTTGATTTACATTTTGCTGATGACTAAAGGATGTTGAACATTTCTTTAGGTGCTTCTTTGCCATTCAAGATTCCTCAGTGGAAAATCTTTGTTTAGCTCTGTACCCCATTTTTATTGTCTTATTTGGTTTTCTGGAGTCAAACTTCTTGAATTCTATGTATATTTTGGATTGTAGCCCTCTATCAGATATAGGTTGATAAAGATCTTTTCCTATTCTGTAGGTTGCCATTTTGTCCTAGTGCCAGTATCCTTCACTTTACACAAGCTTTTCAGTTTCATGAGATCCTGTTGGTCAATTGTTGATCTTGAGACTTCTCCAAGTTTTCTCAAAATTTCTTCTACTGAAAATGTATCTACAAATATAAGCATACTGTGGCATAAAATTTCAGAAGTTGTTGTAAGGAAAAATGTCTTCTGTTCATATCATATTTGTGGGGAACCACTTACTATGCATTCTTCATTGAGCACACTGGATATATCCAATGGACAAGTAATCAGTTATATTGAAGTACAGACATGGAACAGAGCTAACCTAAGCTGAAACTTGGTCACGTATTGGGGACATGAAGTACACACATATATACATACACACACACAAACACACACATGTATAATGGACTCTGTAGGTTATAGTCTAATGTTTATATGTTATACATATTTATTACATATGTATATTATGATATATGTATTTATTAATATATATAAGACATAATAAAGAAAAAGAAAGAATGAAAAAATGATACACTGGATGCATAAAAAGTGGAATAATGAGTGAAGAGAGTTTGACATGATCTTCAAGGATTAAAGATGGTCAAAGATTAGTATGTACATGCATGATATGCCATAATAAATTACATTATAATATACAATTAAGTTTTAATAAATAATTCAAAAGAAAATACATCTGATCAGATCACTGTATTTCCTATCAAATTCTATTAAACCCTGTGTTACTTCTAGACAGTTTATGTAATATGATCCTTTGGTTCAAAACAACACTACAGAATGAAGAAAATCAATTGATCATATTTTAAAGGCATTGGGCAGATTGTCACACTGAGGAGAGATTGAAATGTCTCTTCCAAACATAGTAATGTCAGCTATTTTGTAATTTTTGTGTTATTGACCAAGAGTAAGAGACTATCTGATACCAAATGTTTTCAGAGAAGCAAGTATATCTACCACAAAGTAGCTGAGGTACCTTTATGCCCATGCTATTCTTTTTAAAAATTTCAATGTTTGTTCTGATTAAAATCTTAGATATATAGTCTTTTGCAGGCATACAGCATTGCAGATCAAAGGGTTATTGCCTAGGTTGGTGTCTATGTTTCTTTTTTGGTAGCCTGCATAATGCTTTCCCTTACTAGAGACATTAGAACATACAGGTGGAGGTTATTTGTAGGCATCAGGTTCGATGCTACCTGTTTAATGAGTTATGTGTGGCTCTCTTCATCAATGAGACCTGGCTGTCAGTTTTTTGGAATGTAACCTATTATCTTGGGAACAGTCTCCATTGTTTAGAGATTTCCATGCCCCTTTGGTCAACAACATAATATGATTTAACCAAGTCCTGGTACTGGAACTTTCGTTTGACGCAAAAGATTGGCAATTAGGACTCTGCCCTCTCCCCCAATTATTTGAAGACTTTATTAGGATCATCTCTATATATTTTGGAGGTTTCCACTAAACTAGATCTCCATAAACCCTCATATTTCCCTGTTTTAGCTGTATCTCTCCATGTTCCCTTTGTCAATCCAATTTATCTTCCTACCTCCCATTCTACCCACAGAATCTCTTATATTTCCTTCTCCCAGGGAAATCCATGTGCCCACTTTTTGCCCTTCCTCTACATATAATCTCTCTAGGTGTACAAATTGTAGGTTGGTAATAATTTATTTAATGGCTGATATCCACATATAAGTTAATATATGACATATTTAGCTCTCTGGACTGGGGTTCCTCACTCCAGTTTTTCCAGTTTCATCCAATTAACTATACCTTCAGTGATGACAGTTCTAATTAATTAGTTAATTAATTTTACAGAAGAATAATATTCTGTTTTTAAAAATGTACTAAATTTTCTTTATCCCTTTATAGGGACACCTATGCTGTTTCCAGTTTGTGGTTTCTATGAATAGAGCATCAATGAATATGATTGAGCAAGTATCCTTGTAGGAAGATGAAGAGTATATAACCAAGAGTGGTATAACTTGATCTTGTGGTAGACTGATATCGTAGTGAGGATTTTATTGCTAAGAAGAGACACCATGACCAAGGAAACTCTTATAAAAGACAACATTTAATTTCTGGCTTACAGAGAGGCTCAGTCTATTATCATCATGACATGAATCATAACAGCATTTAGGCAGACACTGTTCTAGAGGAGTCAAGAGTTCTATATTCTGATCCAATTGCAGCAATGAAAAGGCTCTTCTAGACACCAAGGAAAGGTGATCACAACACTTACTCATACAGTAACACACTTCCTCCAACAACACCACATTTACTCCAACAAGACCACACATCCTAATAGTACCATTCCCCAAAACAAGAGTACTCAAACCACCACATTCTATTCCCTGACCCCTTTAGGCTTGCTCAAACATATGTATCTATGGGGCCATACCTAGCCATAGCATAATGCAAATGCATTTAGTCCAACTTCAAAAGTCCCAATAGTCTATAACAGTATCAACAATGTTCAAAGTCTAAAGTTCAAAGTCTCCTCTGAGAATCATGTAATCTCTTAACTGTAGTCTCCTATAAAATCAGAGTCGAAAAGCAGATTGCATACTTCTAACATCACAGAATATACATTAACATTCCAAAATGAGGAAAAACTGGAAGAAAGCAAGACAAGCAATCAGCTGGACAAATTTAAATTATGCACCTCCATGTCTGATGTCAAAGCATTCATTCGATCTACAACTGTCTTCATTTTTGTTGACAGTAACAATTTCCTTCTCTTGGGCTGGTTTTCCTTGCTGCTAACAGCTTTCCACAGCAGGTATCCTATGGGCCTACCCAAGGAAACTTCAAGTTTACAACTTCTTTTTCCAATGATCTTCTGTGCTCCCCCAAAAGCTTAGGTCACTTCTCCAGCTCTGCCCTCTGTAGTACTCTAGGCTCTGGGTGACTGTTCCACTGCTGCTGCTGCTATTCTTGGTGGCCATCCCATGGTACTAACAACCTCCACTGCAAGTATAAGCTCCCTTCATGGTGACAAGCCTCAACTTCTTTGCATGACCCCTTCAGTCCTGGGCTATCAACTTCAACTGGGGTTGAACCTTCACCAATGGCCTTTCCTGACCTCTCATAGTGCCAAGACTCAGCTACTCTCCATGACCTCTTCATTCCTTCAAAACCAATCACCAACTGGTGACTCAGATTATCTACATCTGGCTTCTATCTCTGGAACACAGCCTCTTTGTACTCTCAGAAAATATTGTCCATAAGATTTCACTTTAGTGATGCTGGTTTCTTCTTAATCACTGTCAATTTCTTAGCTCCAGCTAACCAGCATCAATTGTCCTAATAACACGTTTTTTCTATTCTTGACAGTGCCATATGGCTGAAATCCAAGTTCTGCTGTTTTCTTGGGCTGAAATATTGCCCCTTATTTCTACTATATTATTGCCAGTGTCCTGTTTTCCAACTCCTTCACTGCCTAAGCTTTGCTGTCCTGGAACTTGCTTTCTACGCACACCTTGAACTCAGAGATCAGCATGGCTCTGTCTCTTGAATGCTGGGATTGAAGGTGTATACTACCATGCTTGGACTTAAGCTTTTCTTTACTTATAAACTGTTCTCTATCAGGCTGTTCTTGAACTCAGAGATATGATTGCCTCTGTCTCCTGGGATTAAAGGCTTAAACCCCATGCCTGGACTTAAGATCTTCATGGTGACTGTACCTCAAGATCCAGACCAAATACTTGTTCATCCCATGTCAATTCAACACACAATCTTTCCTTATATCTAAATGAAAGGAATAACCAGGTCATAATAATAAAAGTATCCATTGTTCAACTGCAAATACGAAAACACTAAGGTTAGTTGTGTGGGATCTTGACATGAACTCATGTTATCTTAATCTGTTATGTTCTTGAACACAGAATTTAGCTTTACTGCACTTTCTGGTGTCCCTTTAATACTTGAACCATATATTTTGTATTTTTCTTTTCTAAGCTTGTTAGTCTCGATTAAAATGCTCTTCATGAAAGTTAACCATAGGATAAGTCTATGCTGGACTTTTTCAAACTTCCTTTGTCAATTTTGCCACGAATGTGAGTCTCTTCACCTTAGCCTCAGGCAGATTCTTCAGACAAGGGTAAAATCAGTCACATTCATCACCATAACATCTTAAGAATGATCATCAGGCAACATACTAAAATTCCTGTCCTCTGACACTTCTCGAGCAAGGGCTATACAGCTTAAATCACCATAAGCACCAATGTCTTTCATATTCCTAGTAGGATGGTTCATTAAGCTCTATGTTAAGCATTCCATTGCTTCCTAAATCCAATGTCCCAAATCCACATTCCTCAAAACAAACAAACAAAGAAATAAACAAAGCTCACCCTCACAGTGACATACTTCCTCCAAGAAGACTATACCTACTCCAACAAGGCCAAACTTCCTAATAGTGGTGTTCCCTGGGGCAAGTATATTCAAACCACCACAACTGGTTCCCATCTTTCTGAGAAAATGCCAAGCTGATTTCCATAATGGCTGTATAACTTTTACTCTTATCAGCAATGGATGGGTGTTCTCCTTAGTCTGCGTCCTAACTCTCACTTGTGTTATTAAATTTAGTCATTCTAACAGGTTAAACTGGAATCTCAAAATGATTTTATTTGCATTTCCCCAGTGGCTAAAGATACTGAACATATTTCTTTGTTTTTCTTAGTTTTTTAAGTTTCTTCTATTGGGAATTATGTATTTAGGACTATATCCTGTTTTAAAAATTGCATTTTTTGATTGTTATGTCTAATTTCTTGAGTTTTTAATATATTTATATTTGCCAACTATTGGATATGAAATTGGTAATTTTTTCTATTGTGAATGCTGCCAATTAGAACAACATCAACATTCATTTTATTTGAATTAAGGCTCACTATATGAGATGTAACCCATACCTAGCACTGCTTGTGTGCAACAAGAACTAAACTATTTAGCCAGAAGCCTAAGGTAAAACAAAAATACTACTTGTTATAAAAGAAAAATGTAAAAGTAAAATGACTCCTTATGATATTTTGCTATATTCATAGATCAGTGACTTATTCAGCTATTATTAGGGAGATATCTTTCTTCAGGAACAAATAAAGAGGCTAACAGTCAACCATGTTTTAATACACACACACACAGAGAGAGAGAGAGAGAGAGAGAGAGAGAGAGAGAGAGAGAGAAATAGAGAGAGACAGAGAGACACAAAGAGAGAGAGACAGACAGAGAAAGAGACAGAGAAAGACCTTAGAACACATAGCTCTAAATGGGATGTATTTATCTAATCCCTTCCCTCAGAACAGGGTACCCTGTGGAAGCGGAGAATGTAATATCCAGAATGGATGAAGGACATCAGGAGAGAATGACTATCTAAGTCAACTGAATAAGGCTCACATGAACTCAGAGACTGAATATGAGGCCAAGACAAGTGTTCACCAGGTCCTCTCCATATATATTAGAGCTTACAGTTAGTATTTTTATGAGAATCCCAAGTATATAATGAGTAGGTCTCTGATCCTTGTTCCTTCCCTTGTCCTTTCTATTGATTTCCCTTGTACAACTTAGATCTAACAGTTTCTATTTTGTCTTATCATATTTTACTTTGTTAAACAGCTTTGATGTTCTTTCTTAGAAGTCTATTTTTTCTAATGAGAAACAGAAACGGAGTAGATGGGAGAGTATGTGGAGAAGAACTTGGAGGAGTAAAGGAAAGTGAAACTGTAATCAGGATATATTTTATGAAAAAAGATTCTATTTTTAATAAAAGAGGAAATTTTCAGGTACCTTTTAATAAGCATGTAAAAGAGTGGATAAAATGATGAACTTTGCTGTGTTTGGTATAATAAATGTCTATCCAAAGTCATGAGGTTGATATCTGTTTCTAGGTGTTAGTAGTTTGTGGAGGTGCTAGGAGCTGGGATTAATAGGAGTCCATGACCCTGGATTTGGGGTCATGGGAAAGGAAATTGCCATTTATCTAGCCCTGTGTGACCAATCTCTTGGTTCTCAATTCCATATCTTGCCCATATTATAAAAGGCATTGGACATCTTCCAAAGACATTACTTCCAAAAATGTAAACCAAAGCAACACTTCCTTCATAAGTAGATTTCAATTATGTACTTTTTCTAGTAATGAGTACATAACTTAAATATATGCATTTAAGAGGTTTGGCTTGAATAGGTTCCAATGTAGGCACTACTTCTATAGAAAAAACCGTTTAGGTTTTGATAACATAAGTCAAATTTTCTAAATTGAAAAGTAGCAGCCAGGCAGTGGTGGTGCACGCCTTTAATTCCAGCACTAGGGAGGCAGAGGCAGGTGGATTATTTGAGTTTGAGGCCAGCCTGGTCTACAGGTTGAGTTCCAGGACAGCCAAGGCTACACAGAGAAACCCTGTCTCCCAAAACCAAAAAATAAAAATAAAAGTAGCATTGCTAATTCTCATCAGTAACTGGATAGATTGAGAATCACTAATGAGATACACTTAGGCGAATGTCTAGGGAGATATTTCCAATGAGGTTTAATTGAGGAAGGAAGAGCAACTCAAAATATGGTAATATATCTCAGGGTCTGGGTTCTAAGTTTAAGAAATGAAGGTCACTTTCTTGAGCCATACAAGCATCCAAAGGAAGTCAAACTACTGACAGTCTTATCCCAGCTATGATACATATGAAGGACAAAAAATATTATCATGGTATGATAATTTTAAAGTTGTAGTATTGGCACTAATACCTTTGTATTTACCAACTAAGGAATTCTGAGAATAAGAGATATGACTTCTGCAAAGGAAAAGCACATCAATTAATTATCCAGTACCAAATGGTCAGCCCTGAAAGCCTACATACAAGTAACAATATACAGACTAATAAATTGATATTAGCCTAAAATATTACAGATTACCTAACATACAGTCCACAGAACTCAAAAAAGTCAACAAGGTGAAGGGTCCAAGTGAGGACACCTCAGTCCCACTTGGGAGGGAGAAGAAAGCAATCACAAGTGGTAAGCGAGGGACAAACCTGGGAGGGAAAGTGTATGGGGTGGGAAGGAAGAGGAAAAGGATCTGGTATTGGGTGGGGGGAAAGGACTGAAGCACTGAGGGCCATCAGAAACAACGGAAACAGGCAGCTTCAGGAGGTAGGAGGTTGAAGGCACCCTCCAGAATGTACCAAAGACCTGGGAAGTGACAGATTCTCAGGACTCAAAGGAAGGGACCTTAGATGAAATGCTCTACAGTATGGAGAAGGAACTTGTAGATCCCACCTCCAGTGGAAAGACAGGGTATCAAGGGAGGGATGGGGTTGTCATCCCACAGTCAAAATTCTGATTCAAAATTGTTCCTGTCTGAAAGAATTGCAGAGATGAAAATGGAGAGGAGCCTGAGGAAAAAAAGGTCCAGTGACAGGACCAAAGTGGGATCTTGCTCAAGTGAGGCCCCAAGGCCTGACACTATTACTGAGGCTATGGAGGCTAACAAAAGGGACCTATCATGACTGCCCTCAGCAAGACTCAACAAGCAGCTGAAAGAGTTAGATGCAGATATTTGTACCCTACCAATGGACAGAAGTTGCTGACTCTTGTGGTTGAATTAGGCAAAAGCTGGAAGAAGCTGAGGAGGAGGGTGACCCTGTAGGAGGATCAGCAGTTTCAATTAACCTGGACCCTGAGTTCTGTCAAACATTGGACCACCAACCAAGCAGCATATACCAGTTAATATGAGGCCCCCAACACATATACAGGAGAGGACTTCCCGGGTCTAGGTTCAATCAGAGAAGATGCACCTAACCCACAAGAGACTGGAGGTCCCATGGAGTTTAGAGGTTTGGTGGGGTGGGGGGTGGGGACATTCTCGTTGAGAGAGGGGAGTAAAGAGGAGGTATGGGATGTGGAAGAGTCAGAGGGTGGACTGGGAGGGGAATAAAATCTGGAGTGTAAATAAATAAATAAAAGATTAAATAAAAAATAAATAAGGCTGCTATGAAAACTGTCACATGTCCTTGTGATAAGGTAGAATATTTTTGGGGTATATGCCCAGTAGTAGTATAGCAGGTTTTTCAGGTACAACTATTTCCAATTTTCTGAGGAACAACTGGATTGATTTCCAAAGTAGTTGTACCAGATACTCACAGCCAACCATTGGACTGAGCCCAGAGACCCAGTGGAAGAGTCAAAGGAATGACTGAAGGAGCAGGAGGGATTGTAAACCATAAGAACAAAAGTATCAACTAACTGGACCCCTCAGAGATCACAGGGACTAAACCACTAACTAAAGAGCTACATGGGCCAGTTCCTGGCTCCTTCTACATATGTAGCAGAGGACTCCCTTATCTGGCATCAGTGGGAGAGAATGTGATTGGTCTTGTGAAAGTTTGTTGCCCCACAGAAGGAAGATGTTAAAGGGGTGAGGTAGGAGTGGGCAGGTGATTGGGGTAGCATCCTCTTAGAGACAATGTGGAGGGCAGATGGGCTAGGTTAGTGGAGGGGTGACCAAGAAAGGGGAAACATTTGAAATTTAAATAAATAAAATAATTAATAAAAAATCTTCAAATGCTAGGAAAACTCTGAAAAAAAAATACAGTTCAAAGGTTGATGTTGCTGAAATTAAATAGTAGTGATTTATTGGGAACATGAGAGTCAATTTCTTTGAACTATGACTATAAAAAGAAGAGGAAATTACTATTATTTTTTTTGTTACCTTGACCTTGTGAGTTTGACTACTAGAATTTCAAACCATACAGCTCTGAAGCCTAAAGTCAACAACGTGTATATTACAGATTTTGTCAGTCTTGGGTAAACTGAATGACACTACAATATTAAGGGTGTTTTGATCTCAGTGATCTACAAGTGACACTCACAAAGAAATAAAAGTAATGACAGCCATGGATTTATAAAATGGATAGCAAATATATTTGTCTATTTTATTTAATTTTCAAATGTGAAAATTCCTTAGATGAAAATTGATAACCACATACATACATATGTATGTACATACATACATAAAAACGTACATACATACATACATACTTAAAAACATGTGTATCCATATATACATACAGATACAAATTTTATATTATGAAAAATGAAGACTAAAAGAATCTTATTTATGGGAAATGAAATTCTACTATTAGGACTTCTGGTATGGGCCCAAGCACGGAGCAGATCCCGGGCAGCAGTCTGCACCCAACCTTAAAAAACTCAGTGGAAGTGGGGTTCCCAAGAGCCCTAACCCAGGCAGTATCTCAGGTAAAAATGAAATACCTGTGATGTCTGCTGGTAGAAGTTCTAATACTGATGCTGGCCTCCAGACTTATACTACTCAGACCTTTGATGGGCCATTGACAAGGACATCAAATAGCTAGAGATTGACATCACTAATCTGAAGAAATCCCTTGTTTTGCTGTCTGAAATGATCTCCAAAAATTGCAAAGGGCTTTATTCGACTTGATTTACACTTTTACAATAGAAAAGACTGTGTACAGCTCTTGACTGTGTACAGTCCTTAAAGAAGAATGTTGCTTTTACACAGACAAGACGGAGATGGTTAAAGAGAGCATGAAAAAGGTCCAAGAAGGCCCTGAGAAAAGACAGAGAGAAAGAAAAAGATGAGAGCTGGTACAAGAATTGTTTTCAACCTCTCCATGATGTCAACCCTACTTCGTCCCATCTTGGGACCATTAATTGGGTTATTTTTGCTAATTCCTTTTGGTCCCTGGGCCTTAAATAGGCTGACTAACTTTGTGAAACAATAGATAGATAATTTGGTAGTAAAACCTATTCAGATACATTATCATAAGTTAGTTATGGAGGGCCACAAGACTCAAGATGAGGTTGTTACTCTTCCAGGGTGTTCTCAAAACCCATCTCCACCCAACCTAAAAGAGGGGAAATCTGCCCCTAGACCAAGCAGAGAGGGGCCACCCAGAACCCCCTCTGACTGGTGATCTGAATTCTTGCTTAGGCTGCGAGGCTAAGAACTGCAAGGGAATATAAATAAAAGTTAAAAATATTTCTCTGGGTTCCCTGAGGGACAAGCCTGACTGCATAGGGGTTGATGTCAAAAGTATCCCCTCTCTAGGAAAAAGACATCAGGATAAATATGGCCCTCATGCCTCACTAGACAACTACAGGAGGACCAGAGCCATTACAAAGCCCTTCAATTATTGGAGGTCAGGCCTCTATCACTGCCTTCGCAAGATTAGAATTGCCATGGCCCTTCTATACTTAGAGAAGGGAGGAGATGTCAGGGGCAGCCCTGCTTATATAACTGAAGGCCTACAATCAGCCATAGGCCTAAAATCAGCAATAGGCCTGACATATATACATGCTAATACAAAGTCTTGGGTCTCTGTGGAAAAACACTGAAACAAATAGCTATAAGCTATTGTAAATAGGCAGCTTTTGTGGAAATTTACAGCCTGAGTAGTCATAGACCTTGTAAATAGGTAGCCTCGGTGGATAGTACCAACTTAGATAGGACAAGTGAATCATAGGCAGAGTCATAGTGACCTGTCCCCTGAACCTTCACTCAGCCTATACCCTGTTCTGAAAGATATCTGTACTCCTCCTGAACACCTATGCTCCAGTGTCATCCCCTTCCCCACGTCCTGCCTTTTTGTGTTTATAACCCCTGTGTGAATAAGTAAAAATTACAATTTGATTTAAATAAAACAAAACAAATATTCTTAGAGAAAAGGTTTAAAAAAACAGAACTTGATGTTTGGGGGGAAGATTTGAATTATTCAGATTTTAATCATTCATTTATTTTACTTCTTGACTTTTGGTAAAGGAATATACTAATAAAATAACTCCTGAAAAAAGAGAAATTCTACTATTAGAGTTATATAAAACTGTGTTAATATACAGCAGTATATAATATGATATAATAATATCATTAAGAAGAAAGGTATAAGAAACATCTAAAGCTGTCCTAAATGTGGACAGTGATTCTGTTCTCAAGGAGTGCACTGTGTCCAATTCTGTCCTGAACATAGGATTACTGTACAACGTGTTCATCTGGACATCTGCTACACATCCTACTGGAAATGTTGCCTGAGGATAAGAACTGTTAGACAATCTTTGGTGTCCCAGAATTTTGTCAGTGGAGAAGAGGTTACTCACCTAGTCTCAGACCCTACCAGAAGATCCATCAGATAAACAGCTCCTGTACAGAGGGAACCCAAAGAGTCAGAAGTAGAGAACTGTCTGTGACATATGTAGACTACCTCAGCAAGGTTGATGAGACTATGGGAAAGCATGAGCTAAATTATACACAGCAGCTATGAAGAATAATTCTTAAGTATAAATAGATTATGATAGATAGATAGATAGATAGATAGATAGATAGATAGATAGATATCAACCCACAGGTTCTTTTTGGAGGAGTGAAAAGACATGAGGATGGGACCAACTCGTAGTCTATTAAACATTGAAAAGATTTTATTTACTACACACAGAGATCTAAAATCCAGGTGCCATTTTAGACTTTTCTGAAGTAGGAAGCACTGGTCCTTCTGGACACTGAGCTGATGCTCTCCAAACCTACATGTTAATGTGACCTTGAAATGTCTTACTCATTTGGTAGTGAATAACATGAAAACTGATCAGTTAACAGAAGAGGATAGCGGTTAAATAATTGATAACATGTTACACAATTTTATGGGAAGAGGCATTCCCAACTGGTATTGGGTTATTTAACACAATGTCAGTGCCTGGAAGAAATAGTAAGGTCTCTAAGGCTCCCAACACCGTTCAGGCTCCTGAGGATACTGTTAGATACATGCCAGTAGTAAACTGAACGGACTCAAATGTGGAAGCCATTTCATTCTCTGGTTCCACTATGGATAAATCAGAGTGGTATTGAACTGGAATTTTGACTGGGCTGCCTAGTTTCATGGCTCCAAAGAAACTAGGGAATCTTCTTGTGGACAACTCTCAGCATTGGGAAGACTCACTGCATGCTAATTCTAGGAGTAATCATGGCAACACATGCTAACTAACATAATAATCATACAGTAGTTCTGACAGAAAGCATCAACTTTGTAATTTGATTAAGGGCCCACATAAAGGAGAGAAGCAATGCTTTGCATTCTGAGATGAGCAAAACTTGTACTTTATAAGGGTTCAGACTATACTAACTGATTATTTGTCATTCTTTTTGTGATTAATTGAATCACCTGAACATGGTGGTCCAATGCTCAGGAAAAATCTTATCATTATATATATCTTAACTGTCTCAGAAGGCAGGGAATATACCAAAGGTTAGAGAACAAATGCGAGAATTAGGTGAAGCAATGATGTGATAAAGAACAGCAATTTGCGTCTGCTCTGACATGCTCATCATACATAGACCATGAAGTCAACTTGGCTTTGTAGATATTAATGTGGTAATAGTGATGATGATGTTGACGTTATCTGATGCAGGACAGTCATTGAAAAAATACCTAATGTTTTATAACTTATTTCCTTCCTGTTACAGCAGTAAGTGGCCTTGGGGCAATTTGCTAGCGTATATAGGAGGTACAAAGTAAGTAAACACCAGGACCACAGTCAAGCAGCCTTCTCCAGTGCCCCACATACTGTGGTGGAACTATTCTGAGATGCATCCATCATTGACTCAACCATGCTTCTGTAAGTAACCTCTTAGTAATGCTTTTCTGGGTGTATCTGAATAACTTGTTATTTCTCCAAGGCTATAAGATAGACATGGAAATGGGCTACTTGGCAGGAATATGATATTGGCCAGGGAGAAGAAAGTAGACTTCAGGCAGAAATCTGACATTAGGCTAGAACAAAGAAGTAATTTCAGGTAGGAATCTAATCTTAGGCTAGAACAAAGAAGTAATCTCAAACAGAAATCTAAGTTTTAGGCTAGAACAAAGAAATAGGCTTCAAACATGAAAATGACCTTGGGCTAGGACAGGAAAGTAGGCTCAGATACTTTGGTCATCCTGGTAAGCCCTTAGAAACAGTGATCACAGGAGTGTTCATGTAATTGGGTTTAATGCCTTGCTTTTTCTTTGACTATTTGTGCTTGTTCCTTGACTATGTGCATCTATTGTATTGCTAGATGTTCCACCTAGAACTGACCTTAATACATGCATGTAATTAAAATCGTATAAAAGCATAAAGGAGGAGGGGGAATGGGATAGGGTTTCTAGGGAAGGGAAATGGGGAAAGGGATGAAATCTGCATTGTAAATAAATAAAATATCCGCTGGGCGGTGGTGGGCACCTTTAATCCCAGCATTTGGGAGGCAGAGGCAGGCGGATTTCTGAGTTCGAGGCCAGCCTGGTCTACGGAGCGAGTTCCAGGACAGCCCGGACTACACAGAGAAACCCTGTCTCGAAAAAACCAAAAAAAATAAATAAATAAATAAATAATAAAATAAACAAATAAAATATCCAATAAAAAAGGAAGGAAGCTAGTGACCATGGAGAAAGACAGATGGGTCAAGAGCAGTCCTGGGTAGCAAATTATATCTAAGGTTATATATTGGGTAGCTATTCTAATTATGTTGGCATCTTGTTAATTGAGCATTTCCAAATATATAAATCCATTTGATAATCAAAAAAAGATGAAATCTTTTTGCAGAAACCTGTCTCATGTCTCTTGTGTTAACATTTTTCTTTGTTCAAATAGCATATCAGCATGCTAAGAAAAAAATTCAAACCTAGGAAGAATATTTACAAGTTTATTATAGACAGTTTACACTGGGTTGCAAAAATGGGAACCCTTTTCATTAGGCTAACTGACAGTAAATAGTTAGTATTCTTGATCTTATTTTAAGGAAAGGAAGAAATGGGCAATATGAGCCAGACCTAGTGGTTTAGGATCATAATCTCCATGCTGGAACAGTACAGGCAGATGGGACCTTGAGCCTGACTAGCCAGCCAGTCTAATTTATTTATTAAGTTTCAGGACAGTGAGAGTTTTCATCCCTAAAATATTAAATACAGATGTGGTTGGTATTTAATAACACCTGAAGTTGTTCTCTGCCTTATATACATACCTGAACATATTGAAAACATATATAAACACATATACTCTCACACTCAAGGGAAAGGTGATAGAATAATATTATTTAATTGGTGAGAAACAATGCAAGTTTAAAAATACTCAGATGTCATGGCAGGTTTAGATGGAAAAAAATAAAGCTCAGAGATTGATATTGAAGAAATTAAGAAATGATAATTTTCTGGGAACCCAAATGTCAATAATTTCAAATTGTGACAAATTTAGAAAGAAGAAATTATTATTTTATTGTTTTTGTTGTTTCCTTAGGATTGAACATGAGTTATCCTACTTGATTATTTGATTTCAAAACATTAGTCTTGTTTTGGAAGATTCCTTTGGCCAATAGTTTTTAAGTGGAGGAAGCTATGTTTCACTTCAGGATATCACAGTTTGGGTTTACACTGTATTAGCACTGCTTCTCAACTGTCCCCCACTGATGTATTCATTAATGTAAAGCTGTAAGAAATCATTTTGCCTAAGTATCTTCACTATCTTCCTACACTATCTGTGCTAGTTGATGACACAGCTTTCAATAAGTGGCCATGAAAATTTACTGTTTTGTAAAGATCCCTATCTTGGTTCTCTTTTCTCTCAACACCTTTAAGTCACCCTTTATTCCCAAAAGGTCCAATGTTCATAGATAAGTCTTTAAATCTAAATAGAAATTTTTAATTTAACCTTTTTGGGTATGTCTTGTATAACTGTTTTAGAACTAGCATTGTAGCAGCTATGGAGTGAGTACCTGAGAAATTTAACTCATATATTCAGTGTAAGTTTTTCCTATATCATTTCTGACCACAGCTATTCTGAATCAATGATTTCATGTTTATTGAAGCCAGACATGGTTGAAAATATACGTAATGTTAGCAAGCCATAAATTGTCCTAGTATACTTTCATCTACTGCACAGTTTTATAGTTATTAGCAATTTCATGTGTTTATTTATAAATAATAAAAAATGGTCATTTAAAAACATTAGTGTTAAACTTAAGGTAGGCAATGATAGTGGATATGTGTCTTTAACCCTTGGATAATTTGGAGAGAACTGAATAACACTTCAATAAAGGTGTGGTTGCGTATAGTTGCTCATACTAGATTTCTGTAGATAACACTGGTAAGAAAACATCATTAATGACAACTATAGATATTATGAAATGAAGAACAAAGGTATTTGGCCATTTTATTTCCTTTTAGATTATGAAATGTTTTAAGATAAAAACCAACAAGCAAACATATACATTCACACATATGTATGTGTGTGCAAACACATATACATATAAAATTTTATATCACACAAAATAAAGTCAAGAACCATCATATTTGGTAAAAAAAAATAAGCTTTACACAAGGAATTATATAAGGATTAATTATATAGTCAAAATGTTCTTAGTTCCATTCTATACTATACAATTTCATGTTTAATTTTTCTTATATTAATTTTATTTTTCTCTTGTGAACTGAAATATTTCTATATAATTTGTTATGTCTCTTTACCTGACGCCTCCTAGATACTTCTAAATTTCCTAGCCAACCAACTTCAGATTGTCTCTCTCCTAAAAAGAAATTAAAAACAAACAAATAAGACCCAATAATACAGTAAATGCCCAAACAAAACAGAAAAGGCCACAAATACAAAACAAAATAAAACAAACAAACAAACAAAATCAGAACAGAACATGGCATTTGTTCAGTTTCTTCATGTATAAGTTGCCAATCTTTGCCTTGCCTGTTAGGTTGGACACATTTGGTGTCAGGAAAGTTTTCAGGGGATTTAAATTTTTGAAAAAAAAAAATTTTTTTTTTAATTTTAGAATTTCCTTTAGAGACAGAGTCAAGAAATTAAAACATGCTTTTAATCTTTTTCTGCAAATTGTTTCATTTTTTGAAAGTCTGTCAGCAACTTACAAGTTTAGTTGCTCTTCCTGTTAAATTAGCAAATTTATGAAGAATCCAATAGTAATCATGCTCAAAAACTTAAAGATGGTTGTTGAACAGAGCAAGAAATGTAGATAAAATAGTAAGTAGGCAGGGCTATTGTGCTCATGTGATCTAAGGTAAAGTTTGTGCTTTTACAAGAAGGACACTGAGTGTCAGCATCATGGATATGGGTCTCTGGCATCCATATGCTCAAGATGCCACCCAGCTGTGCAAGGCATGCAAATATGGGATGAAATGTTTACAGTGATGGCATCTAGAGAATCTATCTCACCAACAATGAACCAGGCTCAGGGAAAATCATTTAACCTTAGGGTTGTCTTTCAACAGTTTAGTTTGAAAATGTTACAGTGGCATAGTCTACTCACAATGTCATTATAAAACAAAAATTTATAGAAAAATCAATCGGAAGCTTTTGCATGAAACAGCTATGCATGACATTATTATTGTGAGCTATCGAAGCCAATGCAGACTATCTTTCTCATGACATTATTCTCATTTTCACTATTAGACGCCAAGTAATCATGAGTTTCATCCTATGAGGCATGAATATGCAAGTAACAGATAAAGTACGCTGTCCTTGACAAAATGTAAATATTGCATATTCACTTAGAATTAGTTTCTTGAATAATTTGACCACAAAAACAAAAGACATAAGACAAAACAAAAAACAAAACAAACAAACAAACAAAAAAACAGGATAAATTCCAAAACCCTTACTATACTCAGTGACTTAAAAAATGCTCAAAGTTATTTTAAAGAGACACTGTTTAAAACTTTTAAGTCTTTTCTGATATAAATCTAAAATGTAGAAAATTACCAAGCTCCAAAACTACATTTGTGCAACAATGTATCTATCTATCTATCTATCTATCTATTATCTATCTATCTATATATAATTATTTTATCACTGTAAAATACAGTTATGTACTATCACAGAGTCATAGAGCATGCATACAACACAGTGGAAGATGCTAGGCATAAATAGTGTTGATAACTTCAGATGAATGGATCTCAGCATAGCTTTTTCTCTATATCAGGGACACTGCAGATACTATTGGTGTCAAATCTTCTCTTGTTGGAGAATGTGGCCTCTGTACCCACAAAGGACAGTGGATCAGGCATTAGTGAAACGTTCACCGAAGACCTTTTTGATGATGCCATCATACTGTCCCAGCACATCAATGGCCTCGCTATAGAAATACGCAGGATATTTGTAAGTACCTCAGTGACTTTAAGCAGTGTTCAATAGTGAGTGTCTGTGTGAGTACTGGAAGGGTGCTTATAGTTTAATAGAAGTCACCATAAGTCAAATTTCAGGTAATTCACATTCACATATCAAATAAAGCATCAATTTCTGTAAAGCAGCACAAGGAGGATGGAGCAGTCACAATTTCTTTCTGATTCATAGCAAATTACTTTATTCAAAATAAAACACTTTTCTCAAAAGTTGTGTCAGAGAATTCAGAAAGGCATAGCCACAGTAGAAGTTCTATTGCCTGATCTTGCTTGCAGGATGAATTGTCAACTAGCATCTTCATTAAAGTACTGCAGTTGTTTAATAAAGAAGTTCACAGTGAATGGAACAGACCTAATTTAAACTGCAGTAGATTTCATATAAGAAAAAAGTTATAGATATTCACAAACCCTTAAGTGTTTGGAAACTTTATTTAATCATTCCTACTATATACCTATAGATAATGCTTAAATAATAGGAGGGCTGCACAAACAATTCTCTCTTCCTGATAATCAAATTATGTTATCAAGATCAATCAAGATCAAGGATGGGAAAGAGAATAGTTGGAGTGCCACAATGGCCATCCCATAAGATATATATTCTTACATTTGCATTAAGTGTGCATTCATGTTGATTTTCACTCATGACTTTTCTTTTCTTCCCTTTGTTTTATTCTAGATATCCAGTAATTTCTCATCAGACATGTTCATTACATTTGTAAGTACTTCCTTTACTTCCAGTTTTTTTCCAAAAGAAGCCTTTGTGCCAATGATTGTACTACATTGTAAGTTAGATAAGAGAGCACCATGAACCTAATTTCCCATAGGATACCCCATAAGTAAAGGAAACATCAGCCCAAATTATGCAATGGAGTTAGTGAATTCAGGGAATCTCAGATTTATGATGAATGCAGAGACATCTCAAAGTTTTCTCTAAATTTCTTCTGCTAAAAATATATCTACAAATATAAATATACTATGACATAAAGTTCTAAAAGTTATAATAGGAAAAAACTCTGTTGTCCTAAACATGCTGGTAGGGAACCTGTTCCTAAGGCATTCTTCATTGAGGTCACTGTATATATCCAAGAGGTAAGCATTTTATTGTTATGAAGTCCACAGATTGAATAGAAGTAATCTAAACTGAGTTTGTGTCAGGTACTGGTACAAATTAAAGTTTTCAATAGCCCACAAGTGCTAGGAATTCTTATACAAATTTTCTTTTACTTGATCTTACTCAATAAAGGAATACATGTAGAAATGGGGTAAGCTGGGCAGTGGTGGTGCATGCCTTTAATCCCAGCACTTGGGAGGCAGAGACTGGTGGATTTCTGAGTTCAAGGCCAGCCTGATCTACAGAGTGAGTTCCAGGACAGCCAGGGCTATAAAGAGAAACTCTGTCTCAAAAAAAAAAAAAAAACAAAACAAACAACAACAACAAAAAGAAGTGAGGGTAAGGTCTCTCTGCTTGATGACTGTATGTTACCAATTCTAAGTGAGCCAGTGTCAAAGAGGAGAAGGTAAATAAAGCCTCAGTCTAATTAAGTACAGCTGTAGAATGTGTCCCTGAATTTTACATAAAATTTTCCTCATACTATCATTTTACCTCATTTTTCTCATTTTCTATTTTAAATTGATAATCTTTTACATTTCTAATCTTCCTAATGATTGATTACAGTTTCACAAAATATCTGTTAATTTGAAATAACAGATATTTACATAATATAGTTACACAAATACTAGGTTTAAAGAATTATCTATTTGTGAATTAATATTTTGTGTTGTAATATTTCTTCATTGTTTTTACCTTTCTAAGGTGCCTATATCTGATAACTAATTTTGTCGAGGGTAATTCAATTTCACTGCGGATCTGTCATTAACTTTGAGAGTTATTACAAAGAAGAGTCTACATGTACAATGCCTTTTTAAAAGAAACTCATCACTTGTGAGCCAGAAGAAACAAGAGAACTGAAAAATAGATGGAATATATGATGATGTTGGTTCAAATTTAAGACAAAGATGATTTTTTTTTTAAAAAATTTGCTGCTTTCTTATACTTTTTATTTTTAAATTTTCACTTAAAAACAGTGAATTTTGGATAAGTAAGAAGGCATGATAGCAAATAATAAGAGAAAAAATTGTTCACAAGTAAAAATTTAGATGAAAAAGAAAATGAAATTATAGACTTCACTGGACAAAGAGAAGATTTGAATTATGTTCTTCCTTAATTTTGAGTTCCTACAACAATCACTTTAAAAATTACACATCTACTAAACGAATTCATAGTCTGGCCATGGGATGCTTTTGTAACATTATTAATTACAACTAACTTGATTTCTACTTTTAACCTTTTACAGACATTACAATTTAATAGACATGATGAATTCGTTGTCAATGGTCTCAACAGCTGTCACACTTTGTCACTCAAAAACACCAAAAACAGAAAAGGAAGCCAAGAGGATCTCCGTGAGTCTCCCGCCTTTGATCCTAACCATCTAAAGATGTACACTGGTTTGATCCTAAACATCTAAAGTGGTATACTGGTTTTGCCATTCTGTAGATTATTATAAACACTGCAATAAATGTGGTATACTTTCTTCTGGAAAAATCTATGAAGACTGAGTAATGAAAAAAACCATATTCTACAGTTTAGGAATAATAGAAATATTATATTTTTATATAATTGTAAAGCATAGCTATAAATTATCCATTTAGATGACAACATAGTAGCAATCATACACTCCCCAGCTCACTTATCATTCTGTTGGAAGCTTTGACCTGAATTGGACACCTATGTTTAAAGATACATTTGTGTGTATGTATAAAAGATAATAATACAGTTATATTTATTATATATTACCAATAGACTCAGAAAATAGTATACAATATTCCTTAGAATAAAACCATGCCCTTAAATATGAAGGTAAGATTAAATTATAATGGCAGCTATGATTTGTAATTGTTATGATACCTCTTATCTGATTCTCTGCCATAACTAATTTTGACATGATTTGATTTGAAGATCATGCTGAAGTGAAAGAACTGAAGTGAGGGAGAAGTGAAGAAGAAGGAGTGATGAAATCTGTGAAAACAATTTCCATCAATGGACACTTCACCAACTATTGTATTCCCTTCACTCCATTGTCCTCTCTGAATATAATATTATTATAGCTAAGAAAAGCAAATTGAAGATTTGTTAGGTTAATACCGAACTTTTACCAAAAAATATGCATAGTAAGAATTGGAATCTGCTCTTGTTACAACTCAAGCACTCACTATAGTATATGCCCCATGCTCCCAGGATCTGTCACCATTTCTTGTGTTCTTTCCTATCATTTCTTTATGCAATTTTCTTTGCAAAGTACATTGAATTTCTTTTCTACTCTTTATTTTTCATTGCCACTGGAGTAGCTAACAGATATCTAACACAGCAAGTATTTTAATATGAACCTTTTGTATGATCCGGTATTGAACACATATAGGAAGGCCATACTACAGTGAGATTCCCATTGATGCTGGTAATTAAGGCAACACTGTGCCTTCTTCATCTGCTCATGCAGAAAGATCACTGTTGTCTTAGAGGCAAGGGCATGGAGAGAAGTAGACTGAGGAAAGCCCATTTAGAAATGCCATAATTTCTTTATTAAATCTTTGTTATTTTGTTCCCAAAATAACCTAAAAACTTTAAATGAGTATAACTGTCATAATTTAATTGGAGTGATGACTCCAGGTTAAAATAATTACACCATTTGGCATTGACATTGGTGAGGACTGTCTTTTTGAATCAGGTCCTTTTGGCATCTACTGAAAGCCAGCAAAACTTTTAATTCTTATAAACAAGTGACACAGTAATATTGACAAGATCTTACAGGAAAATTGGATGGTACAATTTCTGAAAGAATACAGTAAAAGAAACATGATGGTTCATTAGAAAAGTAGTTACTATTTAACATAGTATATTATTTAATAAAATACAGAATGGTTGAAATTCTATAACTCTCCATAGTTTCAACTTCAAAAATATTATTTAGTCCAGAAAATAACAAATGAATATTTTAATTGTGCTTCACTGATTAAAACTAAATATAGTTCATGCTGATCTTACTTTAATATAATTTCTTACTACTGTGTAGCTGTCAGACTTTGTGAAAATGATACTAAGTATACTACGTGCCTGGGACAACCCTCTGCATCACATGGAGACAGAACTCAAGAATATGCCAGGAGCTCCTTTTGCTCTTCTTGCAAGAGTCAAAGATATTGAGGTAAAAAATAAAAATCCTTCTGGATCGCATCATGAAGATTGCTAAGAAGGTGAGACATATTCTTACTTTTCAAAATTTTTTGTAAATGATGTGGTGGTATATGTGATAAATCATAAATTTGGAAACAACTCACTGTACAAGAGGAAATTACATGCATTCTATCTTGTATGAAGTCTGACCACTAAGGTATCGAGCTGTTTCTCACAATCAGCGGGTCATTACCTTTCCCGAAGAAGTGAACTATCTCTAACTATGTTATTACTACCATTCCTGACTTCTGTGTATCTTATGTGAGAAAACTGTTAACAACTAATCCATCCTGCATTTTTCCAACACAAGTCTGTGATCTTCTACATGACTTGTCCCAAAATAATATACTTCATCCTGATTGAACTGCATGTTAGTAAATGTCTACTTGCAACTTGCCTATAGTTTGTAGGTGATTAAGGGAAATATTACCTGAGTTTAGGCACATAAAATCTATTGACTCTGGCTACAGTTTACATTGTTGACATTATAATAATATAAGTCAACACTAATCAAGTAAAGGAACAGTGAAATATAAACAGTAATCATATAACTATCATTTATTTATAGGTTAAACATGAAATTGAAGAAAACGAAGAGTACCCTGTTTGGTCAGAGCTTGCATCCTTACAGTCAACCAATGAAGAATCAAGATTTTTCGCTCTTTATAAATTGTCCTATTGCCTATTTGTTGACACAGATAAGGTTGAACATTATCTTAAGCACTTGAAGTGTCGGTATTTTGATGGTTACATGTGCCAAGACCCAGAAAACCAAATTAGTCTTCAGTAATTCATTTCTCCAAAGTTTCTTTAAATTTTCTCCCCTTTGAAGTTATCCCTTTATGTAACACAACCCTTCATAAAAAAATAAAATAAATGCTTCAGATATATCCAAATATAACAATGAAACTGTCAGTATGTTGGTTCATTTGTTATTAATTACATTAATAGCCTGGACAATTTTTCTCACACAAAGAAGAGATGATTTATTGGCGAGACAGGCAATTGATATAAGAATCATAGTAAGTTAATTTCATTTATCATTCATTGGCATTTTCCAGGCAGCTGCTGGAAACTTTTATCTTGCCTGTCCTGAGAATTTTCTTTCAACAATAGTAGTAGTTTATTCTTGAACTAAGAGAGAGAGAGAGAGAGAGAGAGGAGGAGAGGAGAGGAGAGAGAAGAGAGAAGAGAGAGAGAGAGAGAGAGAGAAAGGTCTTCAGAGTGAGTCCAGAGTGGCTGAATTTGTTTTCAATTTGAATTTGTTTTGGTAACAGTATGATGAGTCCATTTCCTTGCCAGTGTTTATTGTCAGTTGTTTCCTTGATTACACCAATTTTGAAAGCAGTAAGATAAACTATCAAATATTTTTCTTTAAATGATCCTGATTGATAAAATGTTAAACACTATTTGAGACATTACTTAGACTTTTATATTTCTTCTTTAGAGGCCTATAACACTATAATCTGATTTTTTTTTGTTTGTTTTTCAAAAAAAGTTTCTTTGTATATACCTAGCTTTCCTGAAACTCACTCTGTAGACCATGCAGGCCTTCATCTCACATGTCTGTGCATGTCTCTTTCATGCTTCAGATTAAAAGAGTGATTCACTACTGACAGGCTCTTGATTTTTTTTTTTTTTTTTTGATTTCTTCATTTATTTTGAATAGTGATTCTCTGTCATGTGTATGTCTGGCATAGATTCTCACCAACTTAGTGCTTCCCCTTCATTGGAATGTTACTTCTGTAATAGAGAAGCATTTTAGTTTTATGAGATCCCTCTGGCCAATTGTTGACTTTAATTGCTGGGTAAATGGAGTCCCATTCAGAAATGCTTTCCTTTACATTTATCTTGAAAAGTACTTCCTACATTCTGTTTTAGCAGTTTCATCAAGATATCAAGACAGTACTGTGAGAACACAGAGCCAATAGAAAAAGAAGAGGAACATCAAATCTCTATTCAATGTAAACACTCTAAAAGAAACTCATCACACTTTTCGATGAGGAAGAAATCAAAGCAGCCATTACCAGCCTATGCCTCAATAGAGGAAGGTAGCATATAGAAACGGCAAGGAATCTTGAGTTAATGAGAATAGAAGGAAAAATTAATAAGCAGGAAATCCAAGAGATGAGATTAGGCCAGTTACATTTATGACCAATTGTTCATGAACTTTATTTTTCCTGCATATCACTGACTGGACCAAAATTACCAAAAATATTACAACATAAAATATCATCAAGCAGATTTTAATTAAATGGTACTTTGTAGTATGTATTGTGCTAGAGGAGAAAAGGTGCCAGTGCTAAGCAATGAAAATGCAGAAGTCACTATCTTCCCCATTTCTCATTGGTTTTGCATAATACACAAGCTGTCTCTTTTCTTTGGACTTGTGTCAATCTTTTTAAAGTTTATAATTCATTCTGCAACACTTTGTATCTAGCTCTTGTTTTGAAGGTGTAATCTTCAACCTGTGGCACTGCAGTGATGTGGTGTAAACATTTAGGAAATAGAATCTGGTAGAATGGTTGTCTTACTGAATGTATACCTTAGTAAAGACATTCTCTTCCCAACCCTCCCCACTCTCTCTCTAAACTGACCTTGGATACATGAATATACTACATCTAGTCCATGATCCTTTGATCTCATCATAATATACTGAGTTGCTACTGGACTAAGTAACAGTTGAACAAACCCTTGAAAAGTATGAGCCAAAATAAACCTTTTCTCCATTTGAGATGAATTTTCTCAGCAACAGAAGCATAACAACCCAGTATTTTTAGAAGTCACCACTGATTGGAATTCTCTTATGCATTATTATCAAATGATAAATAATCATCAAGTAATTTTATATATCTATAACTGAAATGATATTTATATTTGATGATTCTGACCGCATACATTCACATTCTTGTCAAGGACCATCCTAGCTCAGAGAGGAGTTCTGAGGAAGGGGTTTTTGTCAGCTGTGAAAGTATAACTTGAAGTCAATTGTGGGGTCCATGCTGACAGCATTGTGTTCTGCTCAAGACAGTTTATCTAAACAGTTTAGCTCATACAAACCAAAGCCCACCAAGGCTTTTATTTACATATAAATTCAATTGTTCCTTTTTGGTTATGATACAAATCAGCATTTTATGACTTTATCCACTTGATTCTTAGAAAGACGCAAGCATTATAATATATATATATATATATATTTCTTTATCATAGTAATAAATTCAGAGATCTGCCTACCTTTGTAAGCCCAGACAATAAACCAGCTGGGTGAGATCCATCTCTGAGATCCCCATTCTCACCTTACCTAGGCCTATACTAGCTCTGTCCCAGGCTGATCTTGAACTCAGGAATCTGCCAAGTTTGTAAGCATAAACAATCTTGCCTTGAGATCATCACTCCGTAAAACACATTGTCTCCCTTTTCCCTTAATATCTTTATGGCAAGCTGGCTCATAGTGCAGCTCCCTGTTGCTAGTTCTGTGAAGTCCCTATGAAATTCATATTGCATCCTTATAGTTTACACAGTTGAGAAATTATACATTCTTGAAGTCATGTCTTCAGAGTTCTTTCCTACAGCATTAAGATCTGTCCTGGAGGTCACAGTGTGCTCCAACTTTACTAAGGAGATTAGACACATTCTCACCTCCTGGACTCATAATATTTTTAATTATCATGGAGTCATTAACCTGGGCAGGGAGAACATCTCCCAAAGAAGGAACGTAAATCCTGTTCATTACTATACAAACAACTTTACTCCTAACAACTGGCGACATACATGGAGGCCAAAGCTCTGCTGGCTGAGCTCCAGGGTCTGGAAGTGTATCATGCTGCCCCATCCAGAGCAGACATGCTAGGACTCATGCACATTTTCTAATCTCCTGAAAATGAAAGTTCAGTAGCAGAAATTTTCTCCCTAGCAATTTTTAAAAATGCCTGGTAAGCAACATGATAGCCTCTTCTGTATAATAATTCCATGTCACAATCACAATTCATTTGTATAGTAAAGACAAAAAACTCAAAGGAAAGATTGGAAAGCATTATTAAGACCCCAGATTTCTACTGTTGGTGTTGCAAATCTTTCAGGATATCCTAACCTTAAAATGGACATTTGCAAAACAACAAAACTTTTGAAAACAATTTTTAAAATTCTTTTTATCTTTTTCATTTTTTGAGATTATATTAGTAAAATATAAATTTACTTTATCTAACTTATTTGCAAGATATAAAATATCTCAATATATTTTTTACATGTTCACACGTTTCAAAAACCTCTATTTCTTCACCATATTTTATTCCTTCAACTTTATAAGTAATTAATCAGTAAAAATGGATATTTAATAAGTAATAATATAGGTAATAAGTAAAAAGATAAATAGTAGATATTTTACAAGGATGTTCCAGTAGAGTTCACATCACCACTTGGGGACTTACAGGATCCTAATTTGAATGACTACTGCAAGGAGAACTGTGGGTGAATTATGTCAAGAAACTTATTCAACTTGACTTATTGAAAAATAGTTCTGTAGTCTAAGAATAAGAACTATTCATTGATGTCAAATTTACCCTGGCAAATAGAATTTGAAGTTTAAATTAAAACATATAAATCTTCCAGAACTGTTATGGTTTTGGTTTATTCTATCTACCACAATATTTTTTAACACTTAAGTCCGGTTATCAGAAGATTGTCATTTGAAAAGATGGCACATATGCTCTAGGCCTGAACCCAATTACACAGAATCCATATGAAATAGTAAAATGAAGGTTCTTATGACTGCAACGTGTTCTTGGAAAATCAGAATAGCAGGGTTCCTGGGGCTTGAAGTTAACCCATCTATCTAATCAATGAGCTCTATGTTCAGTGATATTGTGACTCTAGTGAGCCTTAGCTTACCAGACACTTCCTGAGTGAAACAAGCAGAGACATGAATGATGCAAAAAGCAAGAGGAATTTTAATGATCCAATGCATTGGGTGTTAGATGTTCGGTGCAGCAGCTTGGAACAGATAAAGCCAGGCCAGACGGTTCCACGAAGGGAGGGTGTTTATTTAGAGCAGAGGGAAGAGATCCAGAGGAGAGAGCAGAGAGGTAGAGGAGTAGAGGCTGGCCATGACCACGTGGAGAGAGGGGGAAGGGAAGGGAGAGGGGAGCCTGAAGCATGTGGAATCACAGGAGCAAGAGAGCAAGAGAGGAAGGAGGGGTGCAGACAACCCCCTTTAATAGTGAGCAGGCCTACCTGGCCATTGCCATGTAACTGTTGGAGAAGCCTACCTGGCCGTTGCCAGTTGACTGTGGAGGTGGAGTTTAGACAGAATACTAACATTCCCCCGTTTTGGTTTAATTAAAAAAGAAATATTAGAAAGAGGTGATGGCGATCAACATGGTATCTGGCTACTTCCTGCTGGCATTGGGGGTGACTGTCTTTAGGGGGAACATGGGTATGGGGGATGTTTGTCCAGTCCTGCTGTCCAGGGTCTATGGAGCCATCTGAGATAGGTCAGAAGGAACAGCTGTGTGTGTGACAGGAGATGGAGCATCTGGAGTTGCTTCTCTGGAGCTTGTTCTGGATGTGCCTGGACTTGATCAAGATGTAAGGAATAAGATTAAGTACATTTGTGAGACAGAAAGTTTTTTCTAAGATGTACATTTGAAACCCTGAGGGATCCCACCCTTTGTAATAGCTAGTAAGTGGGAACTTTAGGCAGATGTACTTATCTGGATGGACATCTATTTAGTCCATGAGAGGTAGATCTGAGTGGGTTTCCTGTAGCTTATATGTTTACAAAACAGGCAACAGCATGAGTTAACAAAACAGCAGAGCAGTCTTTAAGATGAGCCTTTGTTGGATCTATAGTGGAATGTTTTATCAGAGTTAGGCAAGTTCATAGGAACTCAGATAATTTAGAACAGTAGGATGGCAAGAAGAAGAAATATAAAGCATTTAATTGATGGCAACTGAGGTAACAGATAATATCTGTGAAAGCTTAGTTGTCAATGTAGTCAGAAGTCTGAGAAAGAGTAAACAATCTACCAGTTATATATTATATATTATATATATTAAATGACAGAGTCCACTAGCCAACAGTTCCCATGGTCTCCATACTCTCTTGGGTGAAGTCAGTTTGACTTCCAAGTACAGAGGGTTTTTTTGTTGTTTGTTTATTTTTGTTTTTGTTTTTTGTTTGTTTTTTTTTTTAATCTGTGGAATGGATATGTGTGACATGAGAAATGGCTTACCTTGGTTTAGCCAAGTCATTTGACTCAGAGTGTCCAGTTCAGTCAACTGCATTTGTTCACATACAATCCAGGCTGTATCTTCTAGGAGTCCAGTGTCCAAGTCTTCTGAAACCACCTTGGGTCAATTGTTGGAGGCTTTGGGAATTCTGTCAGCTATAAACTATTTAAGTTAGTATTAGCAGACTTCTGACAAGATTGAGAGCCATAAGGATTGGTTGTAATGGAATAGAATTCAATAGCAGTAGTATAAATCTATTGAGGCAGGATAGGAAAGAGCCTTAAGTAACTTTGGCAGGCTGTATAGGCAGAGAAAAGCACACGTTTGTATTAGCAAAGAAATATTTGGCTAGGATTTGAATAAGAAAGCTGGTAACAGTGGCATACTATTGATCGTACTGCTGGCAGGTGCTGCGAATTAGGTCTGTGTGTGGCAGAGGCAGCAGGAAGTCATTGCTCAGTGCCTTTGGCGTTGCAGTGAGCTAGGAAAAAGCAAGCATGTCCCAGATCATAGCAAAATTCATGTTAGTTGTTCTTGTGGTGGAAGGCACCACTAACACTCACTTTACAGGTCCCTGGCAGAGAGGGAGAGAGAGCCCCTCCCTCACATGCTCAGGCAGCTAAGCCCTTTGTGAGGATGGTTGTGCTTGTGGGGAAAACAAGTCTCAGAGATGGTCCCTGGCGGGATGTAAGGAGAAGACCCAGAGCAGAGCTAAGAACCACAGAAGGGAGGAGGGAGCAAGCATGGTCCTGGACCAGCTGCTTTCCAGGCAAAATGGAGGACCGGCCACAGAGGAGGCAAAGGCGGGGAGGGTTAGCAACCAGGTCCCAGACTTGCTGCTTCTTCTCAGGCAAACCAACTGAAGTAAGTGGGTCCAGGCAGCCGCAGATGGCAGAGGGGATGGGGGAGAAGCACATGAAAGGCTGACCTTGGAAGAGACATGCTTGGGACTAGAAGGCGGTGCTCCAAGGAAAGCCATCCAGTTCTAGGCTAGGCTAGTGAGCATGGATATCCTTTGGTAGCTGGTCTGATGCAAACCTGCAGACATCTGCCAGAGTCTCAGCAATTCACCCATTTTGGTTTAATTAAAAAGAAAGATTAGAAAGAGGTGTGGAGTTGAGCAGGTTTCATGCTAAGAGAACCTGGGGTGGTGAACAGGCAGAACACATGGAAGGAATATAATGAAGGTAGGTAAATAATCGAACATAGGGGATTTTTCCATTTACCAGACTGCAGGCAGTATGTTTAAGACCCTTTAAGTGGCTAATTTAGTCTGTTATCTAGAGGATACTTGATTCAGACCTTATTTCAGAGGTGTATCAATTTGGAAGGCCTCAACTCAGGCTTTAATCTTATAGATTTGAGGTTTTTCAGTAGACAACTCAGTGGGGTGTCTGCTGGTACAGACAAAGACGATGTACCCATTGCGAGATGTGGTCGTTATCTAGCTTCAATCAGGGTCCCGAGAGAAATACTGATAACGAAAATAACTGGCTCAGACCAGATATTCTGGTCATCATGGGAATACCTGGGGCCTCTTGGAGCTCCTGGAGTCCACCAGAAAATAGCTACCTGGTACCAGGGTTTCCAACAGCTGCAAGAGCTTAGGTGGAGCTATTTCTGAGAAGGGAATCACACAACAGGCCAAAGTCATAAGTCATAGATCAGCTAGAGGCCAGTCATATGGACTGGGGCAATGGAAAGCCAACCCTTTTAGCCTGGGAAATGTTGGCCAGGCGCTACTGGGAGTCCAGGGTCCCTCCTTCCAAACAGAAACTCCTTAAAAAGTAAGCCAGAGTGTGTTTTCGAGTGTATGCGGTCTGGTAACAGGAATATGGAACTAGGGAGATCTGCGTGGGTACCCAGAGCACCGTGGTACAGCTCAGTGGTGGAAGTTTGGCGAGCTTTGCAGCAGATGGGGCTTGTCTGCAGCAGCGGATGTTAATTTACATGCCTGGTGATGGCTGGTAGCAGCAGATGAAGTCTGAGTGGTATAGCATGGCTGTGTGTCCGTCCTGCACGGTTGCAGCAGCCTGAGCTGGCGGCTGGGCTGCACGGGTCTTGAGGTCCCTGAAGTCTTCATATCCCGGGTTTCAGCGCCATTGTTAGATTTTCGGAGCAGCAGCTTGGAACAGATAACACCAGGCCAGATGGTTCCATGAAGGGAGGGGGGTTATTTAGGGCAGATGGAAGAGATCCAGAGGAGAGAGCAGAGAGGTAGAGGAGTAGAGGCTGGCCATGACCACGTGGAGAGAGGGGGAAGGGAAGGGAGGAGGGGATCCTGAAGGCATGCGGAATCACAGGAGCAAGAGAGCAAGAGAGGAAGGAGGGGTGCAGACAACCCTCTTTTATAGTGGGCAGGCCTACCTGGCCGTTGCCATGTAACTGTGGGGAGGAGCAAACCTGGCCATTGCCAGGTAACTGTGGAGGTGGAGTTTAGACAGAATACTAACATTGGGGTCTGCCTGAAAGAGAGGTGGTGACCCCAGGCAGCCCATTTTGTCAGTTTTTATACAGTTTAAGGGGTAGACTAGAGAATCAGTGACTAGGCACAATATGATTGGCAGAACAGTGTGACTTTTATACTGATTGGTCTTTGGGAATGAGGTGGCAAGGACCTCTCTTGTCTGTAGGTGGCAAGGGTTGGTCAGTCCTGTGGAATGTGTCTACCTGCTCTGGGACTTCCCCACCTGCAGATGGGCTCCCTCCACTTTGGTCTGAGGAATGTTAATCAGCCTCTTGTCTGACTGGGGAATGTTAATCCAGCAAGTGTCCTCTGACTGAGGAATATTAATTAGCCTCTCCCATGGGGTGGAGGAAGTGTTCCAAAGCTGCTCTTCATTTTCCCCTTTTCTTTGTGCATGCTTCAATCTTCAAGCCATTGGATAGTTATGCAGCTTATATCTCTGATCCTCTGTACCCAGCTCTTGATATATTTGTCTCGGGACCATCAACTGTATTGCACCTATGCAATCTTTAATAAAAGCAACTAAGCGGATTTAAAATGCAAGGGTCAAAAGTAAGAGGCAGGAACAAAATTATCAGTGGTTCTCACAATGTAGAAATCAAAGTAGTAAACCAAGGAGAGTTAGTTGTTAAACCAAGACTCAAACCATCTTTGGGCTTGCTAATCTATCTATCTATCTATCTATCTATCTATCATCTATCTATCTATCTATCTATCTATCTATCTTTCTCTCTCTTGGCTAGTGTCTCTCGCAGCTTTGCCACTGAATCCTTAACTATCTTCCTCCCACCCCCTGGATGGTCTCCAGTATGCACTTCTCAATTATCTACACCCTTAGGTAGCACAGAAAAAGTACCTGTCCCCCCACACACATACACTGATGGGCCTGCTGCTGGCTCCTCTCATCTCGGGTGCACACATGCATGGGGTTTCTATCAGGACACTTTTCAACTTTGGGTGTACGCACCCTAAGTCCCACCCTCTAAGGCTGCTTCTGGGACACAGTTTAGATTCAAAAGTAACTTGTTCCTGATATTTGGGTAATTTCTGCACTGTGTCTCTCAGGTGGGGATATCCCAGGAGTCAAGGCCTGAAGTTAACTTACAGAGATCAAAGACAAGGTCTGGCCACCAGGCACAAAGCAGGCATTCCACTGTAGTGGACCAAGCCACATTCCAGTGGCTGAGAGTACTTGCCAAGTCACTTTGTTAGGGTTGTGGGGGATGCTGAGGCTCAGCATGGGAAGATATATCATAGCCATCTAATGGTTTCTTTGGCCTTACAGAATGGCAAGTGATCTTGAGCTTGAGGGGGTTGCTCAGGTGTCTGGCTGCTCTCCAGTTGGCAGTTATTCCATCTACTTCAATGAAGGTAGGGATGATCAAAAGCACCAGGAATGGCCTTTTTGACATTGCTTACTCTTGTGGAACCTCTGGGGTACCTACATTATATAAGGTACTAAGTGTAAGCCACAATTCCTGGTGGCTGATTTGGAAAGCTTACAATCGAGCCATAAGAAAAGTCATTTCTGGGGAGATCAAGATCCGGGGTCAAGGGAGTGGGGTTTCTACACAGGATGGGTGTTCCCAGCCCAGAATAAGACCAGGTCTCTTGATGAGGTTCTGTTCAGTTTTCTCTACCTGCCTTGAGCTCTGGGGACAATACAAGCAATGGAGCTTCCAATTAGTCCCAGTATCTCTGCCAATCCCTGACTTACTTAGAAACAAAACAAGACCATTATCTAATCCAATTACCTCAGGAGCTTGAAACCTTGGAAGATTTCTTCTAATATCTTCTTGGCTACCACAGTAGCTGTTTCCTGCTTGGTGGGGAAAGCCCCAACCCATCTAGAGATAGTATTTACATGTACTAGAGGGTATCTCTATTTTCCTGGCTTAACTTCTGCAAAATTAGCCTTCCAATATACTTTAGTCTGTTCTCCTCTAGGTATTTTGCCTGTTAACTCTTGACCACATAAGCATTTACTTGCTGGCATACCTTACACTGTTCTACTATCTCTCTGGCCCAAACCTGAAGTTCATTATATATATCTTAGATTCCTTGACTGCTTGGATGAGCAGTCTGTGCATTTGGCTTAATAAGTCTTTTGCTGGCTTTCCAGGGAGCATAGTTCTCTCTTCTTGTGTGTGCCATTGTCCTTTCTTCTCTAGGTAATAGTTGGTAGGGTAGCTAGCAATATGAATCCTTTCTTTTTCCATGTGTTTTAAGTGAGGCCATTCTTAATCTAGTCCCATTCCCCAGCAGGTGTCTCTTGCAGGCCCATAACCGGATAAGCTCATTCACGTACACACACACAACACACACACACACACACACAGGGAGAGAGAGAGGAGAGAGAGAGAGAGAGAGAGAGAGAGAGAGAGAGAGAGAGAGAGAAAGAGAGAGAGAGAGAGAAACTTTCAGTGTTAAAATTCTATAACCAAAGCTGCTTAAAGGAGAAAGAGATTTATAATTATTAATTATTATTATTATAGCTCATTCTCTTTGAACAACTCAGGCTTAGGAGTACTTGTATTTCTGAATTAATTCCAAGTCAAGAGTTACAAACAATCCTTTTTATCACTTGTTATCCTCAAAGTTTTTCTACTGCTCTGCTATTTATTTTTGTAGAGCACAAATAGCCTGTGTGCATGCCTCAGAGTACTCTTTATTGTTCCTGCATTTGTTGTCTTGTCTTTCCTAAAAAGGGTCTAATGTCCTTGAAGATGTGTTTTCAACTTCTTTGTTTATTAATGTGTATCCAACAACTGCAAAACTACCCAAGTGTAAAGACAAGAAAATTTACATTATTAGAGTGGCATTAATAGCATCCAATGCTAACCTGTAAATCAGGGATATGGAAGGTATTTCTGATTGTAAAGTTTTCTTCTTTAAATTTTAGCTTTGGAAAATTGTCTGTTGTCAGTGTGAACATGGGCTACAAAGATAATTTATTATTCTTTCTGTGTGTATATGTTTGTTTATGGGTGTATACATGTTTGTGTATGTATGTCTGTATACCTGTATGTTTGAGAGAAACAGAGACAGAATACATACATAGGTGTTTGTGATAGTTACATTGTAATCCTTATAAAACCTAGACTAGAAATACATGGCAGAAAAGCAATTTTCAAAGCTAAGGAAAGAAATAAGAATCCAAACACCCACAAGAATTTCAGAAGATAAAATAGAGAAGAAGTAAGTTCAATTTTCCCCTGAGCATTATAGTCATGTAATTGTGATAAAAGAATCTTCATTTTGACTAAATTAATTATCAAATAGAAGATACCTCTTTAGGCACATCAAGAATAAGCCCATTGACTTTTATCTGGTAGTTTAGATCTCAACATTTCCAAGAAACACAAATTTGTGAGAAGACATGGCAGCTTGGTCTCCAAAACTGTGACTTTAGGAATTTTTTCTTGTTTTTTTTTTTTATTTTTCATTTTTTATTGGTTATTTTATTATTGACATTTAAAATGTTATTGCTCTTCCCAGTTTCCCCTCCACAAACCCTCTATGCCCTCCCTCTGCTTCTCTGAGAGTGCTCCCCCACCTGCCCACTCATTCCTGCCTCATTTCCCCTAGCATTCCCCTTCCGTGGGTCATCAAGCCTCCACAGGACCAAGGAGCTCCTGTCCCAGTGATGCCCAATAATGCAGTCCTCTGCTACATATCCATCTGGAGCCATGGGTCCCTCCATGTGTACTCTTTGTGTTGGTGGTTTAGTCCCAGGGAGCTTTGGTGGGTCTGGTTGGTTGATATTGTTCCTCTTCCTATGGGGTTATAAACCCCTTCAACTCCTTCAGTTCCAGCCCTAACTTCTCCATTGGAGTTCCAGTGCTCAGTTCTATGTTTGGCTATGTGCATCCATATCTGTATTAGTCAGGTTCTGGCAGAGCTTCTCAGAGGACAGCTATACCAGGTTCGTGTCAGCAATTGCTTCTTGGCATCAGCAATAGTGTCTGGGTTTGGTGTCTGCAGATGGGATAGATCCCTAGGTGAGGTACTCTGGATGGCCTTTCCTTCAGTCTCTGCTCCACCCTTGTTCTTACACTTCCTTTTGGCAGGAGGAATTCTGAATTAATATTTTTGATGTGGGTGGATGGCCCAATCCTCAATTGGGGCTGGATATGGTTTCTAAAAGTTCTATCTCCCTTTGCTTGGTATTTTGGCTAATGTCCTCCCATTGGGTCCTGGGAACCTCTTGGGACCCTGACATCTGAGACTTTCTAGTGGCTATTACCAGTTCCCCTTCCCCACTTACTCTCCTTCTTTAATTTTGGATTTTTTTTTTTTGTTTTGTTTTTCAAAAACAAAATTTTTTTTTGGGGTATCCAAAACCAAAAAAAGCTTTTACTAAAACTCACTCTTTTAGCCATGCAGGCCCACCCTCAACCAGGGTTCTGTGCAGGGTTTCTTTCATTCTTAAGTTTTAAAAAGAGTGTTTTCACTACTGACAGGCTCTTGTTTTTTTTTTTTTTTTTTTTGATTTCTTCATTTATTTTAAAATTAGTGATTCTCTGTCATGTGTTTTGTCTGGCTAGATTTTCACCAACTTTTAGTGTTTCCCCCCTTTCTTTGGGGAATGTTACTTCGGGAAAAGAGAAGCATTTTAGTTTTATGAGAACCCCTCTGGCCAATTGTTGACTTTAATTGCGGGTTTAAAGGGGAAAGTCCCTTTCAAAAATTTGTTTTCCCTTTTAAAACATTTATCTTGAAAAGTATTTCCCCTTCATTTTTTTTTTTGCAGTTTCATAAAAGATATCAAGACGTACTGTGAGAAAAAAAGAGCCAATAGAAAAGAAGGGGAAACCCATCAAATCTCTTTTTCAATGTAAAAATTTAAAAAAGAAACTAAATCCCCCATTTTTGGGATGGGGAAAAAACCCCAAGAGCCTTTTACCAGCCTATGCCTCAAAAAAGGGGAAAGGGTTGCATATAAAAAAGGCAAGGAATCTTGAGTTAATGAGAATAGAAGGAAAAAATTAAAAAGCAGGAAATCCAAAAAGATGAGTTTAAAGGCCCAGTTACATTTATAAAACCAATTGTTCATAAATTTTTTTTCCGGGCATACCCATGACTGGACCAAATTTTCCAAAAATTTTTAAAACATAAAAAATCATCAAGCAGTTTTTAAAAATTAAAATGGTACTTTGTATATGTATTGTGAAAAGAGGAAAAAAGGGCCCAGTGAAAGCTTTTAAAAATTTGCAGAAGTCACTTATTTCCCCATTTCTCTTTGGTTTTGCAAAATTCCCACAAGCTGTCTCTTTTCTTTGGACTTTTTGTCAATCTTTTTTTAAATTTTATAATTCATTCTGCAAACTTTTGTATCTAGCTTTGTTTTAAAGGTGTAAATCTTCAAACCTGTGGCACTGCAGTGTTGTGGTGTAAACATTTGGAAAAAGAATCGGGTTTAAAATGGTTGTCTTACTGAATGTATCCCTAGTAAAGCATTCCCCTTCCCCAAAAACCCCCCCCAAACTCTCCTCTAAACTGCCTTGGAAAACTAAATATATACATCTATTTTCCATGACCCTTTTTGTTTCTCTTCATAATTTCTGAGTTCCCTAGGGGACTAAGTAACGTTGAAAAAAAACCCTTTAAAAAAAGTATGGCCCCAAAATTTAACCCTTTTCCCCCTTTTTGAGGATGAATTTTCTCAGAAAACAGAAAGCTTAAAAACCCCAGTTTTTTTAGAAGTCACCACTGTTTTGGGGATTTTTTCTTATGCAATTTTTAAAAATGATAAATAATAAACCAAGAAATTTTTATATATTATAACTGAAATGATATTTTTTTGATGATTCTGCCCGGCATAAAATTCACATTCTTGTAAAGGCCCATCCTAGACTCAGAGAGGGTTCTAAAAGGGGAAGGGTTTTTTTTGTCAGCTGTGAAATTTAAAAATTTGAAGTAAATTTTTTGGGGGTTCCATGCTGACAGCATTGTGTTTCTCTAAAGGGACAGTTTATCTAAACATTTTTAGCTCTTTACAAACCCAAAAAGGCCCAAGGTTTTATTTCCCATAAAAATTTTAATTGTTCCTTTTTGGTTATGATAAAAAATCACCCTTTTTTATGACTTTACCCCATTTGATTCTTGAAAAGACAGCAAGTATTTAAAAATATTATTATATATTTATATATACTATTTTTTTTATCATAGTAATAAAATTCCCAGAGATCTGGCAAAATTTTGTAAGCCCAGACAAAAAACCCAGCTGGGTGAGACCCATCTCTGAATCCCCTTCTCACCTTACCTAGGCCCTTTATACTAGCTCTTTTCCCGGCTGATCTTAAACCCTAGGAACCCTCCCAAAGGGGTTTTTTAAGCTTAAAAAATCTTGCTTGAGATAAATCACCCCCTTTTAAAAACAAATTGTCTCCTTCCTTTTTTAAATCTTTATGGAAAAGTGGCTCATAATTTTGAAGCTCCTCGGGTTTGCTAGTTTTCTGTAAAGTCCTGATGAAATTCATATTGCATTTTATGTTTACACAGTTAAAGAAATTATACATTCTTGAAGCCCCTGGGTCTTCAGAGTTTTTTTCCCTACAGATTTAAGACCCTTGGTCTGGAGGGTAACAGTGGGGCTCCAATTTTTATTTAAGGAGTTTGGGGAAAATTCTCCCCCCCGGGAAACCTCATAATTTTTTTTAATTATCAGGGAAAGGTCATAAACTGGGCAGGGAGAACATCTCCCAAAGAAGGAACGTAAACCCTGTTCTTTTACATACAAAAAACTTTACCCTAAAAAACGGGGCGAAATAAATGGGGGGCCAAAAGCTCGGGCTGGGGGAGCCCCCAGGGTTGGAAGTGTAAAAATGCTGCCCCACCCAGAGCAGACTGCAGGGCCCTCAGCACTTTTTTCTAATCTCCTGAAAATGGTTAAAGTGGGGGAAAAATTTTTCCCCCTTTGCAATTTTTAAAAAGGGCCGGGTTTAAGGGCAAACATGATAGCCCTCTTCTGTATAAAAATTTTCCCTGTCACAATCACAATTCATTTTTTATATTTAAAGAAAAAAAAAACTCAAAGGAAAGTTTGGGGAAAGCATTATTAAAAACCCCAAAGATTTTACTGTTGGTTTGCAAATCTTTAAAACCCAAAACCCTTTTAAAAATGGAAAAGGGGGGGCAAAAAACAAAATTTTTTGAAAAAATTTTTTAAAATTCTTTTTACCCTTTTTCTTTTTTTGAGATTATATTAGGAAAATTTTAAAAATTTTTACTTTTTTAAAACTTTTTTGGCAAGATAAAAAAAATATCTAAATTATTTTTTACAATGTTCCCAGGGTTTAAAAAACCTCTATTTCTTCCCCCCTTTATTTTTTCCTTCAACTTTATAAGAAATTTAATGAAAAAATTGGTTTTTAAAATAAGTAATAATATGGGTAAAAAAGAAAAAAAATAAATAGTAGATTTTTTAAAAGGTTTTTTTCCGGGAAAGGATTTCCCAAAACACCACTTGGGGTTTAACAGGATCCTAATTTGAATGATTTTCCCGGGAAAAGGGAAAAATGTGGGTGAATTATGTAAAGAAACTTATTAAACCCTTGACTTATTGAAAAAATAGTTCTTTTAGTCTAAGAATAAGAACTTTCAATTGCTGTAAAAATTTCCCCCCTTTGGAAAATTAGAATTTAAAATTTTTTAAAATTAAAAAACATATAAACTTCCGAACGTTAGGGTTTTTGGGGTTTATTCAATCTACCAAAAATATTTTTTAACATTTTAAGGGTCCCGGTTATCAGAAGATTGAAATTTAAAAAGATAAAAACATATGCTCTACCCCCTGAACCCAATTCACAAAAAACCATATAAAAAATAGTAAAATGAAGGTTTTATGACTCCCAATGGGTGTTTTTTTGGAAAAAATCAAAATTGGGGGCAGGGTTCCTGGGGCTTAAAGGGTTAAACCCCCATCTATTTTAATTTCCAATAAAGTTCAAAGTTAAAGTGAATTGTGATTTAAGTGAGCCTTAGCTTACCGGGACACTTCCGGGAGGTGAAAAAGAGAGAATAAACTGATGCAAAAAGCAAGGGGAAATTTTTAAATGACCCCTTTTTGGCTTTGGGGGGTTAGATGTTGGGTGCAGCGGGCTTGGAACGTAAACCCACCCCAGAGGTTCCACGAAGGGGGGTGTTTCAAAAATTTTTTAGACCCAGAGGGAAGAGACCCCAGAGGGGAGAGCAAAGAGGAAGGAGTAGAGGCTGGCCAGGACCACGGGGGAAAAGGGGGAAAGGGGAAAAAGGGAGAAGGGGACCTGAAGGCCATGTGGGAAATAACAGGAGCAACGGGAGAAAGAGGGAAGGAGGGGTGCAGACAACCCCCTTTAATAGTGAGGCAGGCCTACCGGGGCCTTTGCCTTTAAAACCTTTTGGGGGAAAAACCCTACCGGGCCCGTTGCCATTTTGACGGTGGAGGTGGGGTTTAGGAAGAAATCAAACTTTTCCCCCTTTTTTGGTTTAATTAAAAAAGAAATATTTAGAAAAGGGGGTTGAGGGGCGATCAACATGGTATCTGGTACTTCCTGCGGGCCCATTGGGGGTAACGTTTTTCTTTTTGGGGGAAAAACATGGGTATGGGGATGTTTTTTCCAGCCCCTGCTGCCCAGGGTCTATGGAACCTTGAAGATAGGTCAAAAAGGGAACAGTTTGTGTGTGTGACGGAGAGGGAAGCATCTGGAATTGGCTTTTTGGGTTAACCTTGTTTTTGGATGTCCCTTTGGACTTGATAAGATTTTAAGGATTAAGTTTAAAAGTACTTTGTGGGGACAAAAATTTTTTTCTAAAAACTACATTTAAACCCCTGAGGGATCCCCCCTTTTGTAATGCTAGTAAGTGGGAACTTTTGGGGAAAGAAATACTTATCTGGAGGGCCCTTCATTTAGTAATGAGGGGTTTAAGATCTGAGGGGGTTTTCCTGTAGCTTATTTGTTTAAAAAAAAAGACAACGCTTTTTTTAAAACAAAAACGAGCAGAGAAAGTCTTTAAAAATGAGCCTTTTTTGGGGATCCTATTTTTAAATTGTTTTATCAGATTTTAAGGCAAATTTCATGGGAAAACCTCAGAAAATTTTTTAAAAAACCGGGGGGGATGGCAAGAAGAAGAAATATAAAGCTTTTTAATTGTGAAAATTTGGGGAAGGTTTTTAAACAGTTAATACCCCTGTAAAAGCTTATTTGGTAATGTAGTCAGAAGCCCTGGGGAAAGAGAAAACAATTTCCCTTTTTTTATTATATTAATGACAGAGTCCAAAAAACCCAAAATTCCCCCGGGTCTCCCTCTTTGGGGTTTAAGCGGGTTTTTTCAAGTCCCCCGGGGGGGTTTTTTTTTTGTTTTTTTTTTTTTTGGGGGTTTGGGGGTTTTTTTGTTTTTTTTTTTTTAACGGGGGAAAAAGGAAAAATGTTGACATGGGAAAATGGCCTTCCCCCTTTGGGTTTTCCCCCAAATCAGGGGGTTTAGAGTGTCCGGTTCAGTCAACTGCATTTGTTTCAATATACAATCCAGGCGTATTCTAGGAGTCCAGTGTCCAAGTTTCGAAAACCACTTGGGTCATTTTGTTGGAGGCTTTTTGGGGAATTCGTCAGTAATAAACTATTTAAGTTAGTATTAGCAGCTTCTGACAAGATTGAGAGCCATTGGATTGGTTGAATGGAATAGAATTCAATAGCAGTAGTATAAATCTATTGGGCGGTTGGAAAGAGCCTTAAGTAAAATTTGGCCCGGCTGTATAGGCAGGAGAAAAGCCACACGTTTGTATTAGCAAAAGAAATTTTGGCTAGGATTTGAAAAAAAAAGAAAGTGGTAAACGGGGGCATTTATGGATGTACTGCTGGAGGGTGCTGCCCCAATTTGGTCTGTGTGTGGCGAGGCAGCAAAAAAAGTCATTGCTCAGTGCCTTTGGCGTTGCAGTGAGCTAGGAAAAAGCAAGCATGTCCCATATCATAGCAAAAATTCATGTTTAGTTGTTTTTTGTGGTGGAAGGCACCGCTAACACTCACTTTACAGGTCCCTGGCAGGGAGGGAGAGAGACCCCTCCCTCAATGCTCAGGCAGCTAAAGCCCCCCCTTTTTGAGGATGGTTGTGGGGTTTGGGGGAAAGAAAATCCCCAGAGTGGTCCCTGGCGGGATGTTTGGAGGAAGACCCAGAGAGAGCTAAAAAACCACAGAAAGGGGGAAAGGGAGCAAGCTTTGGGCCCGGACCAGCTTCCCTTTTCCCGGCAAAATGGAGGACCCGGCCAAAGAGGGGCAAAGGCGGGGGGGTTAGCAAACCAGGCCCAGATTGCCCCCTTTTCTCAGGCAAACCAACTGAAGTAAGTGGGCCAGGCAGCCGCAGATGGCAGAGGGGAGGGGGGGAGAAGCACATGAAAAGGCTGACTCTTGGAAGGGATGCTGGGGACTAGAAGGTGGTGCCTCAAGGAAAGCCAAACCAGTTCTAGGCTTGGTAGTGAGCATGGATATCCTTTGGTAGCTGGTCTGATGCAAACCCCGCAGACATTCTGCCCGGTCTCAGCAATTTCCCCCATTTTGGTTTAAATTAAAAAAGAAAGATTAGAAAGAGGTGGGAGTTGAGCAGGTTTCATGCTAAAGAGAAACCCGGGGTGGTGACAGGCAAGAACACATGGAAGGAATTAATGAAGGTAGGTAAATAATCGAACTTTGGGGATTTTTTCATTTACCAGACGGCAGGCTGTAAGTGTTAAGACCCCTTTAAGTGGCTAATTTAAATCTGTTATCTAGAGGATACTTGATTCCAGACCTTTTTTCAGAGGTGTATCAATTTGGAAGGCCTCAACTCAGGCTTTAATCTTATAGGTTTGAGGGTTTTTCGTAGACAAACCCAGTGGGGTGTTGCTGGTACAGACAAAGACGAGTAACCCATTTCGAAGGGGTTTTGGTCGTTATCTAGCTTCAATCGGGTCCTGAGAGAAATACTGAAACGAAAAAAAATTTGGCTCAGACCAGATATTCTGGTCATCATGGGAATACCTGGGGGCCTCCTTGGAGCTCTGGAGTCCACCAGAAAATAGCTACCTGGTACCCGGGTTTCCAACAGCTGCAAGAGCTTTGGTGGACTATTTCTGAGAAAGGGAATCACACAAAGGCCAAAGGCATAAGTCATAGATCAGTAGAGGCCAGTCATATGGACTGGGGCAATGGAAAGCCAACCCCTTTGCCGGGAAAAAGTTTGGCCAGGCCCTATGGGGTCCAGGGTCCCCCCTTCCAAAAGAAACTCCTTAAAAAGTAAGCCAGAGTGTGTTTTCGAGTGTTGCGGTTGGTAACAGGAATATGGAAATAGGGAGATCTGCGTGGGTACCCAGGGGCACCCTGGGTACAAACTCAGGGTGGAAGTTTGGCGAGCTTTGAAGGGATGGGGGGTTGTCTGCAGCAGGGATGTTAATTTACATGCCTGGTGTTTGGGTTTGGGAGCAGGGAGATGAAAATCTGGTGGTTAGCATGGCTGTGGGGTGCCTGCCGGTCGCAGCAGCCTGAGCCCGGCGGCTGGGCTGCACGGGTCTTGAGGTCCCTGAAAGTTTTTCATATCCCGGGTTTCAGCACCATTGTTAGTTTTCGGAGCAGCAGCTTGGAAACAGGGTAACACCAGGAAGTGGTTCCATGAAGGGGGGGGGTTTTTAGGGCAGATGGAAGAGATCCAGAGGAGAGGCAGAGAGGTAGAGGAGAGGGGCTGGCCATGACCACGTGGAGAGAGGGGGAAGGGAAGGGAGGGGGGGGGACCCCGAAAGGCCCTGGGAATCAAAGGAGAAGAGAGCCAAGAGGGGGAAGGAGGGGTGCAGACCCCTCTTTTATAGTGGGCAGGCCTACCTGGCCGTTGCCTTTTAACTGTGGGGAGGAGCAAACCCGGGGCCATTGCCAGGTAAGTGGAGGTGGAGTTTAGACAGGAATCCCAACTTTGGGGGTCTCCTGAAAGAGAGGTGGTGACCCGGCAGGTTTTGTCAGTTTTTTATACAGTTAAAGGGGTTGACTAGAGAATCGTGTTTGGCACAATTTTTGGCAAACAGTGTGCTTTTATACTGATTGGTTTTGGGAATGAGGTGGCAAGGACCCCCTCCTTTGTTGTAGGTGGCAAGGGTTGGTCGTTTCCTGGGGATGTGTCTACCTGCTCGGGACTTTCCCACCCGCAGATGGGCTCCCTAATTTTGGTTGAGGAATGTTAATTTAGCCTCTTGTCTGAAATGGGGGAATTTAATCCAGCAAGTGTCCTCTGACTGAGGAATATTAATTAGCCCTCCCATGGGGGTGGGGGGAAGATGTTTCCAAGCTGCTCTTTTTTTTCCCCCTTTTCTTTGTGCATGCTTCAATTCTTCAAGCCATTTTGGGTTGTTTTTGCAGCTTATATCTTGATCCTCTTACCAGCTTTGATATATTTGTCTCGGGACCATCAACTGTATTGCACCTATGCAATCTTTAATAAAAAAAAACTAAGCGGGATTTAAAATGCAAGGGTCAAAAATAAGAGGCAGGAACAAAAATTATTCTGGTTTTAAAAATGTAGAAATCAAGTAGTAAACCAAGGAGAGTTAGTTGTTAAACCCAAAAACTCAAACCATCTTTGGGCCCTTTCTATCTATTATCTATCTATCTTTTATTATCTATTATCTATCTATCATTATCTTTCTCTTCTTGGGCTAAATGTCTCTCGCCCGCTTTGACACTGAATCCTTAAAATATCTTCCTCTCACCCCCCTGGATGGTTCTCCAGTATGGCCTTCTCAATTATTACCCCATAGTAGCACAGAAAAAAAGTACCTGTCCCCCCCACACTTTCACTGTGGGGCTGCTGCTGGCTCCTCTCTTCGGGGGTGCACACATTTTGGGGGTTTTTTATCAGGACACTTTTCCTTTTGGGTGTAGCACCTAAGTCCCACCCTTAAGGCGCTTCTGGGGGCACAGTTTAGTTTAAAAAGTAACGGGTTCCGGGTATTTGGGGTTAATTTCTGCCCTGTGTCTCTCAGGTGGGGTATCCCAGGGGTCAAGGCCTGAAGTTAAATTTTCAGAGATCAAAGACAAGGTCTGGCCCACCCCGGCACAAAGCAGGAAATTCCCCTGTAGTGGACCAAGCACAATTCCAGTGGCCTGAGAGGGGACTTGCCAAGTCACTTTGTTAGAGTTGTGGGGGATGCTGGGCTCAGCTGGGAAGATATACATAGCCTCTTAAAAGGTTCTTTGGCCTTACAGATGGCAAGTGATCTTGAGCTTGAAGGGGGTTGCTCAGGTGTTGGCTGTCTCCCGTTTGGCGTTATTCCATCTACTTTAATGAGGTGGAATGGCCAAAGCACCAGGTAATGGCCTTTTGACATTCTTATTCTTGGGAATTCTTGGGGTACCTACATTTACAAGGACAAGTGTAAGTCACAATTCCTGGTGGCTGATCTGGAAAGCTTACAATCGAGCCAATAAAGAAAAAATTTATTTTCTGGGAGATCAAGATCCGGGGTTTAAAGGGGAGGGGTTTTCCACACAGGATGGGTGTTTCCCCGCCCCGAATTTAAAACCAGGAAAGGGAACTGCCCAGGTAGTTCTTGGTTCGAGGGCAATTTAGTTTCGGTCCCCTGATGAGGTTTTTGTTCATTTTCTCACCTGCCTTGAGCTCTGGGGACAATACAAGCAATGGAGCTTCAATTAGTCCCAGTTCTCTGCCAATCCTGATTACCTTAGAAACAAAACCAAGACCTTATCTAATCCAATTACCTCAGGAGCTTGAAACCTTGGAAGATTTCTTCTAATATCTTCTTGGCTACCACAGTAGCCGTTTCCTGCTTGGTGGGGAAGCCCCAACCATTCTGGATAGTATTTACATGTAATAGAGGGTTTCTGTATTTTCCCTGGGCTTAATTCTGCAAAATTTAGCCTTCCAATATTCTCTGTCTGTTCTCCCCTAGGTATTTTGCCCTGGTAATTCTTGGGGGCCCCATAAGCATTTACTTGCTGGCATACCTTACATGGGTTTTACTATTCTCTGGCCCAAAAACCCAAGTTCATTATTATATCTTAGATTCCTTGACTGCTTGGATGTGCCAGTCTGTGCATTTTTGGGTTAATAAGTCTTTTTCTGGCTTTCCAGGGAGCATAGTTCTCTCTTCTTGTGTGTGCCTTGTCCTTTCTTCTCTAGGTAATAGTTGGTAGGGTAGCTTGCAATTGAATCCTTTCTTTTTCCATGTGTTTTAATTGGGGGCCTTCTCTTAATCTAGTCCCATTCCCCGCAGGGTCTCTTGCCGGCCCTTAACCGGGATAAGCTCATTTACGTACACACACACACACAACACACAAACCCCACACCACACCAGGGGGGGAGAGAGAGAGAGAGAAGGGAGGGGGAGAGGAGAGGGAGAAAAAGAGGGGAGAGAAAGAGAGAGAGAGAGAAAACTTTCAGTGTTAAAATTCTATAACCAAAGCTGCTTTAAAGGAGAAAGAGATTTATAAAATTTTTAATTTTTTTTATTATAGCTCATTCTCTTTGAACAAACCCCAGGCTTAGGAGGTACTTGTATTTCTGAATTAATTCCAAGTCAAGAGTTCAAACAATCCTTTTTATCACTTGTTATTTCCTCAAAGTTTTTTTACTGTTTTGCTATTTTTTTTTGTAGGCACAAATAGCCTGTGTGCATGCCTCAGAGTATTTTTTATGTTCCTGCATTTGTTGTCTTGTCTTTCCTAAAAAGGGTCTAATGTCCTTGAAGATGTGTTTTCAAAAAACTTTGTTTAATTAATGTGTATCCAACAACTGCAAAAACTACCCAAGTGTAAAGACAAGAAAATTTACATTTTTAGAGTGGCATTTAAAAAGCATCCAAGCAAACCTGTAAATCAGGGGATTTGGAAGGTTTTTTGATTGTAAAGTTTTCTTCTTTAAATTTTAGCTTTGGAAAATTGTCGTTGTCGTGTGAAAATGGCTACAAAGATAATTTATTATTCTTTTTGTGTGTATATGTTTGTTTATGGGTGTATACATGTTTGTTTTATGTATGTCTTTATACCTGTTGTTTGAGAGAAACAGAGAAGAATTTCATTCATAGTTGTTTGTGATAAGTTACATTGTTCCTTTTAAAACCAGACTAGAAATACATGGCAGAAAAGCAATTTTCAAAAAATAAGGAAAGAAATTTAAAAATCCAAAAACCCACAAGCTTTTAGAGATAAAATAAGGAAGAAAAGTTCAATTTTCCCTGAGCATTATGTCATGTAATTGTGATAAAAGAATCTTCATTTTGACTAAATTAATTTCAAGTAGAGATACCTCTTTTGGCACATCAAGAAATAAGCCATTGATTTTTTCTGGTTAGTTTTTGATCCCCAAACATTTCCAAGAAACCAAATTTGTGAGAAGGCATGGCGTTGGTTCCAAAAACTTTGACTTTTGGAATTTTTTTCTTGTTTTTTTTTTTTTTCTTTTTTTAAAGGTTTATTTTATTATTGACATTTAAAATGTTATTGCTTTCCCAGTTTCCCTCCACAAACCCTCTATTTCCCCCCCTGTTCTCTTTAGGGGTGCTCCCCCACCTGCCCCTCATTCCTGCCTATTTCCCCTAGCTTTCCCCTTCCGTGGGGGCATCAAGCCTCCACAGGGCCAGGAGCTCCATGTCCAGTGGGTCAATAATGCAGGCCTCTGCTACCTATCCATTGGAAACCATGGGTCCCTCCATGTGTACTCTTTTGTTGGTGGGTTTTAGTCCCAGGGAGCTTTGGTGGGTCTGGTTTGGTTGATATTGTTCCCCTTCCTATGGGGTTATAAACCCCTTCCGCTCTTCAGTTCCAGCCCCCCAACTTTCCAAAGGGGTTTTCCCGTCTCAGTTCTATGTTTGGCTATGTGCATCCTATCTGTATTAGTAAGGTTCTGGCAGGCTTTCAAAAGGACAGCTATACCAGGTTCGTGTCCCGCAATTTTTCTTGGCTCAGCTTAGTGTTGGGTTTTTGGTGGTTGCAGGGGATAGATCCCTAGGTGAGGTACTCTGGAAGGCCTTTCTTAAATCTCTGCTCCACCCTTTTGTTCTTTCATTCCTTTTGGCGGAGGAAATTTGAATTAATATTTTGATGTGGGTGGATGGCCGTCCCTCAATTGGGGGCTGGATATGGTTTCTAAAAGTTCTATCTCCCCTTTGCCTTTTGGTTTTTGGCTAATGTCCTCCCCATTGGGTCCTGGGAACCTTTTGGGGCCCCGAATCTGGACTTTCTAGGGCTTTTACCAGTTCCCCTTCCCCCCTTCTAAATCTCCCTTTTTTCAAATTCCTGACCCTCTGTACTTCTTCGCCAATTTCCTCTTGTATTCTGAACCGCCTGTCTTTTCCTTCCCCCTTTTCTTTCCCTTCCAAAATCACTCATCCCTGTACTTCCCATAATTATTTTCCTTCCGGCTTTGGGGTAAAGGACCGTTAGCACCATTTTTTTGCTGTGGCCTTTTTTTTCTTGGAATTTTTATATTTTATCCCATTCTAGACATCATTCAGCATAAAATTAGGCTTGCAGTTAAAGGGGGCTCTTTTAGGATTTGAACTGCCTGGAATAGTCTTACGTATCATTTTTTAAAGTGCTAAGCAATCAAGACAAAGAAAAGAATTTATATAGAATAGGGCCCAAAAATGAGAATCAAATAATACAACTTGCAAGATCTGCACTGTGACCAATCTAGCATTTCTACTAGAAATGTTGACCACCCTCAAAAGGTGTGAAAAGCTATGAGCAGCAGAAAGGCTGTTAACTAAATAACTGTCTACATGGGTAGAAGGACAAGAAAGGGATTTTTACTGAACTCCATGCTGCAGGAAAAACAAGTATCTTAAAAAGACAATTGCATCATGCAAAATCAGCAGGTTGACAAGGTCTTGCATGTATGTTACAGAAGACCTGAGAACATCTTAAAGGAATTGAAAGAAATGATCTCTTCAATTTGGAAAGTAGACTAGAGTTCGTGGCTATCCAAAATCACTGGGAAAAATCCAACAGTGGATAAATGAAGGAATAAATAGATCAGGGAACTTAAAATGATACAACTTGCAGTAGGTGTAGACTCTTAGTTCTTTCTTAGAGAATACTTTGTATATAATTCTCTTATATAAATATGAATGCTGACAGTGAATGAGCAGAAGGGATATAGGCTGTTCATTCAAGTGTGTAGTGTTGTGCTTGAAATTTACAAAATTGTATGTTGGTCTTAGGTGGTTGCGAAAAAGGGGGGAGTATATGGGAAGAAGATTACTCAGGCAGGCCAGAGTCCTTTACTATCTGTCAAATACTATTGACAGAAAATCAATTCCAGAGCAAAAGACTGTTGAAAGGTAGAAGCATCAGGAGGAGCATTATACTTGGCAGATCTGAATAGGCCCTTCTCTTCTTAACCCTTTAGCCAGATGCCAGCTCTTCCTAATCATATGTCAGAGTTCAGGTGAAGCCTACCTAAAAAGTTCAGAGAGCTGTCCCTTAGATTATAGGCTTGGAAAGGAAACAATGACGCATCCGTGCTACTCTACACAACCCTGTGCTTTGGAAAAAAACAACACATATTCCGCAAGGCTTGTTCAGGCGTGTAACATCATTGCCTAAGCTGTGACTAATGTCCAGTTTAGATGCAGAGTCATTAACTGAATCCATAGTTTATTGAAGGAAGTAAGAGTATCTCTATGAAAGTGCTAAATCTCTGTAAAATTTTCATTACATAAATTTCAACTAAACATAGTGGGCATGTGGCCCTGTTGCATGTTGAAATATCTTCTGGGGGTATATACCCAGGGGGGTATAGCTGGGTCCTAGGTAACACTATGTTCAATTTTCTGAGGTTTCGCCAGACTGCTTTCCATAGTGGTTGTACCAGTTTGCAATCCCACCAACAATGGAGGAGTGTTCCTCTTTCTCCACATCCTCGCCAACATCTGCTGTCACCTGTGTTTTGGATCTTAGCCAATCTGACTGGTGTGAGGTGGAATCTCAGTGTTGTTTTTATTTGCATTTCCCTGATGACTAGGGATGCTGAACACTTCTTTAGATGTTTCTCAATTATTCGAGTTTCCTCAGTTGAGAGTTCTTTGTTCAACTCTCTACCCCCATTTTTTTTTTTCAGAATATATTATTTTTTTTTTTCAGAATCAAGGTAGAATTGTGAAAGACACTGAAATTAGTAGATACAGAATAAAATGGTTCCTTTCTATATAGATTTTTTAAAAAACAGACCTTGTGGCTCATCTTTAACTCTTCATTAACTGTTTTCTGTGTCTTCTCCCTATTCCTCATTCAGCTGTTTAAGCCACAGATCCTGGAGACAATGGATCAGAGAGAATCTTAGCACCTCCATGAAGCACTTAATACCTGTGGTCTTTACTTCTATAAAACATGGAGGTTGAAAATTTTGCAAAGAAGTTATTGTAAAAATTAAATAAATCAATCCAGGATAATACTGACTTGCACACTGAGAATCTGAGTTAAACACAGTTAAACAAGTCTTGAAATTTATGAAGCCACTGAAAGAACTCACCTGACTGTGTTGTGGGTTCCTTCAGAACTCACCGGACTGAGTCATGGACTCTTTAAGATTCAGTCAGGAGAGCCAATCCAATGTGACTTCCTACCAAACTTTCCCACTCACTTTCTTATTCTAGAAATAAATGTCAACTTTCACCTTTCAAAAAAAAAATAAAGAGTTTGTTTTATATTTCCAATAAAACTTATGTTATGGGGTTAATAAAGTAATGATAACTAAAGAAGAAAAGAGCAACATGCAAATATATTTATGGTTTATAATGAATTTTTAAAATATAGAGATTGAAGGCTAGAAATATAGAGAGATGAGGCTCAGAGCTGTGATTTGCTACTTGTCTAGGTTTAGAAATGCAACTAAGGTTCTCCCGCTCCGTGCCTCCCAAATTATAAGTAGACTTACCTCAGAGGACTTGTGGCCATTTTATAATTACTGACATCACCCAGTCAGAAAATAAGCACTGTCACTTGCATAATACCCCATTTTTTAATAGGGTTATTTGATGGTCTGGAATCTGTTTCTTCAGTTCTTTGTATACCTTGGATATTAGCCCTCTATCAGATGTAAGGTTGGTGAAGATCTTTTCCCAGTCTGTTGGTTCCCGCTTTGTCCTGTTGACCGTTATCCTTTGCTTTACAGAAGCTTTACAGTTTTATGAGATCCCATTTGTCAATTCTTGATCTTAGAGCATACGCCATTGGTGTTCTGTTCAGGAAACTTTTCCCTGTGCCCATGTGATCAAGGCTTTTCCCTATTTTCTCTTCTATTAGTTTCAGTGTAGCTGGTTTTATGTGAAGGTCCTTGATCCACTTGGAATTGAGCTTTGTACAAGGAGATAAGTATGGATCAATTTGCAGTCTTCTACAAGTTGACCTCCAGTTGGACCAGCACCATTTGTTGAAAATGCTGTCTTTTTTTCCACTGGATAGTTTGAGCTCCTTTGTCGAAGATCAAGTGACCATAGGTATGGGGGTTCATTTCTGTGTCTTCTATTCTATTCCATTGATCCTCCTGACTGTCTCTGTTCCAATACCATGCCGTTTTTATCAGAAGCTGGAAAGAATCCAGATGTCCTTCAACAGAAGAATGGATACAGAAAATGTGGTACATTTACACAATGGAGTACTACTCAGCTATTAAAAATAATGAGCTCATGAAATTCTTAGACAAATGGATGGAGCTAGAAAATATCATCCTGAGTGAGATGACCCAATCACAAAAGAACACACATGGTATGCACTCACTGATAAGCGGATATTAGCCCCATAACACACAATACCTAAGATGCAATGCATAAACCTCATGAAACTCAAGAAGAAGGAGGAAGACCAAAGTGAAGGTGCTTTTGTCCTTTTTAGAACGAGTATCAAAAGATTCAACCAGAGCTCCCAGGATCTTAAACCTCCAGCCTGAGAACCGACAGGGGCAAGCTGTCCTCTGAGAGGCTCTAACCAGCAGCTGACTCAGACAGATACAGACATCCAGAGCCAAACAGTGGATGGAGCTTGAGGACTCTTAGAGAAGAATAGGGGGAAGGATTGTGGGCCCTAAGGAGATAGGAACTGCACAGGAAGATCAACAGAGTAAACCAACCTGAACCCTTGGAGCTCTCAGAGACTGAATCACCAACCGTGGAGCATACCTAGTCTACACAGATCTAGCCCCATGGGCTGGACCTAGGCCTCCCTGCACATATGTTGTAAATGTGCAGCTTGGTTTCATGCAGGTCTCAAACATCTGGAGTGGGGGCTATCCCAAAACATGCAGCCTGTATATGGAGTATGGTCTTCTAGCTGGGTGCCTCATCTGGCCTCAATGGGAGAGGAAACACCTAGCCTCACAGAGACTTAAAGTGGCAGGGTGGGGGATACAGGAGGAGGGGGTACTCAGAAAACAAGAGATGGGGAAGGATTGTGGGAGGGGGTGACTGGACGGGTTATAAAGTGAATAAGCAAAAAAATAAAATTAAAAAAGGAAAAAAAATAAATTCAACTTTTACATATTTCATCATTTGGTGAAGAATCTGAAAAGATACTAAATAGCTCATCATGAATCTGTGAGCAGGTACATACATTATGACAAAGGAATCCTGGGAAATATATGTGTATTGAAATAAGTAGATCAGGGTGACCTGAGATCAGAGTTATTTTTCTAAGATACATGGTACAGTCAGGCTTCTAAGAACCTCAAAACCACTCTTGCAGCTATATCTCAGTTAAAAAGAACATCAGAAACAAAGTGGTTTGCCTAAAATCTTTAGTCAGCAAGTACTCTCTTTCAACAATATGAATAAGTTTTACTGACACTGAGGTGGAAGTTCTTTCAATGTTGACTAGCTGTCAAAATCTAATATCTTGGTGTAACACTAACAAAGCAAGTAAAAGAACTATATGACAAGAACTTCAAGTCACTGAAGAAAGAAATTGAAGAACCTCAGAAGATGAAAAGATCTTCCATGCTCATGGGTTAGCAGAATTAACATAGTAAAAACAGCCATCTTACGAAAAGCAATCTACAGATTCAATGCAATCAGAATCAAAATTCCAGCTCAATTCTTCACAGAGATAGAAAGAGTAGTTTTCAAATTCATTTGGCATGATGAAAAATCCCAGTATAGCAAAATCTATTCTCAACAATAGAAAACTTCAAAGAGAATTAACATTCCTGAGTTCAAGCACTACTACAGAGCAATAGTGATAACAACTTTATGGAACTAGTACAGAGACAGAAAGGTAGATCAATGGAATACAATAGAAGACCTAGAATTAAACCCACACACTTATGGTCATCTGATATACTTTTTATATATATATGGATATTTTATTTTTTACATTTCAAATGTCATCCCCTTTCCCAGTTTCCCCTCTGAAAACCCCATTCCATTCCCCTCCCCTGCTTCTATGAGGGTGCTCCCCCACCCATGCACCCACTCCCACCTCACCACCTTGGCATTCCCCTACACTGGGGCATTGTGTCTTCACAGGATGGTCATCTGATATTTGACAAAGAAACCAAAACCATCCAGTGGACCAAAGACAGCATTTTCAACAAATGGTGCTGGCTTAAGTGGCCGTAGGCTTGTAGAAGAATGCAAATTGATTTATTCTTATCTTCTTGTTCAAAACTCAAGTCCAAGTGGATCAAGGACCTCCAGATAAAGCCGAATACACTGAATCTAATAGAAGAGAAAGTGGAGAAGAACCTTGAAGACATCTGCACAGGGGAAAACTTACTGAGCACAACACCAATGACTCGTGCTCTAAGATCAACTACTGAAAAGTGGGATCTCATAAAGTAGAAACACCTCTGTAAGGCAAAGCACACTGTTAATAGGACAAAACAGCAAACTACAAATTGGGAAAAGATATTTACCACTCCTATATCTGATAGAGGGCTAATATCCAATATACACAAAGAACTCAAGAACTTAGATTCCAGAGAACCAAATAACTCCATTAAAAATGGCCTACAAAGTTAAACAATTTTTAATTGAAGAATCTTGAATGGCAGAGAAGCACCTAAAGAAATGTTCAACATCCTTAGTCATCAAGGATATGCAAATAAAAATGACCCTGAGATTCCATCTCATACCAGTTAGAATGGCTAAGATCAAAAACTCAGGTGACAGATGCTGGCAACGAAGTGGAGAAGGAGGAACACTCCTCCATTGCTGGTGGCATTGTAAACTGTCCAAACACTCTGGAAATCAGTCTGGTAGTTCCACAGAAAATTGTACATAGTACTACATGGGCACCCAGCTATATCACTCCTGGCCATAGGCCCAAATGATGTTCCAATATATAACAAGGACACATGCTCTACTATTTTCATAGCAACCTTATTTATAATAGTCAGATGCTGGACACAACCCAGATGTCCCTCAACAGAGAAATGGATACAGAAAAGGTGGTATATTTACACAATGGAGTACTACTTAGCTATTAAAAACAATGACTTCATGAAATTCACAGGCAAATGGAGGGAACTAGAAAATATCATTTTGACTGAGGTAACCTAGTCACAAAAGAATACAAATGATATGTACTCACTGATGAGTGGATTTTAGCCCAAAAGCTTGGAATACCCACAATAAAACTCTCAGATCATATGAATCTCAACAAGAAGGAAGACCAAAGTGTAGAAGCTTTAGTCTTACATAGAAAGGGGAACAAAATAATTATGAGAAGTAGAGGGAGGAAGTGATCTGGAAGGGTGAGAGGAGGGGGAGGATAAAAGGGGGTCAAGATCAGGTGTGGGAGGAGATTGGGGAGAAGTTCACTGGATCAAGAAATTTAAAGGAGGCATATAGTAGTGGGGGATGGGAAACTGTGGGTAGTCATTAGAAAGTCCCAAATGTCAGGGTAGCAAGAATTTCCCAGGACCCAACAGGGATGACATTAACTAAAATACCCAACAATGGGGAGAGAGAACCTGTAAGGGAAGGGGGAAAACATTTGGCATGTAAACAAATAAAATAACCTTATAAAAAAATGAAAAAGAAAAAACAAAAAACCAAAAAGCAAAATCTAGAAGAGTTTCCCTTTGGAGAATTTTCAACAGTGGTATTATGGCCTAATGGCTACTATTAGCTGTAAGTGTATAAAACTACACTCATTAGTGTAATAGTGGCACAATTGGTTTTGGTGCACTTAACAAACTCCTGATATGATTAAAACCAATAACAAGGAATTAATCAATGTTTAGTATATTAATTCAAATTTAATCATTTTTGAGAGGTTTTAGGTTCTAAAGTTAAAAAAATTTTCTCTGTTAAATATATATGATACAGTTCAAATGTCTTTCACATATCTAAATTAAGCTTGAAGATTACTATAACTGTCAGCTTAGTTCATAGAAAAACAATCTTTAAAAAACACTCTATGGAAAAACACTATGAACACTGAACACTATAAACACTATAAAACACTATGAACACTATAAAACACTCATAGAAAAAACTATGGAAAATTTACTAATTCTATGGCATGGTGTTCAAATATTCAAAAAAAATTCCTATCTGTTCATAAATATGAGAAAGATGACAGAAAAAAATACAGAGTGAAGCAATTATGAAAAACTATTTCCTTCTGGTCTGATATGATATTCTGTCATTAGGCAGCTAAGATGGCGTCAGAGATTTTAAAAATAATTTTGACAAGAATCAATGTGTAGAAAGAAACAAAAAGAAATCATCCGGACAAGTATAACTATCTTGTAATAAAATGGTTAAAATTCCCTGAAGATAGAAAGACATGGTTCATGAATGAGGGATTTTGTACGTGACTTCTTGCTGTTGCATGGCTGTGCTTGCCCTTGGGCTTATCTACTAGAATATATAGGAGTAGAAAACTAACTGAATGTAGGGTGTCAGTGAAGCAGATCTCCAGAGTCAGAACTCATCCTGCTTAGGAAGTCCTCAAAGATGGAGCTGCCATTGAGTCAACGTCACTTCTGTAAGTAAATTACCCCAAGTTTCTCTCTAATTTGAAATATCCAGTCCAGTGATTCTTTGAGTTTATTTTAATGCGAGTCTTTCTTTGGAATCTTTGATGTTCTATCTGGTGTGAAAAGATAATTTTTTCATAGATTACAGGAGAAGAACTTAGCATAGACTTTCTAATAACTTTTAAAATTACTTTTTATAAAAGAAAACTGTACAAAGGCACAAGAGACAATTGGATTAGTAGTTCTCATCATCCTTTAACTTGAGACATGTTGCAATGTACAAAGAGAGTCTGTGTTGTCTTTTCTATTAAAATGAGAGGCAGAGAAAAGTGTCACTGTTATCCAATGAGTAGAATTGGTGGGAATCATTAAGCAGCTTCCAATGTGTAGGGCATCATCCAGAACAGATAATACAGCTCAAAAGGACAATGTTTTGGAGCCTGAGATGTTGGAACAATTGAGGATGGAAAGTCAATGGGTCCAAATCATGTCATCTCAAGGTAGAAGAAACAGAATTGTAATTGTGAATATTGTTTTTTTAAATTGGATATTTTATTTACATTTCAGATGTTATCCCCTTATCCCATGCCCCAGTGCTGCCCAGGAACCCCCTACCCCATGCCCCCTCCTCTTGCTTCTATGAGGATGCGCCCCCCCACAAAACTCCCACCTCCCCATCCTCGAATTCCACCACACTTGGCATTCAGCCTTCATGGGACCAAGGATCCCCTTTCCCACCTATGCCGAAAAGGCCATCCTTCCCTACATATACAGCTGGAGCTATGGGTCCCTCCCTATGTGCTCCCAGTCTGGTGGTTTAGACCCTGGGAACTCTGGTTGATTGGTATTGTTGCTCTTCTCATGGGGCCACAAACCCTTTCAGCTCCTTTAGCTCCTTCTCTGGAACTCCTCCATTGTGAACCCCTTGATCAATTCAATGGTTAGTTATGAGTGTCCTCCTCTGAATATGTCAGACTCTGGCTGACCTCTAAGAGACAGCTATAATTAGGCTAATGTCAGCATACTCTTCCTGACATCCACATCAGCTGTCTACCTTTGGTGACTGCACATGGGATGGATACCCAGGTGGGATGGTCTCCAGAAGGCCCCTCCTTCAGTTTCTGTCCCACACTTTGTCTCCCTATTTGCTCCCTTGAGTATTTTGTTACTCCTTCTAAGAGTGACAGAAGCACCCACACTTGGTCTTCCATCTTCATGAGCTTCATGTGGTTTTTGAGTTGAATCTTGGGTATTTCAAGCTTCTTGGCTAATAACCAATTATCAGTGAGTGAATACCCCATGTGTGTTCTTTTGTGATTGGGTTACCTCACTCAGGATGATATTTTCTAGTTCCATCCATTAACCTAAGAATTTCTTGAATTTATTGTTTTTAATAGCTAAGTAATACTCCTTTTGTAATTGTACCACATTTTTTGTATCCATTCCTTCGTTGAAGGATATCTGTTTTTTTTTTCAACTTCTGGCTATTATAAATAAGGCTGCTATGAACATAGTGGAGCATATGTCCTTGTTATATGTGGCTGGAGAGATGACTCAATAGTTAAGAGTATCAATTGCTCCTCCGGAGGTCCTGAGTTCAATTCACGGCAACCATATGGTAGGTTACAGCCATCTGTAATGGGATTTGGTGTCCTCTTCTGGTCTGCAGGTATACAAGTAGATTGTGAATATTGTATGAGTTTTCCCACTGGAATAAATCTGAAGAATTTTTATGTTCTGAAGCCTGAAGTAGACAAAGATGTTAAATTGTGTCTTATAGTGTTTTCCAGTTTAGCATAAGTCAAATGACGTCACAAAAAGGAAGAACAATGGGGTGCAGTGAAAGTGCCATATTTTGTAGGTGATATTTATTATTTGAAAGGATATGATACCAAAAATATTTGAAATGAAATAGGAAGCCATTTTTATGTTTCTAACTTTTTGAGGATTTTCTGCATAAATACTATGTTGTATCATTCTTCCAATTCATCACAAACTCATTCCCCTGGTCTGTTTCAAACTCAGGCTTTAAAAAATCAATACTGTTACATTTATAGACAAATATAAAGAACCTGATTAATCCATTTAATCTTGCTTATATCACTATGATTTTAGTGCTGACCACTTGGTTTTGAAAAATCACATAAAGTCCAGTGTCTTGCAGCAAGCATTCTTGACTTCAACCTCTTATATTCATTCTTCCCCTTAATTGACAATCTTTCCTTTGTCTTAAGTTTAAGGCTCCTGTTGCCATGCCTAATGAGTAGATATTTGGAGTTTGAGGCTAATCTTGATCATTGTCACAAGTTTTAAAAGTGAGTATTTTAGAGAGAAAACAGTAGATGAAGTCAATCTACTAAAGCTTCTGCTATAATGTCATAGTGACAAAATTTATGCTTTAGCAATAATGACCATGACCTCTGATAGAACTGAGTTTCATAATAGTGGCTGTGTTTTCTGCCAGAAAGATGTGGACTATTCTTTCTATGATAATGTGAGGGACAAAGTACATAAAAATGTTCTAACTTCTAAGACGTGTTCTGACTTCTATATCGACAAATAAAAAAGCCATTAGGATTTTTTTCACCATGGAAGACATTTCCTTCATGAATATATTCAGATTAAAACTATGTGAACATAATTTCCTCACAGAATTACTATGCAGATCAACTTTAAAGAAAATGATCTCAAGTTTTTAATAAAATGGACTCTGGTTGAGTTTTATCATAAGTTTGCAATTATAAAGTGACATCATTTTTCAGGAGAACATTCTCATCATCTTCTGTATTAGTGATCATAATCTGTTTATTTATTGAAAAACATGTAGAAGAAGTAAACTGGTAAACAGTTCTATCCTTGACCCATCAGTATCAAATCCATTAACAGCAGATATGAGGTTTAAAAATTACAAATTTTTCATAAACTTGGTAACTGAAAATGAGCTCAAATACCAAAAAAAACCTAAGTCATCTAAAAGTGATTTAAATACTATTTTAGGATTAATTTCAGTTCCTGATATTTATTATATTTAGAACCACTTTGAAATAACACACAAAAAAGGGTAAATCACCTACTTCTCTATTTAAAAAAATACAATTACCTAGGTCATCACAGTGATTTTAACTGCCATTCCAGATATCCAATACCAAGTCATGCAGAAAAAGAAAGAATGAAAGAAAATAAAAGAAAGAAATGGCCAGATAAAACTGTTCTGAATCCATTGGATCTTGGAAATCTCAGACTAATGCATGGTCCCTAAGTGACTCTTGTTTCTATGTTGTAGGTTCATTCCTACTGCTGGTGGTTTCAAACTTGCTCCTGTGGGAGAAAGCTGCATCAGTTCCTGCATGTCACAAAGAAGATGAAGGCTCCATGAAACCCCTTTTAGAAACATTTAACAATGCCCTCCAGAGAACTGTAACCATCCTTAATCTTACTGAGCAAATGTATCAAGAGTTTGTAAGTATTTCAATCTCCATAATAATGCTTGAACTTCACTAGAACCTGAGACACTAAACATCATGACACAGATATCAGAAAATATAGCTTCAAAGGTAAAAGATGCCCGATCTACTGAAACAGAGACAGGGTCAATTGGACAGTGTCATGAATTTTATAGAACCCAATGATATTTCTACATTTTCTGTATTTTAGTTAAAAAAAACAAAAAACATGACATAAGCCTTTTAAATGTGCCTGGGCAAAGAACTCTTATTTCCTGTTGTTGCATTCAGGATCATAAATTTTCATTGGCCATGTTCATTTAGCACACTTCAGGTACACTCTGTAGAAGATGTGCATTACAGTGAACTATAATTTGTACCAGAGATAAACTGAAGCATGTGAGAATCCAAGAAAGAAAAGGAATAAAGAAAGAAAAGAAAGAAGGAGGAGAGGAAAGCAAAAGAAGAAGGAAAGAAGGAAGGGAGAGTAAGATAAGAGAGGATGGGAGCTAAACTAAAAAATCCCTAAATACCAGGAATTGTGGTTTAAAGATTTCACTGAGTGTTTGTCCAATATCAGTGCAGGATTAGAAGTGTACCTAATCCTTTCTTGTAGATTGCATCATATTATTTCTCAAAATCAGAAATTACAAAAGAAGTTGTAGAAATAAACAAACCTTCAATAAGATAGACATCAAGAGAATGTCTCTGTTTGCAATAAATATGTCTTCATGCTTGTTTATTATTGACTAGATGTTATTTTTTCTTCCCTTAACATGACTCAGTTCCGCAATGAATTCTCTTCCAGACATTTTGCAGTCTTTGTAAGTACCTTCTTTTCTTCCAGCTGCTTCTCAAAAGGAGTCTTATGTCAATGATTTCAATTTAGATAAGAAAGCATTATACAGTATTTATATTTCTTGTTCTTTTTTTTTGTTTTGTTTTGTTTTGTTTTTTTTTATTTTTTAATTATTATTTTCAGCAAATCAAAAAAAAATTAAAAGCATTCAAACAGAATAAAATGAAAATAAACAAACAAGCAAAATACCAAGGGTCAGATATACTTATACAAGAATTCTATAGGGCCTTCAAACAAGCAATACTTTTTGAGTTATGTTTAAAAAAATTCAGAACCACAATAAGCTCCTTCACAAAGCAAATAATATTGAAATAGTGAAATCAAGTGTAGACCCAGCAAAAATATATAAATTATAGTCCAATATCCCTCATGAATATACATACAAAAATTCTTATTGAAGTAGTTGCAAACTGAATACAAGAGATATAAAAAAATAATATTCCATGAATAACTGAACAACTGTTTTTTTTTGAAGACCGTACTCCATATACAGGCTGCATGTTTTGGGATAGCCCCACTCCAGATGTTTGAGACCTACATGAAAACCAAGCTGCACATTTACAACATATGTGCAGGGAGGCCTAGGTTCAGCCCATGGAGGTAGATCTGTGTAGACTAGGTATGCTCCACGGTTGGTGATTCAGTCTCTGAGAGCTCCAAGGGTTCAGGTTGGTTTACTCTGTTGATCTTCCTGTGCAGTTCCTATTCTCCTTAGGGCCCTCAATCCTTCCACCTATTCTTCTTTAAGAGTTCTCAAGCTCCATCCACTGTTTGGCTTGGATATCTGTATCTGTCTGAGTCAGCTGCTGGTTAGAGCCTCTCAGAGGACAGCTTGCCGGTCTGTTCTCAGGCTGGAGGTTTAGCTCCTGGGAGCTCTGGTTGAATCTTTTGATACTCGTTCTAAAAGGACAAAAGCACCCTCACTTTGGTCTTCCTCCTTCTTCTTGAGTTTCATGAGGTTTACGCGTTGCATCTTAGGTATTGTGTGTTTTGGGGCTAATATCCGCTTATCAGTGAGTGCATACCATGTGTGTTCTTTTGTGATTGGGTCATCTCACTCAGGATGATATTTTCTAGCTCCATCCATTTGTCTAAGAATTTCATGAGCTCATTATTTTTAATAGCTGAGTAGTACTCCATTGTGTAAATGTACCACATTTTCTGTATCCATTCTTCTGTTGAAGGACATCTGGGTTCTTTCCAGCTTCTGGCTATTATAAATAAGGCTGCTATAAACATAGTGGAGCATGTGGCCCTGTTGCATGTTGAAATATCTTCTGGGTATATACCCAGGAGGGGTATAGCTGGGTCCTCAGGTAACACCATGTTCAATTTTCTGAGATATCGCCAGACTGCTTTCCAATAGTGGTTGTACCAGCTTGCAATCCACCAACAATGGAGGAGTGTTCCTCTTTCTCCACATCCTCGCCAGCATCTGCTGTCACTGTGTTTTGGATCTTAGCCAATCTGACTGTGTTGAGGTGGAATCTCAGTGTTGTTTTCATTTGCATTTCCCTGATGACTAGGGATGCTGAGCACTTTTTAGATGTTTCTCAATCATTCGAGTTTCCTCAGTTGAGAATTCTTTGTTCAACTCTCTACCCCATTTTTAATAGGGTTATTTGATTGTCTGGAATCTAGTTTCTTCAATTCTTTGTATACCTTGGATATTAGCCCTCTATCAGATGTATGGTTGGTGAAGATCTTTTCCCAGTCTGTTGGTTCCCGCTTTGTCCTGTTGACCGTATCCTTTGCTTTACAGAAGCTTTGCAGTTTTATGAGATCCCATTTGTCAATCCTCGATCTTAGAGCATACGCCATTGGTGTTCTGTTCAGGAACTTTTCCCCTGTGCCCATATGATCAAGGCTTTTCCCTATTTTCTCTTCTATTAGTTTCAGTGTAGCTGGTTTTATGTGGAGGTCCTTGATCCACTTGGAATTGAGCTTCTTAACTGACCGTTTTTCAACTTCGTAACCGTCACAATAATCCATTATCTTTCAAGAATTAGCTGGTTATTTGAAATAAATAAGATATTCTAAAGTATATATTTTAGTAAATTTAATATTTTATTAAATAAGCAATGACTAATACATGTCATCATTTAATTTTTTTTATTTTTGTTAAATCAGAATTTACATAGAGATTATTGTAAGTAGTCTGTGTTGCATGTTATTTTATCACAATGTAAAACATATTATTTGGAAAAATATTATAAATTTGCATAGATATATGTATTTAGTTTTATAATTATTAAATTCATAATTCTGTTGTCTGGGTAAGTAAATATCATTATTTGTTGACAAAAATAGGAAGATTAATATATGAGTGTTATGGCCTTGTGCTGATATACTAGAGAAAGATGATAATTGAGACCCTTATTTCTTAATAAACTCACTCCTTTCAGTGTCTGCCTTACATACAGTAAGTTTTAGGAAAGTGAGATGGCAGGAGTGTAAGAGAGGAAGAAGTGAACATTCAAAAGTAGTGGAAAACCAAATATAAGCAGCAGACATAATAAATAAACACTGAATTAGATGATGGCACTTTTCTAATTCCTCAGTATTGGTTTGTATGAAGTATTTATTTTGAAAATTTACAAAACCATCCAAATGCATTAATATTCTGATCATGATGTATTTATCCAATTTCTGATCTCAAACTGAATTTTCATTTTTATTTGCAGAATTCACAACTGATTAGGCAGAATCAGCTTGTTCTCAGAGCCAGAACTTATTGCCACTCTACTATCACAACCCCCCAAATATTGGACCTGAATACATACATATCAGAGTAAGTGTCTTCCATGGGTTTTTCATAAAACATCAGAAGTAATCTACTGTGTTGGCAGTACTGTCAGGGCATATATTATGATAGATACAATAATCATTCATGCAGGAAAAAATGATGGTAAGTATAAAAAAATGATCAAATTATATTGTTGATAATTATCACAAAATACCCAGTAACTGTAGCAGATACTTAGATACACCATTTAGAAACTGGTGTTTATGGAATAACATACTACTGAAACTTTAATTATTATTTTTTAAGATGCTTTGAACTAAATTGGCTATCTATGGTTTATACTAACTTCTACATACATAAGTGATGACAAGGTACTATTATATGTTGCTAATGGGTTCTGTATGGTGGCATTCTATGCTACTAAAGACTACACTCCCCCACCCCAATTTTGGTTTTCAAATATGTTCTGTTCTATTTTATTTCCCCTTTTCTTCATATCTTTATGATTCTCTATTCCTGAACTAAGAGCCAGATAAAGAGAATAGTACTATGAAATACAAACTTATTTCCTTAGGATGTATCAATGCTCCAATTTATGATGAGGTCTAACATCATAGGAGTTCTATGTTATGATGTAATACAGTTGTTCACTCATACATGGCATCAAATATTCTACTCTGTCAGAGACAAGGAGAAAGCACAATGATTATCATGCTGTTTTCATTGTATCCTTGTTCTAATTTCTTAAATTCACCTAGAAATCATAAATCTGTATTTTAATGAACAACATAATTTTTTGGTTTTTATGAATCCCTCTTGAAAATGATTTGAGCCAATTTCTCTAGCTGGTGGTATCTATCTTTCCTGAGTTGAATATTATTGGCCCCTATTGAAATCTCAGCAAGACCTGTTTTATCAATTGATAAAAATAACTAAATAATAAGATCTCACTGAGAAAGAAGTTGCTAGAAATGTTGAGAACAAAACATGATGACTTTACCTCAGGGGAAAATGTTAATTTATAAGAAAGATAAATTGTTTTATTTTGTAGACAATAGACTAATTTTTAAAATTTTAGATTTCCATACTGTGCAGCATCTATATAACATGTGCCATATATACATAGTAAAAAAATGTTTCAGTTTAGCTTTTTCATATGAATATTACATGCAACAAACTTGCTTTACTGAAATCTTTTTACTTCAATGGTTCTATTGTGTTTCATAGAACAAAAAGTATTTAAAAATGTTGATCAATTTTGTGGGTGCCTGGATCAGCCCTCTATACCATCTAGTGTTTGAACTGAGAGCCATGCAAGATGTCCCTGAAACTATCCTCTCAAAAGCCTATGAGATTGAAAAGAACAACAGAGCACTCCTGGATGACATTAGGTGGATATTTACCAAGGTGAGAAATTTCACAGTAGTTATTTTTATTCATAAAACAGATGGGTTGTGTAAATTCAATCAAAAGAACATTACAAAATACATCATCATTCTATAGTGAAACATAGAAATTCTGTTTTGTGGACAATTGTCCTCTTAGATTGCATTTCTCAACCTGTAGGTCATGAATCCTTTGGGTATCAAATGCTTTTTCACAGGGGTCACATATCAGATACCCTACATATCTGATGTTTAACATTACTATTAATTCAGTATCAAAATTACAGTTGTGATGTAGCAACAAAAATAATTTTGTGGTTGGGGTTCACCACAGCATGGGGAACCAAATTAATGGATCACAGAATTAGAATGTTTGAGAACCACTGCCCTAAGATGTTGCTAGCAGTTCCAACTTTTTCAGAAATGCTTCTCATTTCCTCCTACTCTGGGAATTAGAAAGAAACACAACTGTTCCTCATAGACATTTAGAGGAACCTTTCTTGAGTGAAGAGAAAGTGTTCAGGTCATTGACTGAAGCCATCCCTTGGCTCTGCATATTAAGTCACCTTCTGATCCTTAGGATGTGTGAGATTTTCATACATAGACTGAATGGAGAATGTATCTAATTGAAGTGCATAAAAGAATAGTGGTACATCAGCTTCTATGAAATACATATTTAAGGATGTGTAAGAGTTTACATAAGTGATACATGACATGAGTTCCTCCATTGTCTCAGAGTCAAATAGAAATTTCCCACATTTCTTCTGCTTACAAAAAGGCATAGTTCTGTGTGATTAATTACATTAGAAGAAATGCATATGAGCCTTCTTGATCATAGATGCTAAAAGACTAAGTACTTGAGAGTCTCTTGGCTTAGATAAATGAAAACCATAACTTTGACAAAAGCATCATATTTCTGAATGTATTTCTCTGAGTGAAACACAAAAATAAAAACAACGAGAAAGAAACACTAACAATATGATCAACAAATAACTAACTATCATTTTGATCTTTAGGTCTATCCTACAGGAAGGATGGAAGAAATGTTTCCCAGATGGGAACATCTTCCATCCATAAAATCAAACGACAAAGATTACCAATTTTGGCAATATTTAACCTTTCCCAGTGCTTACGTGTGGATATATTCTACACTGAATTTCATCTCAGAACATTGAAGTGTCGCATAACTAGGGAAGTCTGCTAAGTGCACATCTACCCTGTCTGCTCTGGAGATGGTCCATGACAGTGCATTGCTTGGAAGTTTAGTTTAATCGTGTACCTTTTGAAAGCATGTATCTGTATAATAGATCCCTTTTTTAAAAAAAAATAAAAGCATTCTCTTTACATATGTCTAAATCTAAAAAGCCTATTTAATTTTTTGTTCCTTGAATAGACTATCTAACAATAAAGTTAAGTTCTGCAATCAGGATTTATACAAAATTCATTTAATGATGATTAAGGTACCTCTTTTTTTATTCTTATCTGTCTGTCATCTATCTGTATGTATGTCTTATCCATCAATCTGTCTGTATGTCTATCTATCTATCATTTATCTATATCTATCATCTATCTATCTATCTATCTATCTATCTATCATTCATCATCGTAATCTACCTCTGATACCTATCTCTACCTATTAATTATCTAAAATGTATCCATTATCATCTAGTTGCTAGAAATGTTGAGATACAAAACATGAGATGATTAGAAAAGGAAAATGTAGCACAAAACATCCCAAAGCTAGAGAGCAAATAAGAGTCTAAATACCCAAGAGGTTTTGAGAAGAAAAATATGTAAAAAAAAAAAAAAAGAAAAAATGTCCATAGTGCATCATAATCATATGAATATGACAGAAAAGATTTATTTCTACCTGAATAGATAGATTCTAGGAGATATATGTTTCATCATGACAAGAATAAAGCCCTTTACACTTATAGGTTAGAATTGCTCTAAATTCTTGCATTCATAAATATCACATTAAAATTGTGAGAAGAGATGAGAGTCTCATTGGCAAAGTTTATGCAAAGATTTTACCTACATTGTCTCTTCTCCAGCTATGGTTAAACATAAAATAATTTTAAATAGAAAAGACTCTTTAGGATCTGAGTGCTGACATGTAATTGTAAATATGGTTTGCAAAGTGCTAATGCAGTCAAGACAAGAAAATGAAAATGTGAAGCACAGGGTAATTAGAAAACAAACATGGTAAGAGATATGCACGGTCAAGTAAGACTTTTCAATGATCATGCTGACAATATGGCAGGTATGGTGGTATGAACCTCTGAAAGGCTGTAAAGATTTGCTAAGGATCCTCTACTAGGTAGAAGATGAGCCTGTAGTTTCTATTGCTCTCCCTACAAACGCAGGAAAAAGATCTCTTAGAGGGGAATTCACCTCTAGAAACAACAAGTTTATTGATGTTGCCTTCCTCAATGATAAAATAAATGCTATGAAGACTTAATTTGAAGAAATGTGTTTGCTGGTTCTTTGTCTACTTTTGTGGAGTTGACTAGAATTAATCACTATACTAAATCCTTGGGAACCTAAGCCAACAGTGGCAGAATGATGTGGTGGAGTATAAAAAGGATATATCTTGCCTTGGGATAGGCAATTATCTCTCCCTCAGAAAGTCCTCCATGTATACTTTATTCATATAGATAGAAATGTTAAAGTAGGTGTGTACCCCGGATGCTTGATGCACATCACATTTCAAATGTCTGGCTCCAGAGGTAAACTGTACGCTGATCTTGTATGGTTGACAAAAGGGGAGTCCATGCAGAAGTAATTATGCAACCATACCAGGGCCCTTTCCTAAAACTTTGCTGACAAAAGACGTTCTAGACCATAAGACTATGCAATTGCTGTGAAAAAAAAGTGGAAAACTACTGGAGAAGCAATAGGTTTGAAAAATCTGAATGGGCCCTGCTCTTTCTTGCACTTATCTACATGCCAACCTTGCTAATTATATATTGGAATCTCAAGTGAAGAAACCTAAGCAGTTCATAGAGTTTCCTGTAGACTATAGGCTTGGAAAAGAAGTAAGGATACCATCCATGCTACTCAATATAGGTGTCTGCTTTGGAAGAAACCACTGACACTTGCATGAGGCTTGTCCATGGTATGTTGCTGGGGGGCGGGGCAGACCCGGCTTGGTGGGAGGGAGAAGTCTTCTTTCTTCTCCTTGTCGGTTCTTCTTGAGGCAGCAGGAGATAAGACTTTGGTCTTATGAGATATTTAGGGTTGCTGTATAATAAGGTTTGCTTATCTACATTACTAAAGTATACTTACTAGCTACTGTAGCTGACCTGCTCCCTGTTTGATCCTCTGAGGCCAGAAACTGCAGTTTCTGGCACTTAGCACCTCAGCCCCAAAACAGCAGAGGATTAGACAAATAGCTTTTGTACTCTCTCAGCAGGAATTGCTGGGCTCTAACTTATGCCTACTAGTCTGAGTCGCAGGAAGAAAAGACACTTAGAGAAGTTATTATAGAGTTTATTACTAAGTGTAAAATGTTTCCTATGAAAGCTATCTAAGGGGAAAAGTGGAAAGATCCTGATTTGGGAAAAGGAAAAAATTCTAATAAGGGAAAAGTTCCAAGGAAAGAATTCTAGGCAGGGGAAAAAAAAGGAAGGGACAAATGGCTCCTAATGAACCACACTTTGTCTTTGTCTTCAGTACTTACACATCTTTCAGAATATATGGTCACATGTTACAAAGTTCATCACAAGTTCACACCAAAAATCAAATCATAAATTGAAATAGAAGTTTACAACACAGAATGTTTACATGCATATCCATTAGGAGCAATTATCTAGCTAAACATCCATCACCTGTCTAACTCCACAGGTTCACTGAAGGTTCAAAACTATAACTAAGAAATTAGTGAAGTTTTGTATAGATAAATCCAGGCAATATTTTATTTTCTGTCCTGGCACCTATAATCAATCATGAGTTCCCTTTTAGTGACCTTTGGTTAATTGTTTTACAATCTCTTGAAATGTGCTCTGAGCAGGAGAAAGTCTGGTTACTATCTAAGGGCAATTAGCTGATGACACTTGGGAAACTAGCAGAGTTCTTATTGCAGTTTTGACTATCAGAAAGGGACCTATTAGCAGTTCCACTATAAAAGAGCTTAATAATCATTGATATAATTTTAGGAATTCTTATAGGATCATCATTAAGACTTAAGAAGTCATCTATTTGTCTATATAACATCACTACAAAACAGTACATCTTCGAGGATCTGCAGAGATCTGCTCCAAAGGGGTGTTCTATTGCTTAGTGATTGTTAAACATGTTTAATAACAATAATAAGATTAATTATTATTATAATTTATATACATTAATTTTATTATTAATAATTATTAATTAATTATTATTAATAATAAGTAGGGATACATACATGCAAATCACTAATTAATATTATTTTTTATAAATAATTAAAAGTGAATTAAGGTATCATATTTGTATGTGTACAGACAGAAGTTGTTGACTTTTATTTTCTGGAATTTATATATTATTTTTCTTTTGAAAAGACCTAAGAATTCTTTATGTTCTGAAGTCTAAGTATACAATGAGAGCACATTTTGTGTCATATGTTTTGTGAGTATGTGTATGCCAAAATTATTGCAAACAGCAAGGCAATTTTCTGAAGATCATCCTTTGTAGATAATATTGGAAAAGAAAACTCATAACTGTTTAAACTAATTAATAAAGAAGAATATGAAGAAATTTTTACTTTATGTTATCTTAGAATGTAAAATAGTATAGATTGTGAAGAAGGCAATTTATCCATATAAATATATATTTATGTAATAGTTTTAAATTCATGAAATTTAGCTTAACTAGAACAATTCATATAGCCAAGAAAACAGCTGTCCACTGTTCCTGAGATGATGAGTTTTGGAATCTCAGATAAATGAATGATCCCTTCTTAGGGTCTCCTGTTTCTATTTAGTAGGGGCACTTGCTGTTCCTTGTGTGAAACCTGATGCTGTGGCCCTTGTGGCCTCTGTTATGAGTGTTACACTTAAGATGGTGCTCAGAGGTTTCTTTCCATGAACTATTTGACCACAGTACCATCTTGTATGAATACATCCATAAACTTTCTTCAAAAATGTATAGCAATTTGTGGATGCCTTACCTACACTGACTTTCTCAAAAGAGAAATGAGTGAACTACACTAGATATAATTTTTTCAATAAAAGGTCTGGTTTAGGTAGAAACAGGTACTGTCCTCTTGATGGTTATATGTTATCTGGTCAAGGTCAAACAAAAGAAGAGCAAGAAGAGATGAGTCATTAGTATAATGGGGGCATTTAAGAAAATGTCTTTATTTGAAACAAATATGTGTATATTTTTACTCATCAGTTTTCTTATTCACTCCCTTTGGCTTGTCTCAATTTATCACTGACTTCTCTTAATAATTACTACACAAATTTGTCATTCTACATTCTTTAAAAAGGAGACTTCATGTAAATCACAGTACAGCACTTCAAAATAGTTCAAAAAATACCATATTGTAGATTATACATGCTGTTTGTCCATTCATTTTCTAGTCTTCCTTAACAGTCTTTCAACTTTCTAACTGTTCTAATGTTGCATTAAACTTTCAAAAACTTGTTGATTGCCATAATTCTTTCTTTATTAATTTTGTTTCCTAGTTATTAATAATGGCTATCTAAAATTGTATAAGTGGTTATAATCTTGAAACAATTATATGCTGATTAATATGAAAACGTTAATACCTTCTTTTCATTTTAATTGCAAAATACTTCCTTAAAAAGGTGAATTCTTGCATTGTATAGCCATCATTATGTTTTATTAAGTTACATTGACAGTTATATATATTACAGATATATTAACATTTTTTCATAAAATAACCTATCAATTTTGTTATACATTATCCAATATAAGATTAAAGATCCTCAGTGACACATCTTGAACTATAACCATGAGAAACTTGGGGATCACAGCAGCTGCTGACTATCATTCTTAAACTGCATTCCACACTTTCTACTGAAGTTTGTTGTCCACAAAAATATACTGTAATTCCTAATATTCCACTACTAATAGAAGCTCATAACAGAGCCACAGGTTGAGACATTTTACATATCTCTGCTCATCTCTTAACCACTGAACATCCCAGAAATATTTTTTGCTCATAGTTAGAATTTTTAAAGTTACTTCTCATGAAGTACAATTGCATTATTTCCATTTAATACTTTACAACACATACCTGATAAACACTTAACAAGATTTGCTATGCCAGACTCTTGGTGCAGTTTTAAAAAATTCTTTATAAGCAGAACATATTATAAATGCATCAAACTATCTTCTTTTAAACTATGTGTTATCACTAATTTTTATTAATTTTTGAGAATTTGATATATGAATTTTGATATTACCCACTCCTTACTCCTCCTATATCAATCTCATTTTCACCCTCCCAACTTTTTGTTCTCTATTTTTATCATATATCAAGTCCAATTTGTGCAACTCATACATCCTTTGAAGTATGGTCATCCGCTGGATTATGTTTGACTTACCAAAGAAACCACCACTTACAAAAGGAGGGAGGAAAGAGTCTCCATTTCCCCACAAAAATCAGGTGCTTATAGCTCCTCAGGTATGGTTGATACTTATTTTTCAACTCCTCTTTTCATATTGCAATTTAGTCTGGTGAGTACTTGTAAAAGGCTTCCACATTTTATCATATTCACTATAAACTCATATTTGCAGTTGTCAGACCGTGTCCAAAAGACAACTTTTTAAAAATTCATACACAAACAATGGATCTCACAGTCATTTGGCTCCCACTTTTGCAATGAGGTACAAAGATAGGTCAGTGGGATTCAGTTTTAAATTATTGCCATTTAGCAGAATAATACTAGTAGGTTCTCTCTTAGAATCTATGACCTATATAGCTACCAGATTTTGGCCCCCAAATTGTACAAGGTATGGGTTTCATCATGTGGAGTTATACTTGAATCTTATCAAATAGTGGTTGGTGACAACATGACATTTGTGCCACTATTGCATCAGTGGGCATATCTGTCCAGGCCAGGCATTATCATAGCTTACAGTGTTCACAACTGGACAAGACTGATTATTCCTTTTATATTCTGGTAAAATGTACATTACCTGCCAGCACTACAAAATCTAGCCAGACAGTCAATATTAGGTTGATATCTCCAGGCTCTGTGACTCCATTACATGGTTTCTTCCATAATGAGGTCTTACTATCAAGTTCTAGAAAGAAACAATGTCATTGGCAATATCCTGCCCTACTTTTTTGCTACATAATTATTCATTCACCCAAAAACTCTAAAAATGGTAACCCATTCATATTACTGGATTTTTGTCAACCTCTCGTGTCCAGTATTGAGGTTGTCTTCATAATCATATGGTACTTCCATTTTAACTACATGCATCCTTTTTCTCACACAAACATAGGCACAGATACAGATACATACACACACACTCCACACACATACATGAGAGTTTAAAAACATCTCTATGTTTATATTTTCCTATAGTATTAGAGGCATACCATGTCCATAAATTATTCTCAGAGGCCAGAAGAAGGCACTGAATATCTTTGTACTGGGATTAAAAATAAATGATAGCTATCATATATAAGAACAAAGAACCACACTTGGATCTTCTGGAAGAGCAGCTTGTCCCTTTAAGCATTCAACCATGTTCTGACATTTATTTTTTGGATGAAATAGAGTTATTGTCATGTATCCACAGACAATACCTTTTAAAAGACATTATACTTTGTCTTAGTTAATTTGTACTTAAATGCAAGCATCAACACTTTTCAACTTTAGAAGATTTTCTTTCTTATTTTTTATTGGTTAGAAATTCATAAATTATACAGTGAAATATAAGTTCATCTATTTACCCTATATTCTCTTTAAATCTCTCTTTATTGCTCCCAATATGGGTGCCTCCCACTTTCTTGTTTGTTTGTTTTTCAGTAATCCACCAAGTCCAAGAAGTGCTGCCCACATGTACATATGTGTATGATGCCATCCACTAACTACATCATGGAAAATGCATCAGTGGCCATAACACCAAAAAAACATGATTTTGTCCTCACCCAGCTACTCTTGGTTTCCAACAATTCCTCATTAAGTGCTGTGATCTATAGATCACCTACCTTATCTATACTGAAATTTTGTCTGACTTCATCTTGTGCACTTTAGTAGGTTACTACAGTCCCTGTGAGTTCATGCTTGTGATACAATGGCCAGTTTCTTTGTGACCAATTTGTTATTATCTAGAGTATCCTCTCCCTGAACTTATAATGAATAGATGGTACTTATATTAATTGATAATAGAGAAAACAGGGTTGAATTGAATTATAAGCAGTAAGAAACATATCAGTTTTGACTAACATAAAAGAAAGCAAGAAATTAATAAAAATTACATATGTATGTATTATGACATTAGACTCAATGAAAACTGATGCTAAAACTTAGTGCTTAGCTTTTCTTTCAAACATTAGACTCAATGAAAGCTGATGCTAAAACTTAGTGCTTAGCTTTTCTTTCAAACAGCAAATTTTAGGATGGGTAAAGAAATCAAGAGTAAAGAAGGGGATTGTTTAGGAAGTCAGATAAAAAATAAAATGTTACAAATGGAGGAAGAAAGAGGTACAAGTTTCACATCTTTAATTCTTTGACTTCAGTTTGTATGCAGTACTTATTAATAATAGCACAACTAACCAACTATATTAATATTCTGGTCATAGATTAATTTATTCACTTTCCATGCTCAAAATAACTGAGCTTTTTCATCATTTGCAGAACACAGCCTAAAAAGGACAGTCATACTTCTTCCTTTGCTAGTACAGAAAGAAACGAGAGGACATATAGATCCAAATGAGTCAACAGCTCATTATTCTACAAATTATCTGGTGTGGCTTTGCTGTAAACTAGGTTATGCAGGCATTAAAATAGATATGTGTAGCAGAATATGATTTCCTGCTACTGCTACATTTGCAATAAAGCTCGGTGATCGGACAGTATGAAAGGTAGGCAGAGTGAGGAGTTGGGAGGAGGAAGGAGAGGAAGGGAGAAAAAAAGGGCTATTGACCCTGGAGGAAGATGGATAGGTCGAGAGCAGTAACTTATCTAAGAGTAACTTATATCTAAGAGTAGCAACTTATATCTAAGTTTAGATATTGGATAACTATTCTAATTATGTAGGCATCTTGTTAATTGAGCATTATCAAATATACAAATCCATTGGATAATCATTAAGTTTTAAGAGTCTCATTTCTACTGGGTACTGTGGGCACAGCGGGAATGGTCTGGGCTCAGCTGAGCATTGTTGGGGACAGTGTGGTGGATTGGCAGAGCCAGCTGCCACGCTGGTGTCTCCTAGGTCTAGTTGTGGCATGCGTGGCCTCTGGCTGCTTCTAGCTGTGGCATGCTTGACTTCTGGCCACTTCTAGTGAAGAACATGGTGGCCAGAGGTAAACAAAACTGCCCCTGCCAATTAGATAGCCAGCCCACGCCGAGGCTTTAAAAAAAAACAAAAAACACCATTACAGATATGCAATCACACATGCAATAAAATATGCAGAGAATGCATGTTGGGATATGATCATATCAGCTACAAGCAAAATGACATCGTACATAATACTATAGCAGATCCTTTAACTGTTCATCATGTAGAAAACTTTGAGCAGAACTGGACATTCTTGACCAGGTATACATATATGTATATTTGCAAGAAATACAAATATGATTGTATTATTTTTAATAAATGTGTCTTATGTATATTAATATTTTGCCTGCTTTGCGTGTCTGTTCATTGGATGTGTACATGATGCTTGTGGAGGTCTAGAAGTGTAATAATGGATAGTTATGAGAAGCCAAGTGTGCTGAGAACCAAACCTACATCTGCTGAGACTAGCAAGTGCTCTTAATGAAAGTCTCGTTGCTCCAGAAACTAGTTGCTTTTATTATATATTACAAATTGCCCATGTGTTGGAAAGCTTATATATTACTCCCCTCCCCTCCAAACCTTCTTGACTTTTACAATACTCTTATATTATATCTGCTTCTTATTTATTCCATCTTCCTGCCTTAACTAAAAATACCTAATCAAAGTATTCCTATGAAATAGTATGTCTTTTTCTTAGGATGCAACCAAGCCCTTAGTCATGAAAAGACTGTATATCATGTCAGCTTAATGTATATTTACTACCATGTCTTCTTTGGGATTCCTGCCAAAATATACCATGATTTATGTTAAATAGAATTTTATAACAATAATGGGAAATGATGACAAAGAGATAGAGAAAGTGATAGCGTTTCTTGAGGGCTACTACAGTGCTACACACTGTTCTGGCACTGCTATATTTGATCCTTATAAAAGCTGGCTTAGTTAAAAAACTAGGGCTTTGAAAGGTTACACAGTTTTTATAAACCTTACATAGTATGTGTGAAAGGGAATGTAGGGTTACTCTTAATAATGTGTCCTAAGGCTCTCTCAACAATGTGTAAAGTAACCACAATTTGGCATGTTCCTGTTCTCAATATCCTTTATACATTTTTCTTTGTAAGGCTTATTCAGATCATTCTTTCTTTTCTGTTCATTATCACTAGATAGCAGGCACAAACTTATTAAGTATATTGAATCAGAGATAGGTTTTACATATGAACCTGGTAGCAAACACAAATAGAGGACCAAAATCCATAGTAAATTCCATTGACATTGTTATTACAGGCAACATTGGTGCATCACTGTTTTCAGACTTACAATCCAAAAATATGGATTGCTTTGTTAGAGACTAATCAGGAAATTGCATACATGAATATCTTTTGTTTCCATTGTATTTTAAAAAATACTCTAAAACCAAAACAATATATTAGTGGATAATTTAACTTATTTTATGTGTGCATCATTTGCAACTGGAAATATTATTCATTTTATATGAGTGAGGGAGGCCCCCAGAGTACCTTCTTAGAGACTGTAAAAACTTGACTCCTGTGAAAAAGCAAAAAATCAAACAAAAAGACATCATCTGAAGGCAGTTGACAGAATTTAGATGGGAAACAAAATACTTTCAACTGGCTCTCTTACTAGAAAAAATCATTTTTTTAATAGTTTATTTTTATTGGATATTTTATGTGTTTACATTTCAAATGTTATCCCATTTCCAGGTTTCCCCTCTGGAACTTCCTATCCCATCCCCACTCCCCTGCTTCTATGAGGCTGCTCCTCCCCATCCACTTACACATCACCGCCCTGGCATTTTGCTACACTGGGGATCGAGCCTTCACATGATCAAGGGCCTCTCCTCCTGTTGATGCCATCCTCTGCTACAGATGTAGCTGGAGCCATGAATCCCTCCATGTATACTCTTTGATTGGTGCTTTAGTCTCTGGAGGCTGGAGGGTCTGCTTGATTGATATTGTTGTTCTTCAGCTCCTCAGTTCTTTTTGTAACTCCTCCATTGGGATTTCTGTGCTTAGTCCAATGGTTGGCTGTGAGTATCCCCTCTGTATTTGTCAGGCTCTCGCAGAGCCTCTAAGGAGACAGTTATATTAGGCTATTCTTAGCAAACACTTCTTGGTATCTGCAATAGTGTCTAGGTTGGTTGTCTGTATATGGGAGGATCCCCAGGTGGGGCAGTCTCTGGATGGGCTTTCCTTCAGTCTGTGCTCACACGTTGTCCCCATATTTCCTTTAGATGGGATCCATTCTGGGTTAAAAATTTGAAGATGAGTGGGTGGCCCCATCTCCCAACAGGTGGCTTTGCCTAACCTATAGATATCATCTCTACAGGTTCTACTTCCCCCTTTGTTGGGCATTTTTGCTAATCTCATCTCTGTTGGGTCCTGAGAGCCCCTTGTTTTCCTGGCATCTGGGACTTGCTGGTGGCTAAACCCAGTTCCCCATCCCTCATTGCTACACACCTCTGCTCACATTCCTGACCCTTTGTATATCATCCTCATCTCCTCCCTTACCTGATCCTGCCCCTTTTCCCCTACCCCTTCTGTCTATCTGCCAAGTACTCTCACTCTCTACCTCCCATGAATATTTTGTTTCCCCTTCTAAGAAGGACTGAAACATACATATTTTGGTTTTCCTTCTTCTTGAGTTTCATATGGTCTATGAATTGTGACTTTATATTCCAAGATTTTAGGCTAATATCCACTTATCAGTGAGTGCATACCATGTGTGTTCTTTTGTGACTGAGTTATGTCACTTTGGATGATATTTTCAAGTTCCATCTATTTCCATGCAAATATCATGAAAGTATTGTTTTTAATAGCTGAGTAGTACTCCATTGTGTAAGTGTACCACATTTTCTGTATCCATTCCTTTGTGAAGGACATCTGGGTTGCTTCCAGCTTCTGTTTATTGTAAGTAAGGCTGCTATGAACAGAGTGGAGTATATGTCTTTGTTATATGTTGGACCATCTTTTGGATATATGCCCAATATTCTTTGATACTGTATCTAATTTTCTGAGGAATAGCCAGACTAATTTCCTGAGTTGTTGTACCAGCTTGCAATTATATGAACAATGGATAAAAATCAGTTTTTTTCTACAACATTCTTATTATTTCAGCAACTTATAGACCAATGACTTAGATTTTCCATTTTAAAATGCATATCATCTATAAAAAATATGTTAGTCAGAGTCAGTAAAAAATAATGGATATTTAAGTTCAACCTGTTTGAGAAAAGATCATATGTAACAAATATTACTTTATTCGTGTTATTTTAATGTTAGAGTAAATTGTGTTTGCCTAGCCTGGTGTCCTTCTGCCTCTGATATTTAATATAGTTGGTGGCTGGATCAACCATCTTCCTCATTTTGTTCTTAAATGAGTAGTATGTAAAGAGACCCTGATGCTCTCCTATCAGGAGAGCTTGAATGGAACCATCAAGTCCTGGATGGCAATTCCAGGATTTGTGGAAGGTATGCATTCTTTTTACATGCCTCCCTCATGACATGATGGCCTCAGCAACATGAAGTGAAGTTTTCAATAACTCTCTTTACAAGAATGAAATGTAGGTATCTGCTGTTGTGGACATCCTCTCCATTGCATGATTTCTGGCAGCTCAGACCTTCTCAAGGGTTTTCTACTCCACATTTCACTTAGAAAGGGTCAGAATCAAGAGTTGTTCATAGTAGGTTTCGAGTTACCTATACAGACAAACAGAAAGGCAACCAACTACCTCAACAGAAATTCATCAGTCTTCCCTGAACTATGTTTACTTTAAATCATCAAGAACAACATCTGTGCATCTAATGTTCTAATACACAGAGTTTATAAAGAATACTCTTTATGGTTTTCAATGATGGAGAAATCAAAGCAGCCCATGCCTCAAGTCAGGAAGATAGCACAAAGAGATTACAAGGAATCTTCAGATAATGAAAATACATGGAACATTAATAAGGGAAAAACCCAAGATATGAGAAGAGTAGGCCAGTTAATGTTATTACCAGTTGCTCATGAACATGAGTTTTCTTGCATTTCACTGGACCAAATTTACCAAAGTATCATAATATAAAATATCATTATGCTGATTTGAACCAAATAAATTCTGAATTATGTACAGTGCCAGAAGAGAAAAGTTATTAGTGCGAAGCAATGGCAAGACATGTTTCATTGTTTTCCCCACTCCCTTGGATATAAGACCTATATGTTCTCTTTGAATTTGTGCTCAGATTTCTAAAAGTTTATAATTAGTTGTATACTACTTTGTCTCTACAGTAGTCTCCAAAAGCTCTTCTTTTGAAGCTGTGATCTTCAGCCTGTCACACTGCAGAAAGGTGTGATAGTAGGAAGCATAATCTGGTAGAAGAAGGTTATATCACTGAGTGTATACCTTGAAACAACACTGAGATTCTCCTCTCCCTCACCTCCCTATGTTCTTACTAACCTGACCATGGAAATGTGAATATGCTACTTTCAATCTATGATACCTTGATGCCACCATAATCTACTCAGCTGCCACAGGACTAAGTAATCAGTTGAACAAACCATTGGAAATTACGGCCAAAGGAAAACCTCTGTTTGAGATGATTTTGTCAGCTATTTTGTCACAGCAATAAGAACCTTACAATCCAGTATTTTCAGAAGACACTAGTTATTGGAGTTCTTCTTCATGTGCTATTATCACTAATAAGTAAATATTGAGTAATTTTATTCTTCTATCACTAAAATGGAATTTACATTCACATTCTAATCTTTCGAAAATGAAAGCTTAGTAGCAGAGTTTTTCTCTGTAGTAATTTTCAAAAATGCCTGATAAGCACCAAGAGAGCATCCTCTGTATGAAAAACAAGTGTTAAAATCACAATTTATTTGATACTGGAGACAGATATAGAAAAGAAAAACTTGAACCATTTTAAAACCTCAGATATCTATTATTGGTGTTCCAAATCTTGCAGAATTTACTAGCCTTCAACGGGTATTTGTAAAAAATACTGAAAGCAAGTTTTCTATTATTTTTAATTATTTCTTTACTTGTTTGAGATAATGATAGGATTACATAATTCCCTAATCTTCCCTCCATTCATATCATCCATCATAAAACTCTTTACTCTAGTTGAATACATAGCTTCTTTATATTCATTAATGTTAAACACACTATATGTATATACATATGTATTCATAAGTAAAATATACATCCTAGTTAGTCTGCATGATGGCACTCATATGTATGTTTCACTTGTTGGGTAATGAATTCATGTGTTCTTTAGCTCTCCAAGGGACTCACCTGGAGCTCTCAGCACACAGGAATTGAGGATCAGACTGGAACAGGAAATTCCAGTTTCCCTCTGCTTCCAGAGCTGACCCTGTGCCACAGCTCTCCATACCCAAATTCCTCCGGAGAGAATTGGTTTCCCAGGAGTGCAGACACACATGCTTGAGGAGGACAAGCCAGGGACAACAAGACAAGCCATAATATCAGAGATAACAGATGGCAAGAGCAAGGGCAAGAACATAAGCTCAGAACAAAGGCTACTTGGCATCATCAGAACCAGTTCTCCCACCACAGTGAGCCTGGATACCTCCAACACACCAGAAAAGCAAGACTGTAATTTAAAATCACATCTCATGATGATGATAGATGACGTTAAAGGGACATAGATAACTCCATTAAAGAAATACAAGAGAACATGGGTAAACAGGTAGAAGCCCTTAAAGAGGAAACACAAAAATCCCTTAAAGAGTTACAGGGAAAACACAACCAAACAAGTGAAAGAATTGAACAAAACTATCAAGTCTCTAAAAATGGAAAAAGAAACAACAAAGAAATCACAAAGTGAGACAACCCTAGAAATAAAAATCCTAGGAAAGAGATCAGGAGCCATAGATGCGAGCGTCACAAATAGAATTCAAAAGATAGAAGAGAGAAACTCAGATCAGAAGATACTATAGAAAATATTGACACAAAAGTCAAAGAAATGCAAAAATTCAAAACAAAAAATGCAAAATACAAAAAGCTCCTAACCCACAGCATCTTTGAAATCCAGGACACAATGAAAAGACCAAACCTAAGTAATTAGCCTTAAATATAGAAGAGAGAGAAGGTTCTCAACTTAAAGGGCCAGTAAATATCTTCAACAGAATTATAAAAGAAAATTTCCTGATCCTAAAGAGATTTCCATAGTTATACAAGAAGCCTTCGGAACTCCAAATATATTGGACCAAAAAAGATATTTCTCCTGCCATATAATAGTCAAAACAACAAATACACAAAATAAAGAAAGAAAATTAAAAGCAGTAAGTGGAAAAAGTCATGTAACATATAATGGCAGACCTATCAGAATTACATCAGACTTCTCAACAGAGACTATAAAAGCCAAAAGATCCTGGGCAGATGTTATACAGACCTAAAAGAACACAAATGCCAGCCCAGGCTACTATACCCAGCAAAAATTCTCAATTACCATAGGTGGAGAAACCAAGATAGTCCATGACAAAAACAAATTTAAACAATATTTTCCACAAATCTAGCCCTACAAAGGATAAAAGATAGAAAACTCCAATAAAAGGAGGAAAACTATACCCTAGAAAAAGCAAGAAAGTTATCTTCTTTCAACAACCCCAAAAGAAGATAGCCACATAAAAATAATTCTACCTCTAACAACAAAAATTATAAGAAACAACAATCATTATTCCTTAATATGTCTTAACATCATAGATTCAATTACCCGTACAAAGACATAACAAACACACTGGATACATAAAAAGGACCAAGAATGTTGCTGTATACAGGAAAGGTATCTCAGTTTCAAAGAAAGACACTATCTCAGAGTAAAAGGTTGGAAAAAGTTTTTCCAAGTAAATGGTCCCAAGAAGCAAGCTGGAGTAGCCATTCTAATATTGAATAAAATTGAATTTCAACCAAAATTTATCATAAAATATAAGGAAGCACACTTCATACTTATTAAAGGAAAAATCTACCAAGAATTCTCAATTCTGAATATCTATAGTTCAAATACAAGGGTACCCACATTTATAAAAGAAACTTTACTAAATCTCAAAGCATATATTGTACCTTACACTATAATAGTGGAGACTTCAACACTCCACTCTCATCAATGGGCAAATCATGGAAACAGAAAACTAAGCAGAGACACAGTGAAACTAACAGAACTTATGGACCAAATGGATTTAACAGACATCTATTGAATATTTCATCATAAAACAAAAGAATATACCTTTTTCTCAACACCTCATGGTAATTTCTCCAAATTGACCATATAATCACTTTCAAGACAGGCCTCAACAGATACAAGAAGATTTAAATAATCCATGTGTCTTATCAGATCACCATGGACTAAGGCTGGCCCTCAATAACAACAAAAATAACAGAAAGCCCACATACATGCTGAGCAATGATCTATTCAATGACACCAGTCAGAGTGGCTAAAATCAAAAACTCAGGTGATAGCAGATGCTGGCAAGGATGTGGAGAAGAGGAACACTCCTCCATTGTTGGTGGGATTGCAAGATGGTACAACCACTATGGAAAACAGTCTGGCGGTTCCTCAGAAAATTGGACATATCACTATCTGAGGACCCAGCTATACCACTCCTGGGCATATACCCAGAAGATGCTCTAACACTTAACAAGGACATATCCTCCACTATGTTCATAGCAGCTTTATTTATAATAGCCAGAAACTGGAAAGAACCCAGATGCCCTTCAACAGAGGAATGGATACAAAAATAATGTGGTACATTTATACAATGGAATATTACTCAGCTATTAAAAACAATGAATTTGATAAATTCTAATGTAAATGGATGGAACTAGAAAATATCATCCTGAGTGAAGTAACCCAATCACAAAAGAACACACATGGTATTCACTCACTGATTATTGGATTTTAGCCCAGAAGCTTGAAATACCCAAGATTCAACTCACAGACCACATAAAGCTCATGAAGAATGATGACCAAGTAGTGGGGGCCTCAGTCCTTCTTAGAAGGAGTAACAAAATACTCAAGGGAGCAAACATGGAGACACAGTGCAGGAGAGAAACTGAAGGAGGCGCCCTCTACAGACCATTCCACCTGGATATTCATCCCATGTGCAGTTACCAAAGGTAGACGTTGATGTGGATGTCACGATGTACTTGCTGACAGGAGCCTGATATAGCTGTCTCCTTAGAGGTCTGCAAGAGTCTGACAGACTCAGAGGCAGATGCTCACAGCTAACCATCAAACTGATCATGGGGTTCCCAATGGAGAAGATAGAGTGAAGGTTGAAGGAGTTGAAAGGATTCGTGACACCATGAGGAAAGCAACAATCCCAACCAACCAGAGCCCCCAGGGTCTAAATCACCAGCCTGGGAGCACTTAGGGAGGGACCCATGGCTCCAGCTATATATGCAAGGGAGCTATATATAAAGTGGAGAAGAGATCCTTGGTCCCATGAAGGCTGGACGTCATGGGGTTGGATATTTGAGGATGGGAAGGTGAGGTACGGGGAGGTGGGTGGGGGTACACCAACTTGGAGGCAGGAGGAGGGGGGAAGGGATAGTGAGTTCCTGGGAGGGAGGGGGGAAATGAGGTAAGGAGAGAACATCTGAAATGTAAATAAAATTTCCAATAAAAAAAAAAGAAATAAAGAAATAAAAGACATTTTAGAATTTAATGACAATGAAGACACAACAGATGCAAACTTATAGGACACAATTAAAGCAATGTTAAGAGAAAAACTCATAGTGCCTCCACAAAGAAACTGGAGAGACCATACACTAGCAGCTTAACAGCACACCTGAAAGCTGTATAACAAAAAGAAGCAAATACACCCAAGAGCAGATGATGGCTGTAAATAATCAAACTCAGGGTTGAAACCAACCATTTAGAAACAAAAAGAACTATACAAAGAATCAACAAAATCAGAGCTTTGATCACATGTGCACAGAGGATATTTTCCTGAACAGAATAACAATGGCTTATGCTCTAAGATCAACAATAGACAAATTAGACTTCATAAAAGTGCAAACCTTCTGTAAGGTAAAGGACACTGTCAACAGGACAAAATGGAAACCAACAGATTGGGCAAAGATCTTTACCAATCCTACATCTGATAGAGGGCTAATATCCAATGTATACAAAGAACTCATGAAGTCAGACTATAGAGAATCAAATAACCCTAGTTAAAAAAAATGGGGAACAAGGCTAACAGACAATTCTCAACTGAGGAAACTTGAATGGCTGAGAAATACCTAAAGAAATATTGGAAGTTGGAAGACTTTTGAAGGGACAACAGATTTGACAGATCTGAATTGGTCCTGCTGCTTCTTGGCCCTTAGGAAAATGCCACCTTTTACAGATCATATGTCAGTCTAAAGTGAAGCAACCTAAACAGTACAGGGACTGTCTTTAGATTGTAAGCTAGCTAGCAAAAGAAGTAATGATCCCATTCGTGATGCTCTACACAGTCTGACGCTTTAGAAGTGACAACTCATATAACCTCAAGCCTTGTTCATGCTCTCTAACACCTTTGCTAATGTGTGACTAATGTCCATGTGGATGTAGAATCATCAAGTCAGTTTCAAGTAAACCAGACCCCTCTGAGCTCCCATAGTCTAAGTGATCAACCAAATAGCATACATGGGCTAGACAATGGTCCCTGGCACATATGTAGCAAAGAAGTGCCTTCTTTGAACCGAGTGGGAGAGGATATGCTTAAACTTGTAGCAATTTGATGCTTCAGAGAAATGTGATGATGGCTGGAGTAGGGAGGGAGGGTAGTTGGGTCAGGGAGCAACCTCTCAGAAGCAAAGAGGAAGGGAAATGGGATAAGGAACTCTGTGAGAGGGATCTGGGATTGAGGGTACTATTTGGAATGTAGCTAAATAAAATAACTTAATAAAAAGAAACAAAAAGGAATCTTTGAGAGTGTACATACATGTAGGAAAAGGGAATCCTGAGAACCATATATTTCTTTTGGTTTGTTTGTTTGTTTTGTTTTAGTTTATTTTTATTACTTTTGTTTTTTACATTCCATTCTTTAACCCATCATGGTCCACCATCCAAAATTCCTTATCCCATTCCTCCCCTTGAACCCCCATCTCTAGGAGGATGTCCCAACTCCTCCAAACCATCCCCCAACCCCTTCCATGCCTTCCCACTTCATGGGGCCACAAGTGTCTTGAGGGTTAGGCAAATCTTCTCTCACTGAGGCCAGACCAAGCAGTCCTCTGTTGTATACTGGTAGAGGGTCTTGTACCAGATAGTGTATGCTGCCCGGTTGATGTCTCAATGTCTGAGAGATATCAGGGGTCTGGGTTAGTTGACAGTGCTGGTCTTCCTAGGAGATTACCCATCTAATCAGCTTCTTCCAATCTTTCCCTAATTCAACCACAGAATTCACTGACTTCATTCCACTGGATAGGTGTAAGTATCTGCATCTGATGCTTTTAGCTGCTTGTTTGGCCTCTCAGTGGGCAGCCATGCAAGACTCCTGTCTGGAAGCACTCTATAGCATCAGTAATAGTGTCAGGCCTTTTAGCCTTTCCTTGAGATGGATCCCGAGTTGGGCCAGTCGTTGGACCTCCTTTCCCTCAATCTCTTCTCCATTTTTGTCCCTACATATCATGTAGATAGGAAAAATTCTGGGTCAGAGTTTTTAACTGTGGAATGGCAATCCCATCCTCCATTTGTTGACCTGTCTTTCTACTGGTTGTGGACTCTACAAGTTCCCTCTCCTCACTGTTGGGCATGTCGTCCCTTTGATTCCTGAAAGTCTCTCACTTCCCAGGTCTCTGGCACATTCCAGAGGGTCCTTCCTACCTCCAAACCATTTGTTTCATATTTCTATTTCCTCAGGGCTCCTAAGGAATATGTTTGTTGAATTAAATCTCTGTATAAGGGTGACAAGGAGATCAGATACTACTTCTCAAGAAATATTGTACAGCCAGGCTTCTGAAATTCCTCATGCCATTCTTGTAGATGTATCACCTTTTAAATGAACATTAGACATAATAGATTTTCCAAAGATTTTTGGTGGCAAGTACTCTATTTCAACAATATGAGGAAATTTTGGTGGCACTGAGTTAGAAGATCCGTCAATGTTGACTAGCTGCCAGAGTCTGGAACCCACTATGGAGTTGGCTTTTGAAGAATTTTCACCAGTGCTAATACTAGAAACAAGTATATAAACTGTACCCATTAGGACAATCATGTCACAGTTGTTACTGGTACAGTTAACAAACTTCTGACATAATTAAAGCAATTGCAAGAAAATACGCCTATTTGTTATTTTAAAAGAATGTCCAATAATTTTGAGAGATTATATTGCCTAGAGAGAAATTAATAGAGGTTTTGTGTTAAATATAACTAATCTATTTCAGATTGACTTCTAAGTACCTAATTTAAGCATGCAGGTTATTATAATTGTCAGCATATTACATAGAGATTCTTCAGAGTAGCCAGTGATTACTTACAAAGATTCATAATAACACTATGAATAATTTACTAATACTTTGGCATTGTAGTCAAATATTCTATAGAGAATTGTTCTCTGTTCATAAAGATTAGGAAAAAGATAAAACAAAGAATAAGATTCTAAGGAAAAGGAAGCAATCATGCGCACCAATTTCCTCATGGTTTGACATGATCATCTGTGATCAGCAGCTGAGAGAGGCTTCAGAGATTTCAAAAATTTGCACAAGAATCAACATGTAGGAACTAGCAAAAAGAAACCATCATGAATCATATAAACATGTTGTAATAAAATGGTTAATATTCCCTGGAGCTAGAAAGACATGGTTCATGAATGAGTGTTTCTATGCGTGACTTCTTGGTGTCACAGAGCTGTGCATGCCTTGGAGTTATCTGCTAGAATATATAGGAGCAGGAAACTTACTGAATGTACAATTCCAGTGAAGCAGAACTCCAGCGACAGAGAGTCTGCTTAAGATCTCCTCAGTGATGGAGCTGCCATTGAGTCAATCTCACTTCTGTAAGTCTCTTTTAGTAAAGTCTCTTAGTAAAGGATTCAGTTCAGTGGTTCTATGAATTTGTTCTAATGGAATTCTTTCTTTGGAATCTTTGATGTTTTATCTGGTTTGAAGAGATATCTGTTCATAGACTATCAGGAGAAATATTTTGCATAGACTTTATATTATCTTTTAAAATTATTTTTCTTGAAAGAAATTGTATAAGGAAACAATAGACAATTGGATTAGTATCTCATCATCCTCTAACTTGAGACATGTTGCAGTGTTCAACAAGAGTCTGTGTTGTCACCTCTCTTGAAGAAAGAGAAGAAGGATGAAACTGTTACTAGTATAGAATGAGTAGAACTGATGGAAATCATTAGGCAGCTTCCAATGCATAGGACACCTTCCAGAATAGAAAATGCATCTCAAATGGACAATATTTTGGAGTTATAGAAATTGGAAAATATCAAAGGTATAAAATCAGAGAATCAAGTTAATCTTATCTCAAGGCTGAAGAAACAGAATTGTGATTGTGAATAAAAAGTACTGGTGGTTGGTGTTTTTGCTCCCACTTTAGCTAATAATAAGCCATTAGAAAAATGACTTGAACATGTAAGCCTTTTCCATTATAAATATATTCAGATTACATTGAGAATCTAATCTACTGACAAAATTATTGGGCAGATCAACTTTAGAGAGAATGATCTGAAGTTTTTGATGAACAAAATCTCTGATGGGGATTTATCATATGTTATCAGTTCTAAGCTGACATCATACATTGGACTACCTCACTTCTTGTTAGTAATCATTATAGTTTTTATGTATTGTCAAATGCATAGAGAAAACAAAGTGATAAACTGTGTTATCCCTGCCTCATTGGTGATCAAAATGCTGATATCAGACTTGAAGATTAAATATTACCTAGTCTTCAACAGTTTGATAAAAGAAAAGGAGCTTAAATTCCAAAGACATTAAACCATCTAAAAATGACTTAAAATATAAGTACAGAACTAATTTTAAGTTCAGACATTTGTAAAATTCAGAAAACTTCTGAAACAATACAAAAATGTAAAAACATCTGCTTCTCTAACTGTTAATCAGAAAAATTCAATTACTTCCCTAAGTACCTTATGTGACTTTATATGCCATTCCAGGCATTAAATAATAAGTCATACGGAAAAACAAAAACAAAAACAAAAACAAAAAAAAAAAAAAAACACCATTGGACATATACAACTTTCCTGAATTAATTGGGCCTAGGAGAACTCAGAGTAATACACCCTCTCTAAGTGGATTTTGTTTCTATGTAGCAGGTACACTCTTGCTGCTGGTGGTGTCAAACTTTCTGTTATGGGAGAAAGCTGCATCAATTCTTCCATGTCAGGCAGAAGAGGGCGGCTGCTGGAACCCACTTGAGGAAGCATTTAACAGTGCCATGCAGCGAGCTGAAACCCTTCGTAATCTTGCTGACCAATTTTATAAAGAGCTTGTAAGTACCTCAATCTCTATACTAATACTTGAACTGCGTTAGAAACTGAGACACTAAGCATCATAACTCAAATATCAGAAAATACACCTTCATAGGCAAAAGATGCCCCAACTACTGAAACAGGGACAAGGCCAATTGGACAGTGGCATGAAATTTCATAGAATCTAACGATCTTAGTATATTTTCTTTATTTTATTAAAAATAAAAACAACTAATCTATGGTAGAAACTTTTGAAATGTGACTTTGGAATAATTCTCATTTCCTGTTGTTGCATTCAGGATCATGAATTTCCATTGGTCATGTTCATTTAGCACACTGCGGGTAAACACCATAGAAGATGTGCATTACACTGTACTATACATTTGTAACAGAGATAAAGTAAAACATGTAAGCAAGCAAGAAGAAGGAAAGGAAAAAAGGAAGAAAGAAAAAAAGAAAAAGAAAAAAGCAAAGAAAGAAAGAAAGAAAGAAAGAAAAAAAAAGTCTAGCAAGAATCTCATAAATACTGTAAATTGTGGTTTAAAGATTTTTAGTGATAAAAGTTTGTCCAATATCAGGGCAGGAATATAAGTGTATCATTCCTTTCATGGTGGCTGTAGATTTTTAAGGTCAGAAATTATAGAAGCAGCAAACTTTCAGTAATATGATCATCAAAAATATATTCTCTGTTTGGAATAAACATGTGGTTATAATTTTATTGACTAGATATTATTTTTCTCCCATTAACATGACTCAGTATCGCAACCAATTCTCATCTGGACAATTTTTGGCTCTTGTAAGTACCTCACTTTCAGCTGCTTCGCAACAATAGCCTCATGTCAATGATAAGACTTTAGATGAGAATGCTTTATACAGTATTTGTATTTCTTGTTCTTAATTGACAGCTTTTCAACTTCTTAATCTTCACAATTATTCACTAACTTTGATGAATTAATTGATTATTTGAAATAAATAAGATATTCTAAAGTCTATATTTAAGTAAATTAAATATTTCATTAATCATATAATGACTAATATAATACATGGCATTAATTATTATTTTATATTTTGTTGATGTTGAGTTTACATAGAATTTACTGTAAATAGTTTATTTTGTGTGTCAAATTGCACACAATTTCATTCTAAAATGATAATAAGCATGCCCATCTATATTATTTAGTATTAAATTATTAAATTTATAACATTGTTGTATAGGTAAGGAAATATCCATACTTATTGACAGAAAATAAGAAGATTAATAAATATATGCTATGGCTTTATGATGAAATGCTAAACAATGGTGATAATTAAATCACTAAGTCTTCATAAATTTACTCCTTTCAGTGTTTGCATTCCGTAGAGTAACCTTTGAAAGTGAAGAAGAAAAGAGAGTAAAAGAGGAGGAGTTAAATATTCAAAAGTTAATGAAAAGTCAAGTTAAATTATAGGTACAATGAATAGACACAGAATTGCAGGGCAGGCAGTTTCTTAATTCATAATATCTGCATTTTATGAAGTACTTACTGTCAAAATTTACAAATCCTCTAAAACGCATTAATATACTGGTCATGAAGTTATAAATTCTGTTTTTTGTTTTATTTGAAGAACTCAAAACAGATTAGGCGGGACGAGACTGTTGTCAGAGCCGGGACTTATTGCCATTCTACTCTCTCAAACCCCCAGATAGGGGAACTGAGCATGCAGATGAAGTGAGTTTCCTTCATTGGTTTTTCACAGAACTCCAGAAGTGGTATATTGGGTTTGTGGTACTGTCAATTATTACAGGCATTATGATAGATACAGCAATTATGCATGCAGAGAAAATGAAGATAAACTATTGGAAATAATCACAATATGGTATTGATAAATTATAAATAAAATCAAATACCAAAAAATAGTGTAACAATGCTTAAATAGACCATTTAGAGGGAAGATTGAAGGAGCTGAAAGGGTTTGTGGCCCCATGGGGAGAGCAACAATACCAACCAACCAGAGCTCCCAGTGTCTAAACCACCAGTGTGGGAGCATATAGGGAGGGACCCATAGCTCCAGCTATATAAGTAGGAGAGGATGGCCATGTCTGGAATAGGTAGGAGAGGAGGTCCTTGTACTTATGAAACCTGGATGCCCCAGTGTGGGGAAATTCCAGGGTGGGGAAGTGTGAGTGGGTGGGGAGATGGGGCATATTCTCATAAAAGCAGGAGGAGGGGGCATGGGATAGGAAGTTTCTGGGTGGTGGAAGTGAAAAGGGGAAAGGAGATAACATCTGAAATGTAAATAAAATATCCAACAAAAATTAATTTCAAAAAATAAATAAATAAACCATTTAGAGAATAGTATTTTAGGAATGACCTGCCAATGAAATTATTCTTACTACTTTTTTTTTTTTTTTTAGAATTTGTTTGGCTAAATTGGCTATCTATGTCTATATACTCACTCCTCCATCAGTGATAACATTTGACTGTATTTATTATATGTTGCTATTGGATTCTGCATAGTGGCATTCTACATTACTGAACACTGTCCCCCTTCTTGATTTTCAATTCTGTCCTGGTTCTATTTCTATTTTTACTTAGAACTTTATGCTTCTATTATTCTATATTCCTTAATTGAAAGCCTGATGAGCAGAGTAGTCCTATGAAATAATAGTTTATGTTACTTATGATGCAACAATGACCAAATTCATGAGGAGAAGGTCTACATACCATTTTATGATATGTATAGTTCTTCCCCTATACATGGTTTACATGAGTACCTTATTGAAAATGATTTTAAACATTTACCCCTGCCTCTATCTATCATGAGTCAATTTGTTCCTATTGATTATCAGGAAGACTTGTTTTACAAATTGATAAACAAATAACCGAATAATAAAGATCTCACTGGAAAGGAAGCTCTAAAAATTGCATAAGGAGAACAAAATATGATGACCTAACCTCAGAAAATTACTATTTGACAAGTCCCACAACTTGTTTTATTTTGTAGAAATTACTCAAGTTGTTTAAATGTTATACTTCCAAACTATGTAACATCTATACATATGTCTTATACATATAGTAAAAATGTGTTTCAATTCAGCTTCCTTACATGAATATTACAGGTAACAAACCTGCTAAACTGAAATTATTTAATGTAATTGTTCAATTGTGTTCACAGATGGAAATTTATTTAAAAACATTGATCAATTATGTGGGTTCCTGGATCAGCCCTCTATACCATCTAGTGCTTGAACTGAGTGCCATGCAAATGTTCCTGAAACTATTCTCTCAAAAGCCACGGAGATTGAAGAGAACAAGAGAGAACTCCTCGATGACCTTAGGTGGATACTCACCAAGGTGAGAACTTCTCATTAGTTACTCTCATTCTTAAAAGAAGTAATGTATGTAAATTAACAACAACAACAACAACTAAATAATTCTGAAATACCTCATCTTTCCAGAGTGAAATATAGGTATCTGATCTTGTTCACAATCTTCCCATAAAACAGTGTTTCTCAACTTGTGGGTCATGACTTCTTTGGGCATCAAAAGACCCTTTCACAGCAGTCATATAATAGATATCTTTACATAAGATATTTAAATTACAATTACTGAAATTATCAAAAGTAGTGTTACTAAGGAATAATGAAAATAATTTTATGGTTGGGGTTCACTACAGCATAAAGAACTATATTAAATGGTCACAGCATTGGGAAGTTTCAGAACCACTACTCTAATAGGTTGATGGCATCTCCTACATTTTCAGATACTTCTCATTTCTTCCCACCCCTGGGGATCTGAATGAAAACTAGCTGTTCCTCTAAGACACTTAGAGGAGAGCTTTATTGGTTGGAAGAAATGATCTCTGGTCTTTTGATCACAGTCATTCCTTCAGTCTTCATATTAAATCAATATCTGATCCTTATCACATGTGAGATTTTCCTACATAGACCTTTTCAGTAATGGATTTCATAGAATAGTGGTACTTGTCAGCTTCTGTGAAATACATATGGAAGGACCTGTAAGAATTTCCTGAGTGAGTAACTGATATGAGCTCTTCCATTGGCCCAAAGTCAAATAGAGATTTTCTACATTTCTTCTGCTTCTGAAAAAAAAAAAAAAGATTCTAGAAGTCTAACTACTTGAGATTCTCTTGACTTAGATAAATGAAAAGTCATAACTTTGATGGAAGCAGCACGTTTGTGAATGTATTTCTCTGATTAGACACAGAAGAAATAAGGACAAAGGAACACTAACAATATGATCACAAGAAGCTGACTATCATTTTGATTTTTAGGTCTATCCTACAGCAGAGGTGAAGGAAGAATTTTCCAGCTGGGAACATCTTTCATTCTTAAAATCAAGTGGCAAAAATCTTAAATTTTTGGCAATGTTTAACCTTTCCAACTGCATATACAATGAAACACACCATATTTTATTTTATCTCACAACGCTGAAGTGTCATATAACTGGGAAAGATTGCTAAGTGCACATCTATCCTGTCTGTTTTAGAAATGTTCCACAACAGTCCATTGCTGAGAAGTTTCTTTTAATTGTATATCTTTTAAATGCATGTGTGTGTATAATGGGTCTCTTTAAAAAAAATAAAAGCATTATCTTTAGTAACATCCAAATCATAAAAGCCTCTCAATCTTTTGTTCATTGCATATAATATATATAAGGAAAATCGGGATACCCCAATCAAATATATCACAAACAATAGACGTTAATTTTACAACTAAAGTTAAAGTTTACTTCAATAAAGTCACATTTATTCCACACAAAAGTAATGAATCTCAAGTTATTAATATCAAAGTGTAAAACTCATTACCTAATTCATGTACCCAAATCAGAAATATAATTTTTAATGCTTCATGAAATTGAGATTGTCCTTAGAAAACCATGTTAATAGTGAAAGCATAGCCTATACAATATAATTGCTACATGACTCCATAGCCTCGATAGGACTTAGAAGAAAGGAGGCAAGGATTGGGAATGATAAAGATACACTAAAATTCATTTATGAAATTTCCAAAGAGCTGATTTTGAAAAAAATAAAATCATTTTGGAATGTAAATGTCAGTTAGTGATGATCTTTTCAATATGTGTCATAAGCCCAACTATAACTTTGCTCCTCCATAGAGTGATCATAGATATGTTCTCCATGTTTTCATTACTCTGTGTCTAACAAGTATTTTATTGCAATATGGAATTTTTTTAAAAAGTAGACACTTCATATGATGTGCATATTAAAACAATAGGAATTTTAAGATGGACAATCCCTTGAGATCTCTGCCATAAACTCTGATGAAGCAGCCAGTTGTCTGTCATCCTGCTCAGTATGAAATGGGGACCATGCCATTTTCTATTATCAACTGATTGTTTTTCTTCTTCAGTTATATCTTAAATATTTTGATAAGCAACACTTTGATTTTTTTTGATTTTAGGAACTTTTGAAATTTCTTCTCTCTCTTTTCCAGTGACATGATTGATCCTCCATATATTTGTATAGATGGTGATATTTTCTTGATATTTATTTTTGTTTTATTGTCCTATGATCTAATATATTGTATGATTACTACAGAAAATTCCAACCAATCAAAATGCACACTTAGAGCCCAGTCCTAAATAATCCAACTATAATGTAACATTAACACTGGAGGTTCAGGATTCATTGTGGAATAGGGGTGCATACATTATAAGAGCCAGGCAATGAGGGGGTTGTCTTTGAAATTGGGTCTATTGGGAATGACAGAAGTTAACATCTACAAAGTGTCACCAGTATGACAACTGAAACATGAGCTAAGGAGCAATGAATATGCTGAAGCCAAAGACCCTTAATCCCACACAAAGGATTTCAGGCAACTAAAGGACTTCCCTTTTAACAAAAATATTTGATATGTCCAAAGTTTCATGGCAAAAACAAGAAATAATGTAAAAACTAGAGAAAAACTATTGAGAATTAAGCTTACATTACAAAGCGTGATATATGTCAATCTTAAAGCTTTTGTATATGTCACAGAACAACACAAAACAGCACATTTTACTTTGAGAATGCAATGTGGCCAAATTGTAAAATAATATGGCTTCAGAAGCTGTAGTAATAAGAAAAGCTGCTGGGCAGTGGTGGCGCACGCCTTTAATCCCAGCACTTGGGAGGCAGAGGCAGGCAGATTTCTGAGTTCGAGGCCAGCCTGGTCTACAGAGTGAGTTCCAGGACAGCCAGGACTACACAGAGAAACCCTGTCTCGATTAAAAAAAAATGTAATAAGAAAAGTAAAGGACTAGTAATAATTTCAAATACTGCTACAATACTTCCCAATAAAAATGAGAAAGGGCTCTGGAATAAAATAAAAAGGGATATCTTAAGACATGAACAGGCCAATATTCTATAGAGGAAATGAAAGGGCAAAAGGATAAAGGAGACACAGAATTAGGACTGGACTCATGAATGAATAAGACGTGAGTGAATAAATGGACGGACACATGTATGGAGGCAAAAAATATGTGAAAGGATTAGGTACATTGCACTTCCATAGAAATTAAAGTACAGTCAAGTAGATCTGCTTCTACTGTTGAACATACTAGTAATAATAGAAGCTTACTTACGAAGAAAAGATAGGTGCACTGCCAAATATACCAAATCTAAAAAAATGGCTAACACAGATCTTCTTCAAGCTATTTAAAACATGCAAAAAAGACACAATAACCAAATGTATTTATATAGAACCAGCAGGACCACAATACCAAATACAAGTAGAGAAACAAAAAAGAGTAGCCATGAACTTGGAAAACAGTAATGAGAGATATGAAAGAGGGGCTGTACTGCTGAAGGAAAGGGGATATTATGTAATTATAATCTCAGAAAAATAAAAACTATAATTAAAATCACAAAATTTTCCTGATGACCACAGAGGCACAGATATTTAATACACTACATGTAAGCATCATTTAGCATATGATAAGATGATTGTTGACCATGATTAAGCTATTTTAATTAAGATAAAGACCACTCATACAACCTCAAAGTAATTATACCAGGTAGAAACCAAGGGATACAAATTACATTATTGTCATTATCAATTAATATATTTATTTATTCACTTTACATCCTGATGTCAGCCTACTCCCTCCTCTCCTCCCAGTCCATTTACAATTTTCTTCCTCTATTCCCCTCTCCCCTTCTCTTTGGAGATGGGGAAGCTCCCATTAGTTTCCACTCTGCCATGAGACATTAAGTCTCAATAGGACTAAGTGCACCTTCTTCTATTGACATGCATTCAGGCAGTCCAGCTAGGGAAAAAGAATCCAATATAGCTTGTAATCAGAGAGGTGATACCTCTAGAAGTTCATTTATTATAGAATATCCATTTAGCTATTCTGGGTTTTTCTGTTTTTCTATATGAAGCTGAGAACTGCACGTTCAAGGTTAAAAAATTCTGATGGAATTTTGTTGGGAATTGTATTGGATCTGCAAATTGCTTTTGGTAAGATGGCCATTTCTACTATGCTAAGTCTACCAATCCATGAGCATGGGAGATCTTTCCATTTTCCTCAATGTGTTTCTTCATAGAATTGCGCTTCATGTTTAGTTAGAGTTACATCAAGGTATTTTATATATTTTTGACTGCTGTAAAAGGTGTTAATTATGTCATTTCTTTTCTGCCTTCATCAAACACAAATCTGTGCTCAAGTATCAGTTTTCTGAACTTCTAGGTGAAATGTCACAAAATAATGTACTTCATTCAGATTGAATTTCCTCTAAGGAAATGTCTAATTGCAACTTGCCGATAGTTTTTAAGAGATTATGGGATATGTTACCTTTGTTTGAGGTCACAAAATCTCTTTACTATAGCAGAAGTTTACATGGTTGACATCATATTAATATAAACCAACACTTATAGTCATTTATCAGACATTTGTAAGTAGGACACTAATCCTAGTAATACTCAAAACAACAGTAATATGTTAAATACTTGATTTTTTCAGTCCGAAGGGGTTGTGGTTTGGTTAATGGGAGCTCAACATTAAAAATTTATCTTATGCATCTGAGGTTAGGGGCTCATATTATTTTCATATTTCCTTAAAGGAAACTGTGTTACAGAAGTTTACTTCCAACATTGTCAGTGATTTGCAAGGATTTCCAGACAGTGAGTGTTAGTCACAACAGCATCCTGATAAATGAAAAATACAAAACGTGAGTTGAAATGAAAGACTAGAATTGTGTAATATGGAGCAAAGGGAGAAAAAGCTAAAGGGATGAAACCAGTAAAAAAGACATGGTATGAAACACTGTTCTTGTTAGATTTGATGAAGAACCTAAGCTGAAAAAATTTTCTCTTTAATATTGGATCAGAGGCAAGTTTATAGAGCATTTTCTTGATTAAGGACTGATGATGTCACATTAGGGAATGTAGTCTAGGATATTATGCAAATGAATTCTGAGCAAGTCAGCAAGCAATGTCCCTTCATTATTTCCAAATCAAGTTGTAATCCAAGGTTTGTGTCATGAGTTATTGACATGAGTTCTATCAACAATGAACTATAAACTGTACCTTTAAATAAAACCTTTCCTAACTGAACTTCTTTTAATCATAGAGTTTTTCAAAGCAATAAAACCCTAGAAAAACAGATACAATGCCTTTAGGATACCAAACTGCATAAATACCTAAGTCTATCTTAAATTTTAGACATTCATTTTAAGGCTTTATTCCATTTTCTTTCCAGTGACATTTTTCCTGTCACTTGCTTTCATAACACTTTAATTGTATTAAAAGTAGTTCTTCATCCTTTGAGTGTCTAGAGCTCCAGGAAAAATCAAAACTATACCACTGTTGCAGTTTGAATAGCTTTAGTCTTGATAGATTCCTGTGTTTGAATGCTTGGCCAGTAGGAAGTGGCAATATTAGGAAATATGACCTTGTTTGTGTAGGTGTCACCTTCTTGGAGGAAGTGTGTCACTATGGAAGTGAACTTGGATATTTCCTACATTCAGGCTCTGTCCAGTGCCAAACAAATTCACTTTCTGCTTCCTGTCAATCAAGACATAGAATTTTCTGCTCCTCCAGCATCATTTCTGCATACACACTGCCATGCTTTCTGCCTTGCCAATACTCAACTGATCCTCTGAAACTGTAGGCCATCCCCAATGAATGTTTTCTTTTATAGGAATTGCAGTGGTCATAGTGTCTCTTCACAGCAACAAAACACTAAGTAAGACAGCCATTCTTCATGTCAGAAGTCAAGAAAATTTTCTACTACATAGTTAACATTCAAGGTGCTTATCAGACAAAGTTTAAGTGGAATCAGTGTTTTTGTCAGAGCCACGCTTTTTTTTTTTCATATGAATCAGCTTCTTTCCCTGACCATGACAATTAGTCAGAATATCACCTACCACCATGATCTGAAGTATCCTATTAGCCTTTCTATTTTATCTTGAATGCATAAAAATAAATATTTGCTTCTCTCATGTATCTCAGCCTTTTTCCTTCAAAAGGCAGGTATGTATGGTAAAATATATGTATAATCTAAATTGCTGTTTGTCCAATGAATGACTTTTTACTTAGCCATTACTACATGGCTTTTTACTTAGCCATCTTCCTATCAGTATGTATATTTCCAGTACAGGAGACTACTAGTCAGAGAGGAAACTTGAAAATGGATCACAGTTCAATTGCAGAATACAAATTTTTTACTTTTTATATAAAACATTAAATTTATATGTCTAATTAATCACTTATATATGATGGAGAAAGACCTCTGCTTAAAAGTGACATATAACTGAAAATGAGGTTTTGAGAGAAGAGTGATGATAATCTTAAGCCTTAAGTTTTAGCAGAGAAGAATGAAAAAAGATATTTCAGAAGAACATAACAACCATTATTATTATTATTAATTATTATTATTAATTTCAGTTTAAAATAACTTTTGAAGACATAGTCCTATTACTTCATGAATAATAGATATGAAATAAAAAAGATAGAGTAGAACAATGGAAATCAATTGATTTAATAATACACAAAATCAGTTATCATATGCACTACACATACCAAACAGTTGGTTCAAAATGCCTGATTGATATGAGTTCAAGCTGAACTTGTGCATAAAAGTTTATAATATGTAAATTACTGCAATGATTTCTGGTAGTGGGTATCATACATGAAAAATAAATGAGTCAAAAAATAGTAAAGAAATTATTATATGAATAATTTATTTCAAAATTGAATACTATTCAAAATAAAAAGATATTGTATCTACACATTTTTTGCAATCTTTCTACAAGTTAGAGATTTCCCAAAGTCCAATAAGTAGAGCTGAGCTTGAATGTTAATAATGGTATAAAAAATCAACAGACATTTTTATTTTTAAAGATTTTATATAATGTGTATGAATACTTTGCCTATATATAAGAACACATGAAAATGTCAGAATAAGGAATCAGTTACTCTGAATTTGGGAGGATGAATAATTTTGAGGCACCATGTGAGTATTAATATTGAACCTAGATCCTTTGCACAAATAACAAATATTCTTAATCACTAGGCCATCTCTTAGCTCTGAAATAATCAATCTTTAATAAAAAATAGATCTTTTTTATTCATAAAGTATATCCTGATTAATGTTTTCTATACCTGTCTTCCTCCCACTTTACAATTCTCATTCCATATGGTTCTACTCTCTTTTCTTCCATTAGAAAACAAATATTTCAAATGATAATGATAAAATAATGTGTAATAAGATAACTTGTTAAGGGATCTCCAATGAAGAAAGCTCAAAGTAGCCATCAGCAGACCATGGCTTGACAGAGGAAAGCTAGCATATAGAAATGACAAAGAATCTTTAGAGACAGAGTAGGTAAAATAATAAAGGAGAAAAGTAAAGAGATGAAAAGTTGAAGCCAGTTAATTTTATGACCAATGATCATGAACTTTATTTCCTGTATACCACTGACTTTGAAACAAAATTGATCAAAAGAGGTTGTAATTTAAACCATCACTAAACTTAGTAGACTGAAATGGTGCTAGAATATATGTCCTGTACCAGGAGGCAAGAATTTGTATAGTGGGTTGGCCTAATGCTGCTTGTATTCTAATGCTAATAGTCTTTCCTCAAGACCTGGTTGCCTCAGGGATAAGAGAATCCATAAGTAGAAGTTATGTGACCTTGCTCCCAAGTTATTTCTGATTGGCAAATAAGAATGTCAACAGCCAAAAGCTTGGTAGAAGAGACATACGCAGAGTTTAGTGTTCCTGGGCCTGGGGGTCAGAGGAGAACCATGAGGGAAGGGAAGAAGGTGTAGGATGAGGAAGGTGAAGACTCAAGGATTAGGTAAGTCATAAAAACATGGCCTTGAGGTGAGAGCATCACAGATGAAACATAGAAAATAATAACTCAGGGTTATCAATATGAAAGTAGATCCTAAGAACATAGAGAGTAGATATCTGTGCAGCTCTTGTGCTATTTAAGGGCTTATTGTAAATATAAATATTGTATGTGTCTTTTATTTGGGAACTAGCTGGTCAAAGGTGGTGTAAAAAGACCACACAGGGACTAAATAATTTCTAGTGCCAAACTTCCATTTCTCAGCAATGACAAGAGAGAAGTTACTTGTCTTCATCATTGAATTAGAATAAGACATAAGAACTGTCTATTCTCTTTGAATTGTTTGTGTCCAGCTTTCTAAGAATCTTTGATTGATTGGATCACAGTCTATTTCTACTCCAATCTCCAGGAGTTCTGTATTGAAGCTGTAGTTTGTATTGAAGCCTGTTACACTGCAGTGAGGTGGGAAACATTTAGGAGACAGAACATTTAGGAGACAATGGAAGTTATATACCAGAATATGTGACTTCAAAGGGATATGAAGATTCTCTTTTCTAATCCTTCCTCCTGCTCTGTGTCTTTTCATTCTGATCATGACTATGTGACTAGGTTAACTCTACCACACTTGTTATTAAAATGATATATTATGCTGCCATAGTTCTAAGTGACAAGTGACAATTCCCTTGGAAATTTTGAGCTAAAATAAACATTTGCCCCTTTTAAGATAATCTCAGATATTGTGTCACAATAATGGAAACCCAACAAACCTGCTGTTTTCAAAAGTCACAACTGATTGCATTGTCTCTTCATATGTTATAACCATGAAAAGTTCAATGAACACTACCTAGCTTTAGATGCCTATTTCTAAAACTGTATTCATCTTAAATGACTTATCTCTTGAAATGGAAAGTTCAGTGGCTGAATTCTCTTTCCTAGTTTTCAAAAATGCTCAGTAAGCAGCCTCATCTTTGTAAAAAAATCACATGTCATGGTCACTGTTTATTGGACAATAGATGCAAACATTAAAACATGGCAGACAAACTTTAAACTCCCAAACATTTCCTCCAATAATTTTTCATATATTGTTGAGATTATAATTATATCATTTGTTCTATATATTTTCACACTGTAAAGCTATTTAAGAAACATTCACTGCTCCTTTTCATTTTTTTTTCTTTTTATTGAATATTTTAATTATTTACATTTCAAATGTTATCCTATTTCCCAGTTTTCCCTATGGAAACCTCCTATTCCATACCCCTTGCCCCTGCTTTACAAGGGTGCTACCACACCCACCTCCATGCCCTGGTATTACCCTACTCTGGGGCATCGAACCTTCACGGGACCAAGGGCCTTCTCTCCCAGTGATGCCCGACAAGGACGTCTTCCACTTTATATACAGCTAGAGCCATGGATCCCTCCATGTGTGTTCCCAGACTGGTAGTTTAGAGACTTGGAGCTCTGGTTGGTTGGTATTGTCGCTCTCCCCATGGAGCTGCAAGCCCCTTCAGCTCCTTCAGTCCTCTCTCTAACTTCTCCATTGTGGACCCTGAGATCAGTCAATAGTGACTGCGAGCATCTACTTCGGCAGAGCCTCTCAGGAGACAGCAATACCAGGCTTCTATCAGCAAGCACTTCTTGGCATGCACAATAGTATCCGGGTTAGGAGTCTGTATATGGGATGGATTCCCAGATTGGTCAGTCTCTAGATGGCCTTTCCTTCAGTTTCTGCTCCATACTTTGTCTCCATGTTTCCTCCCATGAGGATTTTGTTCCCCTTCTAAGAAGGACTGAAGCATCTAGACATTGGTCTTCCTTCTTCTTGAGCTTCATGAGGTCTGTAAAATGTATCTTGGGTATTCTTAGCTTTTGGGCTAACATCTACTTATCAGAGAGTTCATACCATGTGTGTTCTTTTGTGACTGGGTTATCTCACTCAGGATGATATTTTCTAATTCCATCCATTTGCCTGCTAATTTCATGAATTCATTGTTTTTAATAGCTGTGTAGTATTCCACTGTGTAAACATACCACATTTTCTGTATCCATTCTTCTGTTGAAGGACATCTGGGTTCATTGCAGCTTCTATTATTAATAAGGCTGCTATGAACATAGTGGAGCAAGTGTCCTTGTAATATCTTGGAGAATCTTTTCGGTATATGCCCAGGAATTGTATAGCTGGGTCCTTAGGTAATACTATGTCCAATTTTCTGAGGAACCACCAGAGTGATTTCCAGATTGGTTGTATAAGCTTTCAATTCCACCAACAACGGAGGAGTGTTCCTCTTTCTCCTCATCCTCAATAGTATCTGGAGTCACTTGATTTTTTGATCTTTGCTATTGTAATCGGTGTGAGGTGGAATCTCAGAGTTGTTTTGATTTGCATTTTCATGATGACTGAGGATGTTGAACATTTCTTTAGATGCTCCTCAGACATTCAATATTCTTCATTTGAGAATTCTTTGTTTAACTCTATACCCCATTTTTATATAGGGTTATTTGGTTCTCTTGAGTCTAACTTATTGAGTTCTTTTCGTATATTGGATATTAGCCCTCTATCAGATGTAGGCGTGTTAAAGATCTTTCCCCAATCTCTTAGTTTCCATTTTGTCCTATTGACAGTTTCCTTTGCCTTACAGAAGCTTTGCAATTTTATGAAGTCCCCTTTATCAATTGTTGATCTTTGATCATAAGCTATTGGTGCTCTGTTCAGAAAATTTTCCCCTGTGCACATGTGCCTGAGGCTTTTTCCCGCTTTTTCTATCATTAGTTTCAGTGTATCTGGTTTTATATGAAGGTCCTTGATCCTTTTAGATTTGAGTCTGAAAAATACAGAGGCAGATACTCACAGCCAACCATTGTACTGAGCACGGTTACTCCAATGGAAGAATTAGGGGAAAGACTAAAGGAGCTGAAGAGGTTTACAACCCCATAGGAAGAACAATAATGTCAACCAACGAGAACCCCCAGAGCTCCCAGGGACTAAAGCATCAACCAAAAGTGTACACTTGGGGTGTACACCATGGCCCAACACATATGTAACAGAGGATGGCCTTGTCTGGCATCAATGGGAGAAGAGGCCCTTGTTCATGTGAAGGCTTGATGCCCCAGTGTAGGTGAATACAAGAGTGGGAAAGCAGGAGTGGGTAGGTGGGACAACACCATCAATGAAGCAGGGGTAGTGGGCATGGGATAGGGTGTTTCAAGGGGGTTGGGAAAGGGGATAACATTTGAAATGTAAATAAAGAAAATATGCAATTAAAAAAAGAAGAATGGATCAAGTTTTATTTATCTACATACTGACTGCCAGTTGAACCAGCACCACTTATTGATAAGGCTGTCTTTTTTCTATTGGATGGTTTTAGATCCTTTGACAAAGATATGGTGACCATAGCTATGTAGTTTCATTCTGGTTCTTCAATTATAATCTATTGATCTACCTGCCTGTCTGTGTACTGATACCATGCATTTTTTATCACTATTGTTTGTAATACAGCTTGAGGTCAGAGATGGTGATTCCCCATAATTTCTTTTATTTTTGAGAATAGATTTTCTATCTTAGGTTTTTTGTTATTCTAAGTATATTTGCAATTTGCTCTTTATAACTCTGAGGAATTGAGTTGGAATTTTGATGGGGTTTGCTTTGAAACAGTAGATTGTTTTTGCAAGATGGCCAATTTTACTATATTAATGTTACCCATCCATGAGCATGGGAGATCTTTCCATCTTCTGAACTCTTCTTTGACTTCTTTATTCAGAAACTTGAAGTTCTTGTCATACAGATCTTTAATTTGCTTGTTTAAAGTCACACCAAGGTATTTTATATTATTTGTGGCTATTATGAATGGTGTCCTTTTCCTACTTTCTTTCTCAGTCTGTTTATCTTTTGAGTAGAAGAAGGCTACTGATTTGTTTGAGTTTAATTTTATATCCAGTCACTTTGCTGAAGTTGTTTATCATTTTTGGGAGTTAGAAATTAAAGACTTTTAAGAATTTAATGGAAATGATGCACAACATATCAAACCTTATGGAATACAACTGAAGCAATGTTAAGAGAAAAATTCATAGCTCTGAGTGCCTCCAAAAAGAAACTGGAGAGAGCATACTCTAGCAGCTTGATGGCACAACTGAAAACTCTAGAAGAAAATGAAGCAAATACACCAAGAATGGCAGAAAATAATCAAACTCAGGGCTTAAATCAAAGAAGTAGAAACAAAAAGAACTATAAAAAGAAACAACAAAACCAGCTTATTCTTTGAGAAAAAACAACAAGATATCTAAATTTAACTAGAATAACTGGAGAGCACAGAGAAAGCATCCAAATTAACAAACAGAATAAAAAGGGAGATATAACAACAGAAACTGAGGAAATTCAAAAAATCATCACATCTTACTAAAAAAGCCTATTCAACAAAACTGTAAAATCTGGATGAAATGGACAATTTTCTAGACAGATACCAGGTCCCAAAGTTAAACCAGGATTAGATAAAGAATCTAAACTGTCCCATAACACCTAAAAAAAATAGAAGCAGTCATTAAAAGTCCCCCAACCAAAAACAACAACAACAAAAAACAAAAGCAAAAGCAAAAAACAAAAACAAAACAAAACAACAACAAAAACCAAAAAACAACAACTCAGGACCAGATGGGTTTAGTATAGACTTCTATCAGACCTTCAAAGAAGACCTAATAACAACACTCTTAACACTACCCAAATTGTTCTATGAAGTCACAATTTTGCTTATACCTAAACTACACAAAGACCCAACAAAGAAAGAGAACTTCATGTCAATCTCCCTTATGAATATCATCAAATCTCAATAAAATTCTCTTAAACTAAATCTAAGAACCCATCAAAACAAGCATCCAACATGACCAAGTAAACATTTTCCCAGGAATGCAGGGATGGTTCAGTTTTTGGAAATCCATCAATGTAATACACTATACAAACAAACTCAAAGAAAAAAACCACATGATCATTTCAGTAGATGCTAAGAATGAATTTGACAAAATTCAACACCTGTTCATGGTAAAAGACCTGGAAAGATCAGGAATTCAGGGCCCATACCTAAACATAGTAAAAGCAATATACCACAAACCAGTAGCCAACATTATTGTCATGTATCCACAGACAATCCCTGTCAGTTTTTAAAACTCATGATTATTTGTTTTTGTGTATTTGTAGAAAAATGAAAGTCTTAACATTTCCCAGATTTGAAATATTTTTATTATTTTTTAGGAATTTATACATGTGTACAATAGAGTATTAGTTCACCTCCTACACACATATACTTTTTAAATTTCTCCTTATTCTCCTAACATGTGTGCCTTCTAATTTCCTGTTTGTTTTTCAATAGCCCACCAAGTCCCAGAAGTGCTGTCCACAAGAACACATATGTGTGGTGCCAACCACTCCTAAAAGGAAAATGCATCAGTGGCTATAACCTCAAAAAAGAATGATTTCATCCTTACACAGTTACTCTTGGTTGCCAACAATACCTCAAGGAGTGCTGTGATCTAGAGATCACCACCTGCCCTCTCTATACTGATATTTTCTCTGATTTGATATTGTGCACCTTAGTTGGTTTCCACAGCCCTTGTAAGATCATGATTGTGATAAAATATCCAGTTCCTTCATGAAAAAATTTGGTATCATTTGGTATAACTTCTTCCTGTAATTATGGTGAACTTAGCACAGATGGTACAAATATTATGTGACAATAGAGAAAGGAAGATAGAATTGTGTCATAAGTAGTAAGATACATACCAGTTTGGGTCAATAAAAACTAAGAGATTAATAACAGTAGATAGGTATGTGCTATGGTATTAGACTGAGTGAAGCTGATGCTAAAATTAAGTATTTAGCTTTTCTTTCAAACAGCAAAATTTAGGATAGATGAAGACATTAGTAAAGAAGGGGATTGATTAGAAAATCAGATGAAACATAAAATATGATTACTAATGAAGCAAGATAAAGGTAAAAGGGTCATATCCTTAAATTAAACTATAGTTTATATGCAGTACTTATTAAAAACAGAACATCTAACTAAGTATGTTAATATTCTGACCATTGATTCATTTATTCAGTTTATGAGCTCAAACTAACTGAACTTTTCCATCATTTGCAGGTTACAGACTAAAATATATTGTCATATTTTCTTCCTTTGGTATTTCATACTGAAACAGGAGGACAAATAGATGCAAACTATAGCCAGCTCATGTTTCTACAGATTAACTGATAAGTGGCTTTGCTGTACTGTAGACTATGTAGGCATCAAAAGAGATCATTGAATTCCTATCATGTTGGAAACTTCAAGGTGAACTACACACTCTTAATTGGGTACACATTTATGTATATTTATAAAAATACCAATATGATTGTATTATTTTTTAATACTTTTGTTTTATATATTTTAATATTTTGCCTGCATTGCATATCTGTAAGTTGAATATGTATCTGTTATCTGTGGAGATCTGGAAATGGAAAAAGTGTATGGTTATGAGATGTCAAGTGTATAGTGAGAAACAAGCCAATATCTGGTGAGAGCATTAAGTGCTCTTAATGAAAGACCCATTGCTCCAGGACTCAGTTGCATTTATTTTATATTACAAATTGCTCCTGTTTGGAAGTCTTGTATATTATTGACCCGCACATCAAACATTCTTGACATTTGGGACTCTTTATTGTATACCTGCTTCTTATGTACTCCATCTCTCTCCCTTAACTGGAAAAACTGAAACAAAATATTCTTGTGAGATAATATGTCATATTTCTCAGAATATAACTAGGACTTCAGTCAAGGAAAGATTATCTATATATCATGTAAGTTTAATGTATATTTCTATTATATCTTCTTTGTGATTTCTGCCTTAACATACCATGATTTATGTTAAAGAGCATTTGATAACAATAATGGAAAATGAGGACAAGGAGAGAGAGAGAGAAAGTAATGGCATTTCTAGTGTGCTATTAGAGTGATAAATATCCAAAAAACAATGTTGTGGCACTGCTACATTTGATCCTTTTAAAAGCTGGCTTAGATAAGAAAACTGAGCCTTTGAAAGGTTACACAGTTTTTGTACACCTTACATGATATGTGTGAAAGGGTTGTAGGCTTATTCTTAGTCATGTGCCTCAACTTTCAACAATCTATAAAAGTAATCACCATCTGATATGATCCTGTTCTCAATATCTTTTATACATTTTCCTTTATAAGGCATAGTCAAATCCTCCCTTATTTTCCTGTTCATTATCACTAGATAACATGCATCAATTTATTAATTATATTAAATTAGAGATAGTTTTCAGGTATGATCCTCTTAGCAAACATACAACGGAGGATCAAAACACCATTGTATGTTTAATTGCTATTGTTACTAAAAAATTGTGTCATTGTTCTTCAGATGTACATGCCAAGAAATGAACTGCTTTTCTAGAAGCTAAGGGAAAAAGGTCATGTAGAATTCAGGAAATCACATTAATGAATGCATCTTGTTTCCACTGTATTTTTAAAAATATTCTAAAATAATCTAAAAATCAAAGCAAATACATTAGTGGATAACTTGACTTGTTTCTATGTTTCTATCATTGCATGAAAATGGTTTGAGTCATTTGCAACTGGCAATATTATCATGCAGTTTAAATGAGTCAGGCTCTCTAAGTACCTACTGAGAGCCAATAAAAACTTGATTTTTGTGAAAAAAGCAAACAATAAAACAGAAAATATATCACTTGGAAGGTAGGTGACAGAATTTAGAAGGGAAACAAAATGTGATCAACTGGCCCTCTTATGTATGAAAGGTCAGTTTTTCATACAATATACTTTTTATTTCAGGGAACTATTCATCTGTTACTTAGATTTTCCATTTTAAATGTATATCATCCATATAAATGTTCAATACAGCCTCAGTAAAAAATAAAAGATAATTAGTTTCAGTCTCTTTGAGAAAAGATCACATGTAACTAACAATATATGATTCATGTTATTTTAATGTTAGGGTATATTTACACTTGTGAGTGGAAGGGAGAGACAGCAACAGAGAAGAACACTGGCACAAGTAAATATGTTTTAATAGGTACATTGTACCCTCACTTGGTTCTTTTGCTGGGGCAGACTCATAGCTGAACTGCTCCCATGAAAACACCATATCTAACCCATCCTAGAGGAACCACTGTATTCAGATCAGTGGGTAAGAACCCTCCCACAAAACCCTATGTCTCAGAGCTGCAGATTGGAGCCCGGGGCACTCAGAACCCATCACTCACCCAAATCCCACCCTCTGGAATACCACTCCCCTTCCATCCCCTCACTTGGTCCTTTTTGTTGAGGCAGACTCCTAGCTAGTCTGGTCCTATGAAAACACCATATCCTGACCCATCCTAGAGGAACCACTGTGCTCAGAGTAGCAGAGAATCTGCTGCACTCAGAAGAGTTGAGGAAGCTGGACTCCCAGAAGCTCTAACACGTCCAGGATCATAGCTCTGCACCTGATCCCACAACACCAAGAGGAAGCTGGGATCCAGGAGCTCTAACATGCTTACGATCATAGGACTTAAGGATCCCAGAAGCTGCCTGAATCTCAGGAGCTCTTCAACCCAGGAGCACAGGATCACAGGATCACAGGATCACAGGATCACAGGATCACAGGATCACAGAGACAGCTGGACTTGAGGTCAGACACAAGCAAGAAAAATGTTGAGACAGGTTCCAGTCAAAGACAGTAAGTGCAGGTAGCACTAGAGATAATCAGATGGTGAAAGGCAAGCACAAGAACATAAGCAACAGAAACCAAGGTTACCTGGTACCATCAGAACCCAGTTCTCCCACCATATCAAGTCGTGGACAACCCATCAGACTGGAAAAGCAGGATTTAGATTTAAAATCACTTCTCATGATGATGATAGAGGACATTAAGAAAGACATAAATAACTCCCTCAAAGAAATACAGGAGAACACATGTAAACTGGTAGAAGCCATTAAAGAGAAAACATAAAAATCTCTTAAAGAATTGCAAGAAAACAAAACCAAACAGGTTGCAGAATTAAACAAAATCATCCCGGATCCAAAAATGGAAGCAGAAACAATAAAGAAATCTTAAAAGAAGACTACCCTGGAGTTAGTAAACCTAGGCAAGAGATCAGGAGTCATAGATGCAAGCATCACCAACAGAATGCAAGAGATAGAAGAAAGAATCTCATGTGCAGAAAATACCATCAAGAACATTGACATAGCTATCAAAAAATGCAAAATGCAAAAAGCTCCTAACCCAAAATATCCAGGAAATCCAGGTAACAATGAGAAGACCAAACCTAAGGATAATGGGTATAGAAGAAAACTAATATTCCCAACATAAAAGGCTAGTAAATATCTTCAACAAAATTATAGAAGACTTCCCTACCATAAAGAACGAGATGATGCCTATGAACATACTAGAAGCCTACAGAACTCCAAATAGACTAGATCAGAAATAAATACTTCCCGTTATATAATACTCAAAACATCAAATGAACAAAACAAAGAAAGAATATAAAAAGCAGTAAGGGAAAAATGGTCAAGTAATTTATAAAGGCAGATCTACCAGAATTACACCAGACTTCTCACCAGAGAATGTAAAATCCAGAAGATCCTGGACAGATGTCATACAGACCCTAAAAGAACACAAATGCCAGGCCAGGCTACTATACCCAGCAAAACTCTCAATTACCATAAATGGAGAAACCAAGATATTCCATGACAAAACCAAATTTACACAATATCTTTCCACAAATCCAGCCCTTCAAAGAATAATAGAAGGAAAACACCATCACAAGGAGGGAAATTATACCCTAGAAAAAGCAAGAAAGTAATTTTCTTCCAGCAAATCCAAAAGAAGATAGCCACACAAATATAACTCCAAATTTAATAACAAAAATAACAGGAAAACAGCAATCACTTTTCCTTAATATTTCTATACATCAATGGACTCAATTCCTCACTAAAGACATAGGCTAATGGATACTCAAATAGGACCAAACATTTTGCTTCATACAGGAAATATACTCAGTGACAAAGACAGACACAATCTCAAAATAAAAGTCTGGGAAACAATTTTCCAAGCAAATGGTCCCAAGAAGCAAGCTAGAGTAGCCACTCTAATATTGAACAATATTAACTTTCAACCAAAACTTACCAAGAAAGGTAAGAATAGACACTTCATACTCATCAAAGAAAATCAACCAAGATGATTTCTCAATTCTGATCATCTATGCACTAAATGCTAGCGTAACCACACTCATAAAAGAAACTTTACTAAAGCTCAAAGCACACATTGCAACTTACACAATAATAGCGGGAGATTTCAACATCCAAGTCTCATCACTGGACAGATCATGAAAACAGAAACTAAACAGAGACACAGTGAAACTAAGAGAAGTTATAAGCCAAATGGATTTAGCAGATATTTATAGACCATTTCATCCAAAAATGAAAGAATATAGCTTCTTCTCAGCACCTCAGGGTAACTTCTCTGAAACTGATCATAAAACAGGCCTCAATAGATACAAGAAAATTGAAATAATCCCATGCATCCTATCAGATCGCTATGGACAAAGGCTGATCTTCAATAATGATAAAATCAATGGAAAGCCCACATATACATGGAAACTGAACAATGCTCTCCTCAATGATAACTTGATCAATGAAGAAATTAAAGAGTTTTTAGAATTTAATGAAAATGAGAACATATCATACCAAAACTTGAGGGACACAATGAATGCAGTGTTAAGAGGAAAACTCATAGCTCTAAGTATCTACAAAATGAAACTGGAGAGAGGATATACTTGCAGCTTGACAACACACCTGAAAGCTCTAGAACAAAAAAGAAGCAAATGCACCCACGAGGAGTAGATGACAGGAAATAATCAAACTCAGGGCTGAAATCAACCAAGTAGAAAGAAAAAAAAAAACTATACAAAGAATCAACAAAACCAGGAGCTGGTTATTTGAGAAAATCAACAAGATAGATAAACCCAAACCAGACTAGCCAGATGGCACAGAGACAGTATCCAAATTAAAATCAGAACTGAAAAGGGGGATATAAAAAAAGAAACCAAGGAAATTCAAATAATCATCAGATCCTACCACAAAAGCCTATACTCAACAAAACTGAAAAATCTGGATGAAATGGATGATTTTCTAGATACCAGATACCAAAGGTAAATCAGGATCAGATAAACCATCTAAATAGTCCTATAACCACTAAATAAATAGCAGTAGTAATTAAAAGTCTCCCTACCAAAAAAAGCCCAGGACCAGATGGTTTTAGTGCAGAATTCTATCAGACCATTCAGGGAGACCTAATACCAATTTTCTATAAACTATTACACAAAATAGAAACAGAAGGAACACTACCCAATTCGTTCAATGTAGCAACATTATACTCATACCTAAACTACACAAAGACCTAACAATGAAAGAGAACTTCAGACCAATCTCCCTTATGAATATCGATGCAAAAATTCTCAATAAAATTCTAAGAAACCAAATAAAAGAAGACATCAAAACAATCATCCACCTTGATCAAGTAGGCTTTATCCCAGGAATGGGGGGATAGTTCAATATACGAAAATTCAATAATGTAATCCACTATATAAACAAACTTAAAAAAGAAAACTCACATGATCATGTCACTAGATGTTGTGAATGCATTTGACAAAATTAACACACCTTCATGGTAAAAACTTTGGAAAGAACAGGAATTCAAGGCCCATACCTAAACATAGTAAAGCAATATACAGCAAACCAGTAGGCAGCATCAAAGTAAATAGAGGGAAACTTGAAGTAATCCCACTAAAATCAGGGAGTAGACAAGGCTGCCCACTCTCTCCCTATCTATTCAATATAGTACTCGAAATCCTAGCCAGAGCAATTATATAATAAAGGAGATCAAAGGGATACAAATAGGAATTGAAGAAGTCAATATCTACTATTTGCAGATGATGTGATAGTATACTTATATGACCTCAAAACTTCCATCAGAGAATTCCTAACTCTGATAAACAACTTAAGCAGCTGGATATAAAATTAACTCAAACAAATCAGTAGCTTTCCTTATTTAAAGGATAAGCAGGCTGTGAAAGAAATTAGGGAAATAACACCCTTCACAATAGTCACAAAAAAATATAAAATACCTCTGTGTGAATCTAGCCAAGCAAGTGACAGACCTGTATGATAAGAATGTCAAGTCCCAGAAGAATGAAATTGAAGATCTCAGAAGATCTTAGAAGATGGAAAGATCTTCCATGCTCATGGATTGGCAGGATTAATATACAAAAAAATGACCATCTTCCCAAGAGCAATCTACAGATTTAATGCAATCCCCGTCAAAATTCCAACTTAATTCTTCACAGAGATAGAAAAAGCAATTCTCAAATCCAGGATAGCAAACACTATGATGAAAAACAAAAGAACTTCTGGGAGAATGTCCATCCCTGACCTCTAGCTGTACTATAGAGCAGTAGTGATAAAAAATTGCATGGTAATAGTACAGAGATAGGCAAGAAGATCAATGGAATAGAACTGAAGACCCAGAAATGAACCCACATACATATAGTAACTTGACCTTTGACAAAGATTCTAAACCACATAAAGACCCAACAATGAAAGAGAACTTCAAGTCAATCTCCCTCATGAATATCTGTTGGAAAAAAACGACAGCATTTTCAACAAGTAGTGCTGGTTGAACTAGAGGTCAGCATGTAGCAAAATGCAAATCAATCCATTCATCTCCTTTTACAAAACTCAAGTCCAAGTGGATCAATGACCTCCATATAAAACCGGACACACTGAAACTAATAGAAGAGAAAGTGGGGAAGAGCCTCAAACACATGGGCACAGGTGGAAAGTTCCCGAATAGGACACCAATGGCTTATGCTCTTAGATCAAGAATTGACAAATGGAACCTGGTAAAAGAGCAAAGCTTCTATAAGGCAAAGGATACTGTAATGAAACAAACGGCAACCAACAGATTGGCAGAAGATCTTTACGAATTCCACATTTGATAGTGAGCTAATATCCAAAATATACAAAGAACTCAAGAAATTAGATTCCAGACAACCAAATAACTCTTTTAAAAAATGGGATACAGAGCTCAACAATGATTTTCAACTAAGTAATATTGAAGGGCTGAGAAGCACTTAAAGAAAAGCTCAATGTCCTTAGTCATCAGGGAATTGCAAATCAAAACAACACTGAGATTCCACCTCATACCAGTTACAATGGGTAAGATTAAAAACTCAGATGACAGCAGATGCTGGTGAAGATGTGTTGAAAAAGGAACACTTCTCCATTGCTGGTGGAATTGTAAGCTGGTACAACTACTCTGGAAATCAGTTTGGTAGTTCCTCAGAAAATTGGACATAGTATTATCTGTGGATCTAGTGATACCACTCCTGGGAAAATACCCAAAAGATACTCTAACATATAACAAGAACACATACTCCACTATGTTCATAGCAGCCTTATTTTTAATACCCAGAAGCTGGAATGAACCTAGATGTTCTTCAACAGAGGAATGGATACAGAAAATTTGGTACATTTACACAATGGAGTACTACTCAGCTATTAAAAACAATGAATTCATGAAATTCTTAGGCAAATGGATGGAACTAGAAAATATCATCCTGTGTGAGGTAACCCAATCACAAAAGAACATACATGATATTCTCTATTGATAAGTGAATATTAGCCCCAAATCTCACAATACCTAAGATATAAGTCACAGACCACATGATGCCCGAGAAAAAGAAAGACCAAAGTATGGGTCCTTAGTTCCTTCTTAGAAGGAGTAACAAAATTCTCACAGGAGCAAATATGAGACAATGTGTGTGGCAGAAACTTGAGGAGGGGCCATCCAGAGACTGTCCCACCTGGAGATCCCTCCCAGATGCAATCACATATGCAAACACTGTTGTGGATGTCCAGAAGTGCATGCTAACAGGAGCCTGATATACCTGTCTCCTGAGAGGCACTGCCAGAGCCTGATACATGCAAGGTGGATGCTCACAGCTAACCATTAAACTGTTCACAGGGTCCCCATTGGAAGAGTTAGAGAGAAGACTGAAGGAGTTTAAGGGGCTTGCGTTCCCATGGGGAGAGCAACAATACCAACCAACCAGAGCTCCCATGGTCTAAATAGCTAGCCTGAGAATGAGCACACATGGAAGGACCCCTGTCTCCAGCTGTATATATATAGGAGGATGGATTTGTCAAGCATCAGTGGGAGAGGATGGCCTTGATCTCTTGAAGGTTGGATGCCCCACTGAGGGGGAAATTCAAGGGCAGAGAGATGGGAGTGTGTGAATGGGTAGGGACTCACCTTCATAGAAGTAGGAGGAAGGAAGATGGGTTAAGGGGTTTCTGAGGGGGGTAGCAATGTGGAAAGGGGATAACATCTGAAATGTTGATAAATAAAGTATCCAATAAAAAAAAAAGAAAGAAAAACAAGGGACAAAAACAGATAATGGAACTGGCTATTACAGTTGAACATTTGAGACTCTTTGGCAGCAATTCAACATTACCTATATTACTGGGATTCCTTATAATTGTCAAGGACAGGAGACTGTGGAAGGGGCCCATAGAACTTTAAAACAATATCTTCATAAAATAAAAAATGGGGAGATATATCCCTATACACCACAAATTTATTTGAACCATATTCTTTTTATTTTAAATTTGTCTTTAAAAATTTGGAGGCCAAGGAACTTTCTGCTGCGTGTCTATGGAACTCTACAACTAGGCATACTTATGCTTAGGTAAAAAGGATGGATCCACTTACTGTCATAAGTTGTGATCCTAATCAGGTATTAAGTACTGGGAAGAGGGCATGTGTAGTAGAGGGAATTATTTAACCCCCAAATTAGATCTCCTGCCCGATGGAGACCAGTAAAGGAAGACACAACTCAATAATTATAGTATAAATTGCACACCTGGATTGGGCAGATTTACCACTACACTACTCTAATCCCTGGCGATGAGATCCCTTATAACTTACGGTTTTATCCAGGCTGAGTGGTTGTCCAGCTCTGTCGTTGGCTTCCTTCTACCGCCAGCTTCCTTCTGCTTCAACATCCTCCTGCTCATTCTGCTTCTTCTTCCTCTGCTTCTGCTCTCCCAGCGACTTCCTTCTCTTCTCCCTCTGGCTTCTACTTCTACCTCCTTTTATATCGAATTCCTCTCACTCTCTCCTCCCCTAAGCCTTTTTCTCTGCCTCCCCTTCTACCGCCCAATCACTGGATTTAGCCTTTATTTTACAGGTTTTAATTGGACAGAAGGTTCACAAGATGTCATCTGTGTACAGATTCAATCATCCTCTGCAGCCCCTCCCAGAAGGGTGGATCTTGGATCAAAATACAAGCCTGGGGCTGTCCACTGAGAACTAGGATCAAAATACAAGGCTGGGGCTATCCATAACATTTCCCCCTTTTTGTCCAATTAAAAGACTCTTTTCTCTCAGATATATTGAGTACAAACTATACTACCATGTTGTAATTGTTAAAGTGCAAGACAGACCTAATATCTAGTCTACCATTTTTGTTAACTAAATAGAACCTCTGCTATCTCTCTTAACTAAAAGGCTTAGTTCTGAACCTGGCTTATGTCCTGTCTTTAAAATGAATGCCATGTGATAACTATCCTCTCAAAGTAAATAGCCTGAGTTGGCTGTGAGACTATGCATTGACTGTGAGACTATAAGTCTTCAACCCCATCAGAAATCCAGAATGACTGAATTAACTGAAGATATGGGAAGCACAAAGCATGGCTTCCAAAACTTAGCCAATTTATATAGACTGCTGAACACCTGGACAGTTCCTTACTTCAAAACGTTGGAGCATCTGGTCTTCAGCCTTCTGGCCCAGGATCATCTGACAGACCTAGTAATGCAGAATTTTTAAGGGCTGATTACTCTGTCTTGGCAGATATAATCAGTCGACTCTTCCGCAAGTGTGTCCTTTTTCTGGACAGTATTTTGTCTGTAGATGAAAAGAGGCAATTCTTGCCTAGTGGCTGTCTCACCACAACTGGAGTAACTCCAAGGATGCTCAATTTCTTCTTTTAATCTAAGTTGGGAAGCTGTCAGGAGCAGACAGGTCTCTAGTAAAATGAACATTAATACAGAAATGCTAGTGATGTCACTTCTGTGGACTTCTGACATTTTTGAAAACCAACTATCTATGTAAAGCAATCTGGACTGTTGTCCATTAACTCCTTTCTGCTATTTCTAATTAAAATCTAGAAAACATCCTAACAATAAACTCAGAGCCATGCAATTGCTACAGGCCCTTAACTCACAGGCCAACCATCTCAAATCAGTTAAAAAAGTTAAAGAAGGACTGGATCTAAGCCTTGTATTCCTAAATGTGTTATATAGGTACAATGCCTAAGAGAGTAACAATATTAATCTCACTTTTATGTTAATAAGAAACTCATATCAATGAAAACTTTAAATTTGTACAAATAAATTCTATACCAATGAAAAAGATTATAACCTCAACTTTGTATCAATTATAGAGATTTCTACCAATGTAGAAATAATCAATTCTAACTATTCCCCCCTGTTCCAATAAAACCATTACTTTTCCCTAGAAGGATAGCCTAATATTAACCACCTCAGTCCCCAAGCCCAGGTAATAGGGGCGTCGACTCTTCATTAACTTCTTCTTTTTTTTTTTTTTTTTTTTTTTTTGTTTTTTTCGAGACAGGGTTTCTCTGTATAGCCCTGGCTGTCCTGGAACTCACTCTGTAGACCAGGCTAGCCTCAAACTCAGAAATCAGCCTGCCTCTGCCTCCAAGTGCTGGAATTAAAGGCGTGCGCCACCACCGCCCGGCTTCATTAATTTCTTCAAGCTGAATTTGGGTGTAGAATTCCCATCTGGGGGCCCAAAGGGGAATAGGAAAATTGGCTTAGTCAAAGGAGAGCTAGCAGGCATCATTTGCCTTGCAGTCACTATGTGCTGAGAGAGTTCATTGCTTAGCTAACATCGTGACTGTGACAGTCGGAAAGGCTGGACAGGCAAGCCAGCTGTTCTGGAAAAGTTCTGGAAGCAAGTCTTCTACATAGTTGCAGCTTTGATGAAGAAGTAGCTTTGACATAGTTGCAGCAGAATCAAGCATGAAGCTGGAATAGTAGGTCTCAGCATCCCCGAGTATGAATCTTTTTCGGGCTGTCTTTCTTTTCTTTCATCCTTCAATATATAAAACTTAAAAGAGCAGTTAATTCTGCAGGGTACACAGCTTTGTCAATGAGGGTCAATAAAGAAAGACAATTGCCTTTCTTCAGGTTAGTTTGATCACTTAATCAAACTGTAATATAACTTTGTATACATGCCCTCATAAAGGATGGCATGTATTAACAAGTCATTAGAAATTAGTACCCAATAAATATTCTTGGCTTTGTATAGACATTTTAGTCCCAGCCAGTTCCAGAGCTGTCTCCATATAAGAGACATAAACATCATCATATATACATCACCCATGTTGAAAATAAAATAAAAATCTTAATAACTAAAAATACTGTATGTGCCCATTCTTTAGGCCTTCCCTATTTTGACAAGCAGGAAAAGAACCCAGAATTCCTGTGGGCCCACGTTAAACAGAACACGAGTGTCCTGTGAGGCAGTATAACTTTATATCATCTGAATACACCTAATTTACACTATATTTATGTTTGGCTTTCTGCCAGAACAGTCTCTATTTATACACTGTACTCTCTACTCTGGAGTCAGTGATAATTTTCCCTATCTTAACTAAAGTACTGTATATTCCTATTCTTAGGCTTTCCCTATCTTGCCAAGCAGGAAATGAACCCAGAATTCCCGTGGGGCCCACGTTAGATAGAACCTGAGTCTCCTGTAAGGCAATATAACTTTATATCATCTGAATACACCTAATTTGCACTATCTTTTTGTTTGGCTTTCTGCCAGAACAGTCTCTATTTATACACTGTACTCTCTACTTTAGAGTCAAAGTAGGCTTTAGCCGGGGATGAGAGTAGTGTAGTGGTAAATCTGCCCAATCCAGGCATGCAATTTATACTATAATTATTGAGTTGTGTCTTCCTTTACTGGTCTCCATCAGGCAGGAGATCTAATTTGGGGGTTAAATAATTCCCTCTACTACAAATTGGCGCCCAAAGTGGGGCTATCCACTGAGAACTAGGATCAAAATACAAGGCTGGGGCTATCCACAACAGGCATGTTTGTGTTTTTTTCTGCAGGATGCTGAAGGAACATAGTGGCTGCCAGAGTGACAGGTGAGACATGCCGATGCCAGAACAAAGAATGATGCTGACCTGTGAGCTTGCTGAGTGCCCTGACATTGGTGACTGGGGAAGCTGCAATACTGACCCACCATTGCTTACCTATATGGGACAAGCTTTTTTGTCTCAAGTTTTTAGACCTTTTGCCACAAAGCATCAAAAAGAGATGTTATAACGACTCTTGTATTGTTCTTAAATGTGACCAGTTATTCTGACTCAATCATGGACTGGTCTAGAAATCAATCCAATATTGGAAATAACAGTTTTCATTTGGAAGTCTAGTTCTGGACATTTTCAAACACATAACTGGAAATTAGCTGCAGTTCTCTATGTTATGTTAGCAAGAGATAAAGTAGCACATGTGTTAAGGCGCTTTTAATTGTCAAGTTAAAATTACTTTTGTTTCTCCTAAGGTATTTAATGTAAGGTACATTGCTTCTACACCTTTTAATTGTGTTTGTGTTTTGAAATCTGGCATGTCAGTTAAGGAGGTCTATCAACACACTTTTGGTCTATTGTCCTGAGTATCACAGAACTTTGGTATTCTAAGAATATCCTGCAAGTACTGGAAAAAATGAGTCAGGCTTTAAGCAGAAGCAAGAGGTTAGTGGGCTTGATTATTGCTGGTATTACAACTTTAATGACATTAATTGTGAGCATCACTGCTTCTGCAATTGCTTTGACACAAGAAGTTAAGACAGATACTTTTGTTAATCATTTAGCAAACAATGTTACTAATATGTGGAATATACAAGAGGATTTACATAGACATTTGGGAGAATGGATTGATGCTCTTTATCCTATTCAAATTATTGGAAGGAGGTTCAGAAATTAGGAGTAAGGAGCCATCTCAAGTGTCATGCCAAATACCATTGTATTTGTGTTAGTTCTAAAATTTACAGTAGTAGTCATTATAATTCGGAAATAGTTTAAAGACACTTGCAATGTATTTGACATTATTCTAACACCTCTTCAGATGTTTTAACTTTACATAGTCAGCTTATGAATTTCAAGAATGTTACTCTGCTGAGCATTGATGCAGTAGATATTGCTGATAAAATTACTCATGGCCTGAGGTCAGTATTCTATTTTATCAAGCTTCAAGAATGCATATATAGCTTGATCATGCTAGCCCTTTTTGTCCTGGGAATACTTTTATTCCTGTCCATCAGCTCAAAGCTTGTCTTTAACAATAACAACATGTTGGCAGCCAAAGTACATGGCTTGAACCTGAAAATGGACCCCCAGACAGAGGTATTAAATTAACAGGCTGACAAATCAAGGATGAGTAAGATTCTGCAGAGAGCCTTACCAATCTAAGAAAGAAATTCATTGTTTTTGATAATGCATATTCCATGATGTACAAGGAAGTCATTTTTTGTCAGAAAGACCTAAGACAGGCTCAGTCTTGTTAATGAAGTAAAAAAGGGGACAAGGCAGAAAGCCTTTGGGGCTGCTTGGCAATAATTGACATGGGCCAAGGACAAGGAAATGGGATGCTTGGCAGGAATATGACTTAGGCCAAAACAAGGAACTAGGCTTCAAGCAGAAATCCTACATTAGTCTAGAACAAAGAAGTAATTTTAGGCAGGAATCTAAATTTTAGGCTAGAACAAGGAATTAGGCTTCAGGCATGAAAATGACTTTGGGTTAGAACAGGGAAGTTGGCTTAGATAGTTTGATCATCCTGATAAGCCCTTAGAAACAGTGATCACAGAAGTGGGCAAAGAATTTTGTTTATTGCCTTGTTTGTTCTTTGACTATTTGTGCTATTGTCTTGCTTGTGCCTTTACTATTTGCATCTATTGTATTGCTAGTCCCTCAACCTAGAACTGACCTTAATACTTGCATGTAATTAAAATGGTATAAAAGCAAAAAGGAGGAGGGGGGATGGGATGGGTTGTTCTAGGGAGATGAAATAGGGAATGGGAATGACATCTGATATGTAAATAAATAAAATATCCAATAAAAAAGAAAAATAGAAAACTAGGAGATGCAATGAAAAATGAAAGTATTACAGCAATCAACAAGTTTTTGAAAGTTTACTGGAACATTAAGACAGTTAGATAGTTTCAAGACTGCAAAGGAAGAATGTGAAAAGAATGGACCAATAGTGAGTATAATCTACACCATGGTATTTTCTGAACTATATTTATTGTGATATGAATTTTCCATGGAAGCTAATATGATGAAAAAAGGGTCTGTAGTGTGAAAATTTAGATGAATAATTACATTTGCCTTGCTCTGTAGTTTAGAGAAGGAGGTAAATACCTTTATTTTTTGTTTTTAACTAGTGTTTGTGGAATATTACAAACACCAGGGACATAGGTTAATTCTGAGTATTCTTCAGATGTTTTCATGTCTTGAGAGTTTATAATGATTCTTCCATTCCCAGGTACTGTAAGAGTTTATAATAATTTACCTGAGTATCTCCTAGCTTGAGTTTGAACACTGATATGACAAGAACAACACAGTTCATTTCTATGCTTTATCTTTATTCCTGACATGAGGGATAGCTCCCTGTTGATTAATAACACTCAATATGAAGATAATATATCTTCAAAATTATCCCATACACTGAATTTTCTATCTAAAGATAAAAAGCTTATGTATTTGTCATTTCATCAAATGCTTTGAGATATATTTCTTCAAATTTGAGTTTAACAATAACCCTGACCATAGACTGTGCCTTTGAAACTACCCTCAAATTGTCCTGATGCCAGAGGTGTTTATGGGCAAATGACTTTCTTTAATTCTTGTTATTACACAGTGGGGGATGCAAAATGCCAACACAGTGGAATAGATACCTCACCTTGCCATATCCTACACATCTGGGAGCTTTTCCAGTGTACCTGATAGAACATCACATTTATAGTCCCAACACACAGTATCAGTAGAATGTGTTCCCATTATTTGTAAAGAGCAAAATTTACCAAGAAATACTGATAATAGAAGACCTAGAAAGCTTGATTTTATTCACTTCTCCTGTTCTGTAAAATATTCATCTTTAAGATTTTTAACAATGATCAGTGTTGGTCTTATCCTCAATTTTATGTTTTAGTAAATAGATAAAGGCTGACTATCAAAATTTCAACAATTTAAATCCTCAATGTGATAAAAATCACATGTTTGTATCACAATAAGCTACTTTTTATTTAGTAATAAAACCACTACAAAAGCCTGAAATTTAAAAAAAGAAAATTGTATCTGAACAAACTAAATGATATGAGATTTTTCCTAAATGATTTTGGAAGACTGTGGTATGAAACTCAAGTAATGCTAGGAGTTTACAGCTGGAAAACTGCCTACAGTAAAATATTCAAAATAATGTATTCCAAAGTTCACAGAGTATCTAATGTAAGAAAACAAGCGTTTACTTGCAAAATTAAATAAGTATAATTTATATAGGTTTTCTATACTGTCTTGGCTTCCAGCAACTCTCATGCCCATACCTGCTCAGGAGCTATCTATCTTTGGATCCACAAATGAAACACGAGCACACACACACACACACACACACACACACACACACACACACATACTTATTTTTTAAAGGCCTTGGCCATCACAAAGGCTGGGCACTCCTAAGCCTTCCTCTACTACAACAGGCTCAATTGAGGAACAGGTCACTTAAATGAAATTTCACTGGCTTTATCTCTGCCACCTTGCTTCCAGTCATAGTGATTCTGCTCCATTCCTCTCTGCATTCTATATGTGCAACACAAAGTATCCCACTCCATGTCCAGCCATTTGACCCCTGGCATCTTACTTGATTGATAAAAATCCAAATGGGGACAAGTACCTTCAGCATCTACACACAAATTCCTGATTGAATCAAAGCATCAGAAACAATCTCCAACACCTCAAATTTTCTGTCCAACATAAAACAAAAGAAAGAAAACCTCGTCTCTCAAACATAAATTGAGTACAATTATAATAATAATATAAATCATTGAGTATGATACACAATTAAAATCAGTTCCCTCATAGTTGTCAATTAAATAAATTAATTTCTCATCATTAATAACAAAGTGTTTACGATTCTATACCTGGATTATGTTTTGATTTTAGTCTGTAACACCATCTGAAATCCATGTTTTAAATTCTATATCATGTCTTTTAATGTTAAACAACTTATCTTTGCTTATGGGACGTTAATTAGTCTTCAACTCTATCAAAAAATCTAAGAATGAATTAAATATTATCTGAGTATATTGGAAGACACAACATTTCTTCAAAAAATAAACAATTGTAGAGATATCAGACTACTTGGACAGTCCCCTAATTTCTTAGAGTTGGAGCATTTTCCTTCAGCCTTCTGGCCTAGATCCATCAGCCTGAAACAGCAATGAAGTGGGAATATAAAGGACTAGTTCACCCTTTCTTGGAAGAGATTAGTGGTTGAATATCATACATCTGTGTGAGGCTGTGGGCTGTGAGAGACAGCTGGGTACCTGGTGGAGCACAGGCTTTGAACCCTGGATACCTTCAGGGAAGGTAGGAGTTTGGCCTTGCTCCTGGGCCCCTAGCTCCTTTCACATAGCTACAGCCCCCCTACAGAGTGGTCTGTGGCCATTGGTCACATAGGACAATACCCCTACTACCCTCTCCACAGGTAGGGGTCATGACTATAGGCCAGAGAGCCTCAAAGAAGATCTCCATATTAATGAGATAACTGAAGGCAAGAGGGCAAAACTAATTAATCATTCCTTCCCAGACCCTCCTCCTTGCAAAATGTATTTAACCACAGGCCCACCCTGAGAATACCAGGGAATAGCTGCATCCATTTTCCACCATGACAATAAATATCTTAAGACCATATCTTAAGACCATTGACTATCACTCTTCCTTGGGGCCTGCCATGGGGAACTGTGGAGAAGGTGTTTAATTAAAGAGGTGCCATCCTCTAATTTCCTGCCACTGACCTCTCTATAGTTCAGCCAAAGAGGCCAACAGCTCAAGCAAGAGAGCCAAGACCCGGCCAAGACCCAGCCAAGTGAGTCACCATGACCAAGAGTCTTATTCCCGCAGGACACAGCCAGAGCTTCTCCCCCTCCCTACTTTGGCTGCAAGTCCATCTAGTCTATATGCCCCTATCTCAGCCCTTCTGTGGCCTCTCAGCAGAGCCTGAGAGCATAAGGGCCAGAGAACCAGTCAGTTCCCGGCCACCTCCTGGCCTGGGGACCCCCAACTCAAGAGCTCCAGTCCCTGCTGGACAACAGACTATGTTCCCTCATCCCTTGAGTGGAGCCCTTCAGGTTCCCACAGCCCAACATCTACCCAGAGTCAGCATGGAGTGAACACAGTCAACTTCTCATGCCTCTGTCTCTCTGAGCTGAGACCCTAACCCCTTGAGGGCTGCAGCCATGGGACTCACAATTCAACCCACAAGACCCATGCCCGCACAAGCCACAGCCCAACACATTTGTTTGTCCTTTTGAACATTTTTTTTGTCTGCAAGTGAAATAGGCAATTTCTGCTCTGTGGCTACCTAACCATGATAAACAAACCTGCTTGGAGGTAAACATGCTCATTATCTGCTTTGAGCTGTGAAGGGGGTTCTATCAGGAGCAGCTATTTTCCAGTCAAGATTTCTAATGATAATGAAATGGTTAAATCTTAGCAACTCTTAGCCATTTCAATTTGAGTAAATTGAAAGCACTTTATAAAAATTAAATTAGAATCTAATCTAACCATGAGTTTAATTATTGAACCTTACCTGTGTTACTTAATCCTTCTATACAATTTGTAAAAGCAGTTATCACAGGACTGGGCCAAAGCCTTGTGTTCTTAAATAAGTTGTATAAGCACAATGCCTGTCTAAGGGTAACAATATTAATTTCAAATTTTGTATCAACATACAGATTTATACTAATGAAAATTTAATAAAATAATGATAAATAAATTGGTCACCCATGTAAGAAATTATAAGTTCAATTTTAAATCAATTGCAAAGATTTCTACCAATTAAGATTATGACTACCCAATGATTTTCATAAATAAATTTAGTAATTCATCCCATCTATTGCCCCCTCTGTCTAAAACTATGACCATTCCCAAATTATCCCTTAAAATGATAACCTATACATGATTTGTAAAATAACCATAACCAGATCTCCAAACCTAAGAAATTGGGCTGACAAGTCTCCATGGCTTCTTCCTGCTAAATGGAGATAATGAGAAATCATTTAAAGGTGTGGGGAGGGCTAGGAAAATAAGAAGATTGGTTAGATTAAGAAACATTGCTTTAGTATCTGTTATCCTGTCTCTGTAAGCTTACAAGACTCAGTTCTTGTCTTAAGTTCTTACTGGATCTGTCTGAAAGTTTCAATGAGGCAAGATCATGTGGAATTAGTATCAATTCCTGAAGCTGTTCTTGAAGGAAGTCTCGGGACAGCATCAGGAAACAGGGGGCTGGATCAGCTGGTCAGTTCTCCATCTCTGAGGATGAATCTTGTCAAAGCTATAATTTTGTAATGAATGAATTTCATGACAAAAATTATAGTACCATTAAGTTATTCATATGAATTGTTCAGGGTGCAAAGATCTGTTAAGGATGAAATTTTGCTCCTTTTTTAAGCAGGTGAAAGAAAATTTTTCTTTATGAGTTGATTTTATCAATAAATAATTGTAATAAAACTTCATTCATGCTATATGAAGGAGGGTATGAGGAATCTTAAGGATTCCATAACCCACAAGATTTATTGTCTATTTTTAGCTAAAGTTTTAGCTGGAGACATTTTATGTCTAAGCACTTTACTGGGCTGTTTCCATATCTAAGAATGCCTACCATTTTGATTTTCTTGAATACATCAAGATCCTCAGGAGAGCTTCTCTTGTCATATCTCACTCACATCATTCTTTCTGGGGTCCAGACCCTCTTCTCCTTTTCTTTTAATATAAATACAGAGCCTCTCTCCCCAAATAGCAGGTCCTTGTTTCAGTAACTGAAAATCATTAAAGGTATATCTTGATCTCTCTTCAGAGAAATTTTCATATAATCACCAAACTTATAACCACACACATTTTGATAATTAAAATAATTCAAAGCAAATAAAGTAATCTAAACAAATATTAACTTTGAGATAGTGCTTATTCATAACCTCTTGCTTTTTGATCTATAATTTAAGTCAAAAGCCTCAATATTTTATACATCTATGTAAACTTAAATCTTCCTTTCCACTGGAGATTAATGCTTCTTTGAATATATATTATAGTATGACCCTTTATCTTTATTTAATTCTCAAGGTCTAAGTTTCAACTGGCTGATAGGTTGGGCTTCCTATCCACTGCTTTTCATCTAATTATATTTTCAGATCAAATGCCTCAGTCTTTATTCATCTCTGTATTTAGCTTTAATTAAATTCCCTTTGACTTATTATGTAAGTCTATTTACAGGCTTGCATTTTTGACACATAAAGCTGACAATCCCAGAAATCTTATGTTGACCACGTTTGCTCTGAGACTTTGCCCTTGCAAGATGTTTACATATCTTTAAAATACTTGTTCATTCATTCAATATAAATTTTCTCTTCTGTGGAGCTTAATATTTGCTGCATCTATCATTTGACTCTCTACCTTTCATTGTCTTCCTCCTGGAAGCTGTCCACCTCTTTGCACATCAGGGTCTCCCAGCTTCTCAGCATAAGCTCTTTGTATCAGTATTGAACTATTGGAAGACACCCCCTACTATCACATGTAAAATGTGTATATTCCCTTCTATCATTAAAAATAATTAAACCTATTATAAATAAGGCTGCTATGAACATAGTGGAGCATGTGTCCTTGTTATGTATTAGAGCATCTTTTGGATACATGCCCAGGAGTGGTATAGATGGGTTCTCAGCTCGAACTATTTGAGTTTTCTGAGGAAATGTCAGATTGATTTCCAGAGTGATTGTTCAAGTTTATAATCTCACCAGCAATGGAGTACTGTCTTTCTACACATCTGTTGTCTTTATACATTGTTATTCACATAAAAATTTTGGTCTAAGGACTGACTGGTGCCACAATGCTTTGTCTTTCTTGTGGCCCCGAACATTTATTATTACTGTGGGTTTAATAACTTTTTTTTCTTAATTGAGATTAGTGTACATATGATTTGTATAGCAAGTCCCAGACCCTAACTCTCAGTACCCTTCTACAAGCTGAGGCTAGTCCTTTGCATCTGGACATTGTAAGTTTAATAATTATAATTAACTATGAAGACACATCCATATGACACATACATATACAGATACTGAATATCTGATGATGATGATAATAGATAGATTTTATATAGATGATAGAGATAGAACTCAAATAGGTGATATATGATATGAAGAGATAAATGATAAATAAAGTAGATGATGGATATGACAGAGAGATAAATAATAGATTGATAGATAGATGATAGAGAGAGGTGGATAGAAAGGTAGATGGTAGGTATATAGAAAAATAGATAGGTGGATAGATAGGTAGGTAGATAGATATAATTGATAGAAAACAAACAGATAGATAGATGATAGCTAGATGGAGAGACATAATAAATGGGTAGAGTTAAATTTATAGATACATAGAAGATAAATGATAGATAAGAAGATGAACTATAAATGATAGAAGGATAGTTTGTAGATATATAGCTAGATGATAGATATATAGTTAGGTAGATAGATAGATAGGTAGATAGAGTCTTAGTGTTTCTTCCTATGATGAGAAACAATGACCAAGGTAAATCTTATAAAGGACTACACTTAGTTGTGGCTAGCTTAGAGGTTCAGAGAATCAGTACTTAACAATATGGCAAGAAGCAAGGCAATGTCCTGTCAGGCATAGCACTTGAGGAGCTGAGATTTCTGCATCTTCTTCAAAGGGAATCCCAGAACAGACTCTTGTTTGAGAAGCATCTGGAAATTTACTTTGTTGTAGATAGTTTTCTTGACTTCTGACATGGCAAGTTGCTTGGAAGAGACACCATGACTACTGCAATTCTTATAAAAGAAAACATAAATTGTGGAAAGCTTGCAGTTTCAGAGGTTCAGTCCAGTATCATCAAGGCAGAAAGTATGGCAATGTATAGGCAAAAATGTGACTACAGGAGCAGAAATTTCTACATCTTGATTGACAGGAAACAGAAAGGGAATGTGTTTGGCACTTGGAAAAGCCTGAACATAGGGGAGACATCCAAGTTCATCTCCACAGTGACACACTTCCTCTAACAAGGCCACACCTATACAAACAAGGCCACATTTCCTAATATTGCCACTTCCTACTGGCTAAGCATTCTTACATAGGAATCTATTGAGACCAAAGGTATTCAAATCAACACTGTGGTGTAGTTTTGATTTTCCATGGATCTCTAGAAACTCAAGGGATGAAAAACTACTTTTAATACAATTAAAGTATTATAAAAGCAAGTGAGAGAATAAAAGTCACTGGAAAGAAGATGGGATAAAAACTTATAATGAATGTCTAAAATTTAAGGTAGACTTAAGTGTGCATGCAGTTTGGTATTCTAAAGGAATGTTAGTGATTTTTATAGGGTTTTATTGCTTTGTAAAATAACATGATTAAAAAAATTCAGTGAGGAAAGGTTTTATTTAAGGGTACAGTTTACAGTTCATTATGGATAGAACACATGTCAAGAACTCATGGCACAAACCTTGAATTAGGACTCGAATCAGAAGTCATGGAGGGACACTGCTTACTGGTTTGCTCAACATTCTGTTGCATAATATCCTAGACCACATTCCCTAATGTGACATCACCAGACATTAAGCAAGAAAATGTTCTATAGACTTGCCTATAATCAAATATTAAAGACACATATTCTCAGCCTAGGTTCTTCATCCCAGATTACTCTGGCTTGTGGAAAGCTGACATCAAATCTAACAAGAACAGTATCTTTCATACCATGTCTTTTTTACTGGTATCATCTCTTTTCCTTTCTTTGATCCATATTGCACAATTCTTGTTTTTCATTTCACATATTTTATATTTTCCATTGATCAGGATGCTTTTGGGACTGACACCCACTGTCTGTAAATCCTTGCAAATCACTGACAATGTTGGAAGTAAATTTCTGTTATACAGCTTCCTTTAAGAAAATGTTATGAACTCTTAATCTCAGATGTTTAAGATGAATTTATAATGTTGAGATCCCATTAACTTCTATACAATCAACTTAGACTGAAAAAAAAATCAAATATTTAACATATTACCATTGTTTTTCATATTACTAAGACTAGTGACTGAATTAGAATATCTGATTGAATGACTATAAGTGTTGATTTATATTAATATAATGTCAACCATGTAAACTTCTGGAAGAGCAAAGAGATTTTGTGTCCTCAAGCAAAGGTAACACATCCCATAATCAATTAAAAACTGTTGGCAAGATTCAATTAGACATTTCCTTAGAGATAATTTAATCTGGATGAAGTACATTACTTTGTGACATATCACATGAGGTCAAGAAAACTGATACTTGAGCAAAGACTTGTGATTGAAAAGACAAAAAAGAAATGAGGGAATTAACACCCTTTGCAGCAGTCACAAATAATAAAAAATACCATGATGTAACTCTAACTAAACAATTGAAAGTCCCATATGACAAAAAGTTAATGTCTATGAAGATAGATATTGAGGAAGATACCACAAGACGGAAATATCTCCCATGTTCATGGATTGGCAAGATTAGCATAGTAAAAAAGGCCATCATCCAAAAATCAAACTGTAAATTCAGTGCAATTCCCATAAAAATCCCAAGAAATTCTCGAACTGGAAAAAGCAATTCTCAATATCATATGAAAATACAAAAATCCCAGGATAGCTAAAGAAATCCTATACAATAAATGAACTTCTAGAGGTATCACCATCTATGAATGCAAGCTATAATATAGAGCAACAGTATTTCAAACCACACGGTATTGACATAATACCAGATAAGTTGAATAATGAAATTGAATCAGTGACAGAATTAAACCCACACATGTATGAACATTTAATTTTTCATAACCATATAGTATAAAAATAAAAATAGAAACCATCTTCAACATATAGAACTGATTTAACAGGATGTCTGTAGGTAAAACTGCTCAAGAACTCATATCTAACATCCTGAACAAACTTTAAGTCCAAGTGGTTCAAAGATGTGGATAAAACTAAATCTAATAAAAAAATAGTGGGGAACAGCCTTGAACAGAGTTTTACATTAGACAAATTTCTGAACTGAATACAAATGACTTAGAAATGAAGGTCGTTAAAATATGGGATTAATGGAACTGAAAACCTTTTGCACATCTAAGGACACCATTAGTAGGACAGAATGGCAGCCTACAGAATAGGAAAAGATTTTCACCAATCCTACCTCTGACAGAGGATTAATAGGCAAAATATATAAAGATCTCAAGGATTTAGAAATTGACAAATCAAATAATTTAATTTAAAAAAGGGATACAGAGAGAAACAGAATTCTAAACTGAGGAATCTCCAATGACCTAGAAGTACTTAAAGAAATGTTCAACAATTTTAATCAACACAAAATGCAAATCAATATGAATATGAGATTCCATCTTACACACTTCAAAATGGGTATGGTTAAAACTTAAAGGTACAGCACATGCTGGTGAGTATGTGAAACAAGGGGAACACATCTCCATTGATGAGAGGAGTCCAAACTTGTACAATCATTTCTTCAGTTTCTAGGTAAATTGAGAATGTATTTAACTCAAGACCCAGCTATACAATTCCTGGGCATATACCTAAAATACTTCCCATAATACATCAGGGACACCTGTTAAAACTATTTTCATAGCAGCTTTATTCATAATAGAAAGCAACTAGAAACAACATAGATGATTCTTGACTGAAGAATGAATAAAGAAAATAGTATATTTACACAATGGAATAATATTCTATTACAAACAAAGCCATACTTAATTTTGCAGGCAAATGAATGGAACCTGAGAATATCATCCTGAGTCTGTTAATGCAGACAACAAAAGAAATGTTTTGTTTGCAATCACTTACAACTGGACATTAGCTATAAAGTCAGGATAACCTTGATAACCTACAGATCCAAAGAAACTGTAATAAGGAAGAATTTCCCATCTGGAAATATCTTTCATCCTTAAAATCAAGTAACAAAAGTGGATGTATGAGTCTCACTCAGAAGGGGAAACATAGCCTTCAGAGGTGGTTGAAGAGAGGGAATTTATTGAGAAAGGTGGTGGGTAGTGGTATCCATACTTCCAAATGGCAATTGGGTGGTATTTGTGGGAGGATCCAAGAGAGGGCTGATCGTGAGAAAGGAAATCAATGGGGAGCACCTCTCTTGTTAGCAGTAGACCTGGGACACTTGAGGCTCTAGAACATCCATGGGAATCACCCTAGCTGAGAATCCAAGCAGTTCAGGTTATGGAGACTGAATTAACCATCTCCTGTAGCCAGGTGTGACTTCCAGGGGAGGGAAAGGAACATCAACCCACTCACAAAACCTTTAAGCTCCCCTCCCCCAAAATATACTGCATACAAGATGTGTAAAGATAATGATGGAACAGAAATTGAGGGAATGTACAACCGATGATTTGTTCAACATGAGATCCATCCTATTGGAGAAGAGCAAACCCCTGAGACTATTAATGATATTCTGCTATGCTTGCAGACAGGAGCATACCATAACTGTCTCCTGGGAAACTTCTTCCAAAAGCTGATGAAAACAGATACAGAGACCCAGAGTCAAACATCAGGCAGCGATTGGGGAGTCTTGTGGATGAGTGGGCAAATGGGTGAGCCGAAGGGTCAAGGATATCACAAGAATTACAAAGTCGACTAAACTGGGGCAATTAGATTCCATAGAGATTGCACCATGAACCAAAGAGTATGCAGGGACTGAATCTATACATCTTGCATATTTATAGTAGATGTACAGCTTGGTCTTCAAGTGTGTATCCAAACAATTGGAGCCAAAATGACAGACCCTTGTTGCTTCATCAGAGTATCATGGCAGACATCCTAAGGGACTGTCAATCTTAAGGCTCCTATTGTTTTAAAACACACATAATATGAAGTGTGTAGTATTTTTAAATAAAGTACCATAGAGAAACAAAATACTTGTTAAACACAGAGAAATGAAAGCATGTAGAATATATCTATGATCATGCTATGGCAGAGCAAACTTCAAGTTGTATCTATGACACATCTTGGAGAGATCATCGATAACTAATATTTGTGTCCTAAAAGAATTTTATTTTTTAAAAATCAAGTTTATGGAAATCTCACACATGGCTCTGCTTTCACTGTTAGCATTGCTTTTTAAGGACAATCTGAATGTCATGAAGCATTAAAAATTTTATAATTCTAACTAGGATAATGTATCAGTTAATGAGTTTTAAACTTTGATTATAATAACTTGATATTCATTATAATTCTCTGAAATAAATGTTACTTAATTAAAGTAAAATTTAACATCATTTGCTAGATTAACAACTATTATTTGTAACATATTTAATTTGGGCAACCTAACTTTATTGATATATTTTTACTCAGTGATCAATAGATGAATAGGCTTTTTACATTTGGACATTTCAAAGAAGAATATTTTTATTTTTTTTCGAAACAGATACATTACACAAACACATGCATTTGGAATGTATATACTTAAAAGCAAAAGCTAAATGATGACTGTTGTGGAGCAGCTCCAAAGGAGACATGGTAAATGTCTTAACAATTAACAATTGTCTTAAACATTTAAACAATTGTCTGGAATCATGAGACATTCCACCGTTAAGAGATGAAATAGAATGCTGTCTGCATCATATCTTAGGCAGTTGAAAGGTTAAACATTGCCAATAATTTGGAACTTTTGTTACTTGATTTTAAGGTATGAAAGATATCTCCAGATGGGAAATTCTTCCTTTTTCTCTGCTGTAGGATAGACCTAAATACAAAATGATAATCAGTTAATTGTTCACTATACTGTTAGTGTTCCTTTGACCTTATTTCTTCTGTGTCCATTCAGAGAAATACAATCAGAAAAGTGTAGCTTCCATCATAGTTATGAGTTTTCATTTATCTAAGCCAAGAGACTCTCAAGCAGTTAGACTTTATAATCTGTGGTGAAGACTCATGTACATTACTCCTAATATGTACTTAATAGAAGAGGAAGCTTGCCTTTTCAGAAGCAGAGGAAATGTAAGAAGTTTCCGTCTGATGCTGGGCAAATGTAAGAGCTCATATTAATTACTCACTCAGGAAATACTTACATGTCCTTTCATATTTTTTCACAACAGCTTATATACACCACTCTTCTACTAAATCTAACCTCCATGAAGTCTATGTATAAAAATCTCATAAGTGATGAGGATCAGATGGTGATTTAATACCCAGACCCTAGGAATGACTGTGATGGAAGGACCAGAGCTCTTTTCCTCCAACCAGGATTTTAACTGCCTAAGAGGAACCTCTGTGTTTCATGCTGATCTCAGAGTACAAAGAGATGAGAAGCATCTGAAAGAGTTGGAGATGCCAGCAACCTATTAGAGCAGTGGTTCTCAAACTTTCTAGTGCTGTGAGGCTTTAATATAGTTCCTCATGCTGTATCACGCCAAGCATAAAATTATCTTCATTCCTATTTAATGAATCTAATTTTGTTAATTTAAGTAATTGTAATGCAAATAGTTGATATGCAGTATATCTGTTATACGACCTCTGTAAAAGGGTCATTTGACCACCAAAGTAGTAATGACCCACAGGTTGAAAAACACTGTTTTATAGAAAGATTGTGAACAATATCAGATATTTTTGTTTCACTTTGGAAATATAAGGTATTTAAAAATTGGGTTTTTCTTGTTGTTGCTGTTGTTAATTTCCACAACCCATCTCTTCTGGGTGAGAATAACTAATGGGAAGTGCTCACCTTGGTGAGAATCCACCTAAGGTCATCCAGGATCTGTCTGTTGTTCTCTTCGAGCTCCTTGGCTTTTGAGAGGATTGTTTCAGGGACACCTTGCATGGCACTCAGTTCAAGCACTAGATTATTTAGAGGGATAACCCAGGAACCCACAAAATTGATCAAAGCTTTTAAATAGTCTTCCATCTGTGAATACAATTGAACAGTTACATTAAATAATTTTAGTATAGCAGGTTTGTTACCTGTAATATTCATGTAAAGAAGCTGAACTGAGACATGTATTTCCTTCGTGTATGTGACATATGTATAGATGTTACATAGTTTGGAAGTATAACACTTAAACAACTGCTATATTTTCTAAAAACTAAAACAAATTATAATTCTTATCAATGAAAATTTATCTGAGGTTAGGTCATCATATTTTATTCTCCCTATGCAATTCTAACAGCTTTCTTTTCAGTGAGCTCTTTATTATTCGGTTATTTGTTCATCTATTTATAGAATGGTTTTGCTAGTACTTAATAGAGAATAATAAGGTTTAAGTTATAATAGATAGAGGCAGGGTTAAGTGGTTATAATTCTTTTCAATAAGGGATTCATATATATTATATATGAGGGAAGTTCTATATCACAACTTAAAATAGAACTGCTATGATATGTAGACATTCTCATCATGAATTTGGGCACTGTTGCATTCTAATAATTTATATTCTATGGAATATAAATTATTATTTCACAGTACTATTCTGCTAATCAGGCTTTCAGTTAAAGCATTAATAATAATAGAGTGATGAAGAGATAGGTAGCAAAGAAATATAAACAGGACAGATTTGGAAATCAATAAGGGGGATAGTGTTCAGTAATATAGAATGCTATCATGCAGAACCAATTAATGACATATACTAAATACAGACACATTGTTATCACTGATGGAGAAGTAAGTATATATCCAATAAGTATATGAATAGTGAATTTAGCTCAAAGAATTTAAAAAAAAAATAGTAAGTGATATTTGAGTGGTTGATCATTCTTAAAATACCATTCTTTAAATAGTGTATTTAAGCATTTGTTACACTGTCTTTGTGTGTTTCATTTCATTTATAATTTATCAATACTATAATGTATTATTTTGTATACTTCATCTTCATTTTTTTCTGCACGTATAGATACTGTTTCTATCATAACACCTGTAATAACTGATAGTACCACAAAACCAAGGTATTGCTTCTGGAATTCTGTGGAAAACCCAGGAAGGAAACTCACTTTCAGAGCCATGAAATCATCTGGATCTTCTGAGGGTTTTGTGACAGTTGAATGGCAGTAAGCTCTAGCTCTGACAACATTCTCACCCTGCTTCTCCAGGTTTAACCTCTGAAAATAATAGAGTTCAGAAATCATAAATAACGACATGACCAAATATTAATGCATTTAGTGGATTTGTAAATTTTGACATATGTAATTCATAAAACACAGATATTAAGAAATTAAGAAACTCTTTGTCGTGTAGTTTTGTCTGTATACATTGTTCCTGAAATTTAATTTAGTTTTTCATTAACTTTGAATATCTAACTCCTTCCTCTCTTAAATGCTTTTCTTCTTCACTTTCAAAAGTTAACCTAAAGAAGGCAGACACTTAAAGGATTAAGTTGAAAAAGAACTAAGTGATTTAATTAATACCATTGTTTAGCATTTCAGCATAAAGCCATAACACATATTTATTAATCTTTCTCTTTTCTGTCAGTAAGTACTGATATTTCTTTATCCAGACAGCAAAGTTATAAATTTATTAATTTATACTAAAGCACATAGCTGGGTATGTTAATAATATGTTAAAAATAGTTTTAGAATGAAAACTGCATTTTGACTCATTAAAATGTACAAAATGAACTATTTTATGGTAAATTCTATGTAAACTCAAAGTCAATAAAATATAAAAAATTATTAATAATTATTAATTAGCTTAGAATATCTTATTTATTTCAAATAAACATCTATTTCATGAAAGCTTAATGAATAACTATGAAGGTTAAGAAGTTGAAAATGTGTCAATTATGAACAGAATATACAAATACTGTATAATGCTTTCTCTTCTAAAGCACAGTCATTGACATGAGGATCTTAGTCTGAAACAGTTAGAAAAAGTAAGGTACTTACAAGAGCTACAAATTGTCCAGCTGAGAATTGGTTGTGGTACTGAGTCATATTAAGGAGAGAAAAATGACATCTAGTCAATAAAAATATGATGACATGTTTATTTCAAACAGTGACAAATTCTTGTGCTGCCCATCATATTGATGGCTTGGCTGTTTCTATAGTGTCTTTCTTTCTGACCTTGAGAAATGACAATCACCAAACACGGAACGTATACACTTTTATTCCTACCCTGAAACCATAATTGCTAGTCTTTATAGGCTTCTAGAAAGGCTAGATCTCTCTCTCTCTCCCCTCTCTCTCTCTCTCTCTCTCTCTCTCTCTCTCTCTCTCTGTCTCTCTCTCTCTGTCTCTCTCTCTGTCTCCCATCCTTCCTTTCTTCTGTTCCTTCTTTCTTGCCTCTTTATATGTTTTACTTTATCTCTGTCACAAAAATATAGTTCAATGTAAAGCACATCTTTTACAGTGTGTACTGCAGTATGCTAAATGAACATGACCAACAGAATTTCATGATCCTGAATGAAAAAACAGGAAATGAGAGTTCTTCCCCATGCACAATTTAAAAATTTCTACCATAGTTATTTTTAATTTTTAATTCTATGAAAAATTTTGACACTGTCTAATTGGCCCTGTCCCTGTTTCTTTGGTTGGGGCATGTTTTGTCCATGAAGGTGAATTTTCTGATGTTTCAGTTACAATGTTTAGTGTGTCAAGTTCTAGTGTAGTTCAAGTATTAGTATGGTGGTTGAGGTACTTACAAACTCTATATAGAATTGAGTAGAAAGTTTTCGCTGAGATTTAGCTCTCTGGATGGCACTGTTAAATGTTTCTGCAAGTGGGTCCCAACAGCCGCCCTCTTTTGCCTGACATGCAGGAATTGATGCAGCTTTTTTCCCACAGCAACAAGTTTGTCAGCACCAGCAGCAGGAATGCCCCTGCCACATAGAAAAAAAAAACCAATTAGAGATGATATATAACCTGAGATCTCCTAGGCCAGGAATGTTGTATCTGGGCAAAGGTTTTTTAGATTTGGGTTTTTTTTCCTGTTTGTTTGCTTTTCAATTTTTTCCTGGTTGACTATATATTGCATACGTGGAATGATGGCATACAAAGTCACTCTAAGTACTTAGGCAAGTAATTTTTCTGAATAACAGTTTGAGGAGCAGGTGATATCACATTTTTTTGTATTGCTTAAGAACTGCTTCTGAATTTTACAAAGGCATGAAGTTAAAATTAGTTCTGTTCTTGTATTTTAAGGCATTTTTAGATGGTTTACTGTCTTTGGAATTCAAGCTCATTTTCAGTTAACAAACTCTTGAAGAATATGCAATTTTTAATCATCATATCTGATATCAATATTTTGGACAATTATGGCACAGGGAAAGCACAGTTTACCTCTTTGCTTCCTCTATACATTGGTCAATATATACAACCACAGTTATTACTAACAAGAAGATGAAGAGATGTTGTTCAATGTGTGATATCAACGTAGAACTGCTAAGATGATAAAACTTCATCGGAGATTTTTTTCAACAAAAACTTCCGATTACTATTTTTAGAGCTAATCTGCACAATAATTTTTTCAGCAGATTAAACTCTCTTAATGTATTCTGAACATATTCATGTTGTAGAAGGATTACATGTTCAAATTGTTTTTCTAATGGTTTATTATTGGTTAAGGTAGAAGTTAGAACACCAGCCATCAGTACTTTTTACTCACAATTCTATTTCTTCTGCCTTGAGGTAAAATTAAATTGATCCACTGAATTTATACCCTCAAATTTTCCAATTTCTAAAACTCCAAAACATTGCCCATTTGAGATGTATTTTTCTTCTGGAAGGTGTCCTATGCATTGGAAGCTGCTTAATAATTCCTATAAGCTCTACCCATGGAATACTAGGAACACTTTCATTTTCTCTCTCCTTGAGAGAGAATAAAAGACAACACAGAATTTCTTTAAGCATAGCAACATGTCTCAATTTAAAGGATGATGAAAACTACTAATCCAATTTTCTCTTCATACCAGATAGAACATCAGAAATTCCAAAGAAAGAATCCCATTAAAAGAAACTCATAGAACCACTGAACTGATTGCTTTTACTAAGAGAGGAATAGGTGTGGGGCGATTTACTTACAGAAGTGAAGTAGACTCAATGGCAGCACCATCACTGAGGAATTCCTAAACAGGATGAGTTCTGTCTCTGGAGATCTGGTTCACTGAATCTGTATATTCAGTTAGTTTCCTGGTCCTGTATATTCCAGCAGATAACCTCAAGGACATGCACAGCCATGAGACAGCATGAAGTCACGTACAGAAACACTCATTCATAAACCATGTCTTTCTACCTTCAGGGAATATTAACTACCTTATTTTAACATATTTATATGTGTCTGGATTTTTTTTTACATACTCCAACATGTACATTCTTGTGTAAATTTATTTTTGCAATCTCTGAAGCCATTCTCAGCTGCCTGATTAAAGATCATCAGACCATCAGAAAATTGTTGTTCATGATTACTTCCCCTTCCTTTGAATCTTACATTCTAGTTTAATTTTTTTCTTCATCTTTCTGGACAGAGAATGATTCTTCATTGAATATTTGACCACTGTACCACAGCATTAGTAAATTATCTGTACTGGACATTCTTTTAAAATAACAAACATAGATTATTTCCTTGCAATTGCTCTTAATCATATCCAAAGTCTGTTAGCGGCACCAGTAACAATTGCACCATGATTGTCCTAATGTGTATATTTTTATACACTTACTGCTAGTATTAGCACTTGTGCTATAGTACCACTGGTGAAAATTCTTCAAAAGCCAATGGCATAGTGGCTTCTAGACTCTGGCATCTAGTCAACATTGAGCAATCTTCTATCCCAATGCCAACAAACTATCCTCATAATGTTGAAAGAGAGTACTTGCTGCTTAAAAATATACACAAATCATATATTTCTTTTTTTAAATTACTTTTATTTATTTATATTCCATTCACCTGTCTAAAGTTCATTATTCCATCCTTCTTCCCTTTTGCTTCTGAGCAGGGGCTTGCCCACATTCCCACTCTACCTACCTCATCCCAGTCTTCATCACATTTCTCTGGAGAATCAAGTTTCTACAGGTTTATTCACATCTCATTCCACTCAGTCCAAACAAGGCCTTCGTTAGCTACATATGTGCCAGGGGCCATGGACTACTCCATGTATATTTTTTTGGTTGGTGGTATAAACTCTGGGAGAGCAGAGGAGTACAGATTAGTTTATACTTTTGTTCTTTCTTTGGAGTTGCCATCCACTTTAGCTCTTTAATCCTTCCTCTAACTCTTCCGTAGGGATCCAGGATCTCAGTTAGGTAGTTGGATGTAAGTATCTGCATATGTCTCAGTCACATGCTGGTAGAGTCTCTTAAAGGACAGCTATGTACTCCTGTCTGTAACCACAAAAGGGCATCAGTAATAGGGTCATGGTTTGGTACATGTGCATGGAATTGAATCCAAGTTGGGCCAGTCATAGGATGGCCTTTCCTTTAGTCTCTGGTCTATTTTTATCCCTGAATTTCCTTTAGGTGGGAACAATTCTGTATCAAATATTTTGAAGATGAGTGGGTAGCACCATGCCACAACTGGGTGCCATGTCTATCTACTGTAGGTGGTCTCTTCAAGTTCCATCTCCTCACTGAAGGGCATTTCAACTAAGGTCACATTGAGTCCTGGGAGTCTCTCACATCCTAGGTCTCTGGGAAACTGTGGAGGTTCCCTTTGCCCCTCACTTCCTACTGCAACACATTTCCATTCATTCACCAGACTTCTGGGTTTCTCTTCCTCTCTCCCCATATTTGATCCTTTCCCTTTTACCCTCACCAATTCCTCTCCTAGCAAAGTGCCTCCCTCCCTCTGCCTTCTGGGATTATTTTGTTTCTACTTCAAAGTGTAACTGAAGTATCCACACTTGGGTCTTCCTTCTTATTAAGCTTCATATGGTCTATGAGTTGTATCATGAGTATTCTGATCTTTTGGCTAATATACACTTATTGGTGAATATATACCTTGTATATCTTTTGGGGTCTGGGTTACCTGTCAGTGGTTAAGAACACTGGCCACTCTTCTAGAAGTCCTGAGTTCAATTCCCAACAAGCTCATGGTCACTTACAACCATCTGTAATGGAATCTGATGCCTTTTTTTGGTGCATCTCAAGGTGTAAAAGTATGTTTACATATATAATCTACCCTCCCACAGATTCTTTATTAGCTGAATTTATTATCCTATTAGGTTCTTCGCCAAATGACTAAATGTGTAGATGTTAAATTTATGAAATGGAAGCTTAACATAACTACAGCACTTTTGTAGACCTACTATTACCTGCTTCAAAACATCATAAATTGACTTGGTGATTCTGAGTCCACATGGACATTAGTCACAGGTTAGCAAAGGTATTAGACAATACAAACAAACCTCGTGGTTATATGAGTTGTTTTTTCCCAAAGCATAAGACTGTGTAGAGTAGCATGGATGGGGTCATTACATCTTTTGCAAGCTTGTAATCTAAGACAACCCTCTGTACTCTTTGGGTTGTTTCACTTTAGACTGACATATGTTCAGTGACAGGTAGCATCTTGCTAAGGGCCAAGAAGGAGTGGGGTCCATTCATATCTGCCAAATCTTGTCCCTCAAGAAGTGTTCCAACTTTCAACAGTCTCTTGCTTGGTCTTATACTCTTTAGGTGTTTATCTGTCAACAGTGTTTTAGAAAAGGACTCTGGACTTGGTTAGTAATCTCCTCCCCTATTCTCAACACATATGTTCAAAACAATTTTCATAAGCTAGTACAGAACACTAAAAACCTTATGTGCAGCCTAAGTGCCTTCTACACATCCAACCCGAAGATTCCTATCTATGTTAGAGAATTGTATACAAAATACACTATGAAAGACAGTTAAGGACCTACCTCTAGGGCAAGGTGTATCATTATTATATTCCTTGATCTAGGTCATTATTGCACTATTGGTTTTTTCCACTAGTGATTTTAGATAGGCAAGAATTCTCATCTACTTGACTAATTGTTGATGACAGTTCCTTGAAGATTCCTTTAAGATGTCCTCGAATCCACTGTAATATCAAGACAGAAAGGCAATGTTAGTCAATCCATTGGTTTTCAAAGATGTACTGTTCCTTTAAAACATTGCTTTCCTGAAGCAGGGAAATCAGTGGAAAACCCTGTCTCATCATCTACCCCATGGAGAACTGTTATTCAGTTTACAGCCTTTCTGGTGCTCTTACCTACCATTCCTTTGATCTGGTCAACATTTTTTGGCGATCCTAAATTGGTCACAATGCAAATCTTGCCAGAGTTGACTTCCCATGAACCCAATTCTCACATATATTATTTTTTTACATGTTTGTTTATTGTATTAGCATGTTACAAATGATATATAAGTCATTTTATAGTCACCTCTTTTCTACAGAACCCCTTTTAATTCAAGTGTAATTTTATGGTGAATCATAACTTGCGAGAAGATAATATATGAACTGTGTAGTTACAGTTTTGGAGAACAGACTGTCATCTCTTCTAACAATGTGAATGTTTTTTAGAATTGCAGGAGTTGAGATCAAAAATACCTGACAAAAGTCAAAGGGATTATTCTTGACATTCCTAAACAGGTGTCTTCTACTTGACTCTTAACTTAGTTAAAATGAAAATTCTTTCATCAAAGTTACTTGACTATAATGCTTGGTAGAAAGTTGGATACTCTTCTCAACTTTTTGTCTCTGAAAGTTTCCTGTGTATTTGAATTCCTATTTCTTTTCCCAGATTTAGGTATTGTTTTTCTACTATGTATTTCCATTCTAGATTTTGCAAACATTACAATGTACCTATTTTTTTTAAAATTAATTTTTATTGGATATTTTACTTACATTTCAGATGTTATTCCCTTTCCCCATTTCCACCCCCACCTAGAAACCCCTTATAACATCCATCCTCCTCCTGCTTCTATGAAGATGTGCCCCCAGTCACGAACCCACTTCTACCTCCCCTCCCTCGAATTCCTCCATACTGGAGTATCCAGCCTTCATGAACCAAGGACCATCTCTCCCACTGATGCCCAATACAGCTATCCTCCTCTACATATACAGCTGGAGCCATGGGTCCCACCCTAAGTGCTCCCAGGCTGGTGATTTAAACCCTGGGAGCTATGGTTGATTGGTATTGTTGCTCTTCCCATGGGGCCACAAACCCCTTCAGCTCCTTCAGTCTTCTCTCTAACTCTTCCATTGGGAACACTTTGATCAGTACAATGATTAGCTGTGAGCATTCTCCTCTGTATATGTCAGGCTCTGGCAGACCTCTAAGGAGACAGCTATATAAGGCTCCTGTCAGCATGCACTTTCTGGGATCCACATCAGTGACTGACTTTGGTGACTGCACATGGGATGCATACCCAAATGGACCAGTCTCCATAAGGTTCTTCCTTCAGTTTTCTGCCCCACACTTTGTCTCCATATTTGCTCCCATGAGTATTTTGTTACTTTTTCTAAGAAGGGCTGAAACATCTAGACCTTGTTCTTCCTTCTTCTTGAGCTTCATGTTGTCTGTGAGTTGTATCTTGGATATTGTGAGCTTTTGGGTTAGTATCCACTTATCAGTGAGTGCATACCATGTGTCTTCTTTTGTGATTTGATTACCTCACTCAGGATGATATTTCTAGTTCCATCCATTTGCCAAAGAATTTCATGAATTCATTGTTTTTAATAGCTGAGTAGTACTCCATTGTGTAAATGTACCAATTTTCTTATCCATTCTTCTGTTGAAGGACATACAGGTTCTTTCCAGCTTCTTCCTTTTATAAATAAGACTGCCATGAACATAGTGGAGCATGTGTCCATGTTATATGTTGGAGCATCTTCTCGGTATATGCCCAGGAGTGTTATGGCTGGGTCCTCAGGTAATGCTATGTCCAATTTTCTGAGGAACTGCAAGACTGATTTCCAGAGTGGTTGTACCAGCTTACAATCCCACCAACAATGGAGGAGTGTTCCTCTTTCTCCACATCCTCATCAGCATCTGCTGTAACCTGAGATTTGATCTTAGCCATTCTGATTGGTGTGAGGTGGAATCTCAGGGTAGTTTTGATTTGCATTTCCCTGATGACTAAGGATATTGCACATTTCTTTAGATGCTCCTCGAACATTCAATATTCTTTAGTGGAGAATTCTTTGTTTAGCTCTGTATCACATTTTTAATAGGGTTATTTTGTTCTTTAGTGTCTAAGTTCTAGAATTCTTTTCATATATTGGATATTAGCACTCTATCAGATGTAGGATTGGTAAAGATCTTTCCCAATCTGTTGTTTGCCATTTTTTCCCTATGTACAGTGTCCTTTGCTTTACAGAAGCTATACAATTTTATGAGGTCCCATTTGTCAATTCTTGTTCTTAGAGCATAAGCCATTGGTGTTCTGTTTAGAAACTTTTCCCCTGTGCCAAAGTATTCGAGGCTCTTCCCCATTTTCTCTTCTATTAGTTTCAGTGTAGCTGGTTTTATATGAAGCTCTTTTATCCACTTGGACTTGAGCTTTGTACAAGGAGATAAGAATGGATCGATTTTCATTCTTGTACATGCTGACCTCCAGTTGAACCAGCACTATTTGTTGAAAATGCTATCCTTTTTCCACTGGATGATTTTTAGTTCCTTTGTCAAAGATCAAATGACTATAGGTGTGTGGGTTCATTTATGGGTTTTCAATTCTATTCCATTGATCTTCCTGCCTACCTCTATAAAAATACCATGAAGTTTTCATCACTATTACTCTGTAGTACAACTTTAGGTGAGGGATGGTGATTCTCCCAGAATTTATTTTATTGTTGAGAATAGTTTTCACTATCCTGGTTTATTTTTTTGTTGTTGTTATTCCAAGTGAATATGCAAATTGTTCTTTCAATCTTTATGAAGAGTTCAATTGGAATTTTAATGGGGATTTCATTGAATCTGTAGACTCCTTTCAACAAGATGGCCATTTTTACTATATTAATCTTGACAACACATGATCTTGGGAGATCTTCAATTTCTTTCTTCAGAGACTTGAAGTTCTTGTCATGCAGATCTTTCACTTACTTGGTTAGATTCCCTTCAAGGTATTTTATATTATTTGTAACTATTGTGAAGGGTATCATTTGCCTAATTTCTTTCTCAGCTTGTTTTATCCTTTGAGTAAAGGAAGGCTACCAATTTGTTTGAGTTAATTGTATATCTAGCCATCAGGTTTAGGAGTTCTCTGGTAGAAGTTTTGGGTCATGTAATTATACTATCATATCATCTACAAATAGAGATATTTTTACTTCCTCCCTTCCTATTTGTATCCCTTTGACTTTGTTTTGTTGTCTATTTACTCTGACTAGGAATTCCAGTAGTATACTGAATAGATAGTATACTGAATAGATAGGGAGAGATTAGGCAGTCTTAACTAGTCCCTGATTTTAGTGGGATTGCTTCAAGTTTCCCTCCATTTAGTTTGATATTGGCTACTGGCTTGCTGTAAATTGCTTTTACTGAGTTTAGGTATGGGCCTTGAATTCCTGATCTTTCCTGGTCTTTTACCATAAAGGGGTGTTGAATTTTGTCAAATCCATTCTTAGCATCTAGTGAGATGATCATGTGGTATTTTTTTCTTTGAGTTTGTTTATATAGTGTATTACATTGATGGATTTCCAAAAAATGAACCATCCTTGCATTCCTGGGATAAAGCTTACTTGATCATGTTGGATGATTGTTTTGATGTGTTCTTAGATTTAGTTTGAGAGAATTTTATTGAGTATTTTTGCATCGATATTCATAAGGGAGATTGACATGAAGTTCTCTGTCTTTGTTGGGTCTTTGTGTGGTTTAGATATGAGTGTAATTGTTGCTATATTGAACGAATTAGGTAGTGTCCCTTCTGTTTCCATTTTATGGAATAGTTTGAAGAGAATTGGCATTAGGTCTTCGTGGAAAGTCTGATAGAATTCTGCACTAAAACTACCTGGACCTGGGCTTTTTTTTTGGTGGGGAGACTTTTAATGACTGCTGCTATTTATTTATGGGACTGTTTAGATGGTTTATCTGGTCCTGATTTAACTTTGCTACCTGGTATCTGTCCAGGAAATTGTCCATTTCATCCAGAATTTCAAGTTTTGTTGAGTATATGCTTTTGTAGAAGGATTTGATGTTTTTTTAAATTTCCTCAGTTTCTGTTATGTCTCCCTTATTATTTCTGATTTTATTAAATTGGATACTGTCTCTGTGCCCTCTGGGTTAGCCTGGCTAAGGGTTGATATATCTTGTTGATTTTTTCAATGAACCAGCTTATATATATATATATATATAGATAGATAGATAGATAGATAGATAGATAGATATAGTCATAGACATAGACATAGACATAGACATAGACATAGACATAGACATAGACATAGACATAGACATAGACATAGTCATAGACATAGACATAGACATAGACATAGACATAGACATAGACATAGACATAGACATAGGTATAGGTATAGGTATAGGTATAGGTATAGATATAGATATAGATAGATATAGATATAGATATATACTTTGTATAGTTCTTTTTGTTTCTACTAGGCTGATTTCAGCCATGAGTTGGAATACTTCCTGCCATCTACTCCTCTTGGGTATATTTGCTTCTTTTTGTTCTAGAGCTTTTAGGTGTGCTGTCATTAATGTATGCTCTCTCCAGTTTCTTTTGTAGGCACTTAGAGCTATGAGTTTTCCTCTTAGCACTGCTTTCATTGTTTCCCATAACTTTGGTATGAAGAGCCTATATTTTCATTAAATTCTAAAAATTCTTTAATTCCTTTCTTTATTTCTTCCCTGAACAAGGTATTATTGAGTACAGTGTTGTTCAGTTTACACGTGTATGTGGTCTTTCAACTGTTTTTGTTATTATTTAAGACCAGCCTTAGTTCGTGGTGACCTCTTAGGATGCAAGGAATTATTTCAATATTTTGGATCTGTTGAAGCTCATTTGTGACCAATTATATGGTCTATTTTTGGAGGAGGTAACATGATGTGCTGAGAAAAAGATTTATTGTTCCATTTTAGGATCAAATGTTCTATAGATATCTATTAAATCCAGTTGTTTTGTAACTTATGTTTGTTTTACTGTATCTCTGTTTAGTTTCAATTTCCATGATCTGTCCATTGCTGAAAGTGGGATCTTGAAGTCCCCCAATATTTTATTTTGTGAGGTGCAATGTGTGCTTTGAGCTTTAGTAAAGTTTCTTTTATGAGTATGGATGCCCTTGCATTTGGATCATAGATATTCACAATTGAGAGTTAATCTTGGTAGATTTTTTTCTGTGACAAGTATAAAGTGTCCTTCCTTATCTTTTTTTGATAACTTTTGGCTGAAAGTCAATTATATTTATACTATAATGGCTAATCCAGCTTGTTTATTGGGACCATTTGCTTGGAAAATTGTTTTCCAGGCTTTTATTCTGAGATAGTTTTTGTCTTTGTCACTGAGGTGTGTTTCCAGTATGTAGAAAATTCTGGGTCCTGTTTAGGTATCCAGTCTGTTAGACTATATCTTTTTACTGGGGAATTGAGTCCATTGATTTTAAGGGATACTAAGGAAAATGATTGTTGCTTCTTGTTATTTTTGTTATTAGAGGTGGAATTATTTGTGTAGCTATCTTCTTTGTTTTTTTTTTTTGTTTTTTTTTTTTTTTGAATATTATTTTCTTGCTTTTTCTAGGTGTAGTTTCCCTCCTTGTGTTGAAGTTTTCCATCTATTATCTTTTGTAGGGCTGGAATTGTGGAAATATATTTTATAAATTTGGTTTTTTCATGGAACATCTTGGTTTCTCCATCTATGGTAATTGAGAGTTTTGCTGGGTACAGTAGCCTAGACTGGCATTTGTGTTCTCTTAGGGTCTGTATGACATCTGTCCAGGATCTTCTGGATTTTACATTCTCTGATGAGAAGTCTGGTGTAATTCTGATAGGTCTGCCTTTATATGTTACTTGACCTTTTCCCCTTACTGCTTTTAATATTCTTTCTTTGTTTTGTTCATTTTGGTGTTTTGAATATTATGCTATGGGAGGTATTTCTTTTCTGATCTAGTCTACTTAGAGTTCTATAGGCTTCTTGTATATTCATAGGCATCTCTCCATGTTAGTGAAGTTTTCTCCTATAATTTTGTTGAAGATATTTACTGGCCCTTTAAGTTGTGAATCTTAGCTTTCTTCTATACCCATTATCCTTAGGTTTGGTCTTCTCATTGTGTCCTGGATTTCCTGGATGTTTTGGGTTAAGAGTTTTTTGCATTTTATATTTTTTTGACAGTTGTGTCAATGTTTTCTATGGTATCTTCTACATTTGAGATTCTCTCTTCTATCTCTTATACTCTGTTTGTGATGCTTACATCTATGACTCCTGATTTCTTTTCTAGGTTTTCTATCTCCTGGGTAGTCTAACTTTGTGATTTCTTTATTGTTTCTACTTCCATTTTTATGTCCTGAATAGTTTTGTTTAATTCCTTTACCTGTTTGGTTGTGTTTTCTTGTAATTCGTTAAGAGATTTTTGTGTTTCCTCTTTAAGGGATTCTACCTGTTTACATGTGTTCTCCTGTATTTCACTGAGGAAGTTATGTCCTTCTTAAAGTCTTCTATCATCATGAGAAGTGATTTTAAATCTGAATCTTTCTTTTCTGGTGCCATGGGGTATTCAGGACTTGCTTTGGTGGGAGAACTAGGTTCTGATGATGTCAAGTAACCTTGATACATGTTGCTTTTATTCTTGTGCTTGCCTTTTGCCATCTGGTTATTTCTAGTGCTACCTTCACTCACTGTCTCTGATTGGCGCCTGTTTGACCTGTTATCTTGATTGTGCCAGAACCCCTCAGAGTCCAGCTGTCTCTGTGATCCTGGGGATCCTGAGATTCTGGTTCTGATAACTCCTGGGAGTCAAGCTGCTTCTGGGATTCTGGGATTCTGGAATTCTGGTGTTCCCAAGTTCCTGATATTCTCTGATCCTATTATCCTATGTTCCTGGGCATGTTAGAGCTCCTGGGTGTCCTACCTCCTCTGGGTTTTGGGTAACTGGTTGCAGAACTGGTGCCCTAGGTCTTCTTCCAACACAGGTGAAAACAGGAGGGGTCCTGCACCCCTCACTTTGAGGAGAGGAGTTTCTGTGTCCCTGTGGGTCCCACTTACTCCCTGTTTTTTTTTTTCGGGGGTGAGTGTCATGGCTTACTCACCTATGCTCCTGGGCATGTTAGAGCTCTTGGGAGTCCAGCTTCCTCTGTGTTTTGGGGGACTGGGTACAGAGCTGATGCCTCAGGACTGCACCAGGTGCATGTGCACACTGTAAGCCCTAGTTTTCAATATGGGTATTTAAAATTGTATACTGAAGTGGATATAATCTTAAAATAGTTACATATTGAATAATATGAAAATATTAAGTAATAACTTATTTTATTATTCTGAGTTACATAATACTTCCTTTAAAAGACCAATTCTTACATTGTATAGCCACCATTATGTTTTATTAACAATTACATTAATAATTATATATAATATTGTGGATGTATTAACAATTTTTCATAAAATAAACTATTAAGGTAGAAATATGTTAACAATTTTTGGTATACATGATCATACACAAGATTAAAGATCCTCAGTGTCACATCTTGAAAAATAATTATGAGAAACTTGGTGGGTTCACAGCAGCTGATGACTATCAATTCTCTAACTGCATTCCTGTCTTTCTACTGTACTTTGTTTTTCACACAAATATACTGCAATTCTTAATAATCCACTTCTAGTGGAAGTTCATTATAGATCTTAATGTTGAGCCATTTGACAAAACTCTGCTCATCTCTAATACTTATGTACAGCCTGGGTCATTTTTGTTCATTCTTAGAATTTTTAATGTTATTTTTCATGAAACACAATTATCACCATTTAGTACTTTACAACCATTTCTGATAAACATTTGGCAGGATTTGGTCTATTGCAGTTTTTGGTGTAATTTTTAAAAATTATTTACAAGCATAGCCTATGATAATTGTAGTGTACTCTCATGTTTCAAAATATTTTTATCACTAATTTTATTAATTTTTTTTTGAGAATTTCCTACAATGTATTTTATACATCTCTTACTCCTTCTAGATCAATCTTACAATTTTTATTCTCCTATCATTGTGTTCTCTTTCTTTAATACATATCAAGTTCAATTTGTGTAACTCTTAAATTCTTTGAAGTGCAGCCTTCCACTGAATTATGATTGAGTTTCCAAAGACAACACTATTTTCCAAAGAGTGGAAGAAAGAATCTCCATCTCCCCATAAAAATCACTTTCCAATAACTCTTCATGTATGGTTGATATTTTATATTCAATTTCCCTCTTCATGTTAGGGTGAGGTCTGATATGGTCTTGCACAGGACTTACACATTTTATCACATTCACCACAAACTCATATGTGCAGTTGTCAGGCTCTGTCCAAAGGACAACTTTATTTATTTATTTAATTTAGTTATTTATTTCATACATGAACTCATTTGGACCCCAATGATCTTCAGGCCTTGAGAAGAAGGAAAGTGATTTAGATATCATATTTAGTCCTGAGAATTCTGTAATTTCTTATTCTTTCTGACTTCTTCAGATGTATGTTTCTGTTAATTACCACATCTTGCAAATAGAAGTATTCTTGATGGTAGTTCAGAGATGTCATTATTTATGGGTAGAAAGATAGGTCAGTAGGATTTGGTTTTAAATTATGGCCATTTAAAACAATATTACTAGTAGGTTATCCCTTACAAGCTATTACATATCTAGGTACAAGACTTTGGCTCTGAAATTGTACAAGGTATGGGTTTCATCATGTAGAGTTATACTTGAATCTATTCAAATAGTGGTTGGTGACAACATGTTGTTTATGCCACTATTACATCAGTGGAGATATCGAGTAGGCCAGGCATTATAGTAGCTTGCAATGTTGACATATAGACAAGACTATTGTTCCTTTTATACTCTGATAGAATGCACAGCACCTGTCAGCACTATGAAAACTAGTCAGTCAGTACTAGGTTGATATCTCTATGCTGTGTTACATGGTTTCTTCTGTAATGAGGTCTTATTATCAAGTACTAGTGAGTAAAAATATTATTGTTAATAGCCTGTAATATTTTGGCTCTCTGGGAATTTTTTATTTGCAAAAAACTCCAAAAATGTCAACCCACATACAGTATTGGATTTTTTTTATTTGTCAATGTCTGGTGCTTTGTATTGCTGTTATCTTCATATTACAGGGTACTTCCATTTTAACCACATGTATACTTTTGTGCACACACACACACACACACATACACACATACACAAGCTTAAATACATTTTATGTTTATATATTCTCTATATGTACATAGGTGTACCATGTCCATAATGCATTGTCAGAGTCCAGAAGAGGGCATTTGATATCTTTTAACGAAATTACAGAAAACACCATATTCACTATTGTGAGTCTATAGGGACCCATAGCTATAGGGACAAGTTAGTTCCTATAACCATTTAGTGATTTATCCAATTTCTGAGTTTTTAATATAAGATTCTTATTGTCATATATCCACAGTTAATTACTGTTGGTTTTTAGAATATATGTTTTTTTTGTCTTCATATATTTTGTAAAAAAAGTGAAAGCCTTAACATTTCCCAATTTAAAAATATTTTTCTTACTATTTATTTTTTTAAAAATTCATACATGTATACAGTAGAGTATGAGCACATCTCCTAAATTTATATCCTCTTTAAATTTCTCCTTAACTCTTCTAACATGGGTGCCTTCTGATTTCCTGTTTGTTTGTTTTTCAGTAACCCACCAAGTTCCATAATACTGCCCACATGTACATGTATGTGTAGTGCCATCCCTTACAAAAAAGAAAATACACCAGTGGCTATAACCTCACAAAAGAATGATTTCAACCTTACACAGTTACTCTGAGTTGCCAACAATACCTCAAGGAGTGCTATGATCTAGAGATCACCTACCCTCTCTATACTGTTATTTTGTCTTACTTGATCTTGTGCACCTTAGTGTGTTACCACAGCCCTTGTGAGTTCCTGCTTGTGATAGAATTTCCAGTTTCTTTATGAAAAATTTGGTAGCATTTGGTATAATTTCTTCCTGTAATTATGATGAACTTAGCACAGATGATACAAGTATTATGTGACAATTGAGAAAAGAAGGTAGAATTGTATCATAAGTAGTAAGATACACAGCAGTTTGGCCCAACGAAAACTAAGAGATTAATAAAAGCAGATATATATGTACTATTGTGTTAGACTCAATGAAAGCTGATGCCAAAATTAAGTGTTTAGCTTTTCTTTCAAACTGGAAATTTAGAATTGTTGAAGACCTTAGTAAAGAAGGGAATTGGTTAGAAAGTCAGATGAAACATAAAATATGATTACATATGGAGCAAGAAAAAGGTAAAACGGGCACATCCTTAATTTTTAAACTACATATTTATTAAAATATTTATTAAATACAGAACAATAAAAATATTTATTTAATAAAAACAGAACATCTAACCAAGTATGTCAATATTCTGATCATTGATTAATTTATTCATATCCTGAGCTCAAACTAACTGAACTTTTCCATCATTTGCAGGTTATAGACTAAAAAAAGATTGTTGTACTTCTTCCTTTGCTATTCCATACTGAAATAAGTCATCAGCTCATGTTTCTGCAAATTAATTGAAAAGTGGTTTTGCTATACTATAGATTATGTAGGCACCAAAAGAAATCATTTACTTTTCCATAATGTAGGAAACTTTGAGGTGAACAGGACATACTTAATCAAATACACATATAAGTATATTTGCAAAAATACCAGTAATATTGTATTATTTTTTAATAATTTTCACACACACACACACACATATGAATATTTTGACTCCACTGCATGTCTATGAACTGAATATGTACCTGATGTCTTTGAAGGGCTGGAAGTGGAAAAATGGATGGTAATGAGATATCAAGTGTGTGGTGAGAACCAAACCTATATCTAGTGAGAGCACCAAGTTCCTTTAATGAAAAGCCCATTGCGCCAGAATCCAGTTGCATTTATTATATATTACAAATTGCCCCTGTGTTGGAAGCCTTGTATCTCATTAACCTCCACAAAAAATATTCTTGACATTATTGACTCTATTTTGTATCCACTTCTTATGCATTCTAACTTGCTGACTTTACTGAAAATACTGAAAGAAAATATTCTTATGAAATAATATGTCATATCTCTCAGCATATAACTGGGCCCTCAGTTATGGAAAGACCTTCTATATATCAAGTAAGCTTAATGTATATTTGCTATCATGACTTCCTTGTGGTTCCTGCGATAACTTACCATGATTTATGTTAAATAGAATTTGATAATAATAATGGAAAATGAGGACAAAGAGATAGAGTAAGCGATAGCATTTCTTGAGGACTACTACAGTGCCTCACAAAGCACTATTCTGGCACTGCTGCATTTGATCCTTATACAAGGTAGCATAGATAAGAAAACTGTGGCTTTGAAAGATTACAAAGTTTTTGTACACCTTACATGATGCATGTGAAAGGGAATGTAGGCTTTCTCTTAATCATATGCCTCAAACTTTCAACAGTCTATAATAATCACCCTTTGACATGTTCCGTTCTCAATATCCTTTATACATTTGCCTTTGTAAGGCTTATACAGATCCTCCCTTATTTTCCTGTTCATTATCACTATATAACAGGCACCAACATATTAATTGTATTAAATTAGAGATAAGTTTCAAGTATGATCCTTTTAGCAAACATACAATGGAGGATCAAAACTTTATAGTAAGTTCCATTGATATTGTTATGAAAGGGAAAATTATGCCATTGGTCTTAAGATGTACATGGCAAGAAATGGACTGCTTTACTAGAGCCTAGGGGCAAATGGTCATTTAGAATTCAAGAAATTACATTCATGAATGCATTTTATTTCTATTGTCTTTTAAAAATATTTTAAAAAATCTAAAATGTAAAAATGAAAATAAATTATTAGTACTTATTTGTACATGTGTATTATTTAATAAAAATGATTTTGTTCATTTGCAACTGGCAATATTATCAAGCAGTTTAAATGGGTCAGTGTCTCTGAGTACCTAATGAGAGCCAGTAAAAACCTGTGAAAAAGCAAACAATCTATCAGAAAAGACTTCACCTGGAAGGCAGGTGACAGATTGTGATGAGAAACAAAATGTGATCAAATGGACTTCTTAATAGAAAAATCAGTTTTTATATAATATGTTCTCTTTATTTCAGCAAACTATTCATCAATCATTTCAATTTTCCATTTTAAAATGTATATTATCCATATAAATGTGCTAGGCAGCCTCAGTAAAAATAATGGATATTTACATTCAGCCTCTTTGAGAAAAGATCACATGTAACTAACAATACATTATTTGTGTTATTTCAATGTTAGAGTAAATTGTACAACTTTGTAAGAGAGGGAGAGAGGTGACAGAGAAAGAGCACTAGCACAAGTAAATATGTTTGTAATAGGTACAGTGTAAAGTTTACAAAATCTAGAATGGAAATACATAACAGTAAAATAATATTCAAATCTAAGAAAAGAAATAAGAACTCAAACACACAGGAGACTTTCAGAAGACAAAAAGTTGAGAAGAGTATCCCACTTTCCACTAAGCATTGTAGTCAGGTGACTTTGATGAAAGAATCTTCAATTTGACTAAGTTAAGATTCAAGTAAAAGACATAACTTTAGGCATGTCAAGAATAAGCCCTTTGACTTTTATCAGGTAGTTTCTATCTTAACTCCTGCTTTTCTGAAAAATATATTTACTTTGTTAGAGGAGAAGATAATCTGGTCTCCAAAACTGTACTACTAGTTAGTTTATTATCTTCTCACAAGTCATACTTCACCATAAAATTACACTTGAAGTAGAAGGGGATTTCTAGAACAGAATTTACTGGAACATGACTTAAATGTCCTTGAAAAGTGCTAATACAATAAACACACACACAGACAGACACACACATACACACACATGAACACACACACACATACACACATACACACACACACATATGTACACAAGAAATATATGAGAACTGGGTTCATTGGAAGTGAAATGTTTCAAGATTTACCTTGTGACCAATCTGGACCTCCAACAGAAATGTTAAGCAGATCAAAGCTATGACACATAAGAGCAGCAGAAAGGCTTTGAACTGAATTACAGTTCTCCATGGGGTAGAAAATGAGACAGGGCTTTCCACTGATTTCCCTGCATCAGGAAAGCAATGTCTTAAAGGGACAGTAGATATTTTAAAATCAACAGATTGACTAACATTGTCTTCCTGCCTGGACATTACAGAGGACTCAAGGACATCTTACAGGAATCTTCAAGAAACTGTAGACATCAATTTATCAAGTAGACTAGAATTCATAACTATTCAAAATCACTAGGGGAAAATCCATCAGTGCAACAATGAGATGATAGATCAAGAAATATAAAGATGATGCAGGTTGCCCCAAGGGAATGCACTTAACTCTCCTTCATAGAGAATTCTGTATACAATTGTCTAATGTAGATAGGAATTTTGGATGTGGATGTGTAGAAGGGATGTAGGCTGCATATCTTGTTTGTACTGTTTTATTTGATGTTATTAAAATTATGATGAACTTGTGTTTTTGAGAAGAGGAGAGTCTGTAGAGAAGAGACTACTAATGCAGGACAAAGTCCTTTCCTAAACACTCTTGACAGACAAAGAACCAGAAAGCATAAGTACAAGACTATTGAAATTGGAAGACTTCTGAAGGAACAACAGATTTGGCAGATCTGAATGGGCCCTCCTTCTTGACTCTTAGCAAAATGCCACCTCTTACTGATCATATGTCAGTCTAAAGTGCTGCAACCTAAACAGTACAGAGGTCTCTGTTTAGATTATAAACTTGCAAAAGAAGTAATGATCCCATCCGTGCTACTCTACACAGTCTTATGCTTTGGAAGAAACAACTCATATAACCTCAAGGCTTGTTCATGCTGTCTGACACCTTTGTAGTCTGTGACTAATGTCCAAGTGGATGCAGAATCATCAAGTGAATTAATGGTGTGTTGAAGCAGGTAACAGTACGTCTACAAAAGTGCTGAACTTCTGAGCTTCCATTTCATAAATACAACCTCTATGCATTTACTCATATACTAAAGAAACTAAAAGGATACTAAGTTCAGCTCTTAAAGAATCTGTGAATTTAGACTATATATGTGATTATATTGTCTGTCTTCAGATGCACCAAGAGAGGACATCAGATATCATTACAAATGGTTATAAGTAACCATATGCTTACTAGGAATTGAACTCAGGACTTCTGGAAAAGCAGTCAGTGTTCTTAACCTCTGTGAGGTAACCCCAATCCTAAAAGACATACAGGGTATTTAGTCACTGCTTCCAAAAGAACAGAATACCCATGATACAACTCACAGGCAATATGAAGCTTACCAAAAAGGAAAGCACAAGTGTGGATACATCAGTCCCACTTAGGAGGACAAAACAAACACAAAGGCAGAGGGAAAGAGGAACCTGGGTAGCAGAAAGAAGGAGAGGCAAAAAGTAAGCAGAATCAGATAGGGGGTTGGGTGGGGGAGACTGGATTGAAGACCAGAGAGCTAGGAGAATGAATGGAAATATTCAGCAATAGTGAGTGGGGGCAGAGAAACAAAATAATAAACCAAAGACCTGGGATGTGAGAGACTCCCAGAACTCAGTGGGAGTGACCTTAGCTGAAATGCCCAAGAGTGGGGAGATGGAACCTAAAGGGATCATCTCCAGTAGATGGATAGGCAACCAGTTGAGGCATGGAGCCATCCACTCATCTTCAAAATATTTAATGCGGAATTGTTCCTGTCTAAAGGAAATTCAAGGATAAAAATAGACCAGAGTCTAAAGGAAAGGTCATCCAATGACTAACCTAACTTGGGATCAATTACACGCACAGGCACTAAACCAAGACACTATTACTGATGCCATATTTTACTTGCAGGCAAAAACACATTGCTGTCCTCTGAAAGGCTTTACCAGCATCTGACTGACACATGCCAATAGTTTACATACAACTATTGCAGTGAGATCACAGACCACTTTGGAAGAGTTAGGGGAAGGACTGAAGGAACTAATGTTGATGACAGCTCCAAAGGAAGAATAACAGTATCAACAAACCTGGACTCCTATGACCTCCCAGAGTTTAAGCCAACAACCAAAGAGCATACATGGGGTAGTCCATGGCCCCTGGCACATATGTAGCAGAGGATGACCTTGTTTGGGCTGAGTGGAAGAGGATTTGCCTAAACCTGTAGAAACTTGAAACTCCAGAGAATTGTGATGATGGTTTGGATGAGGTTGTGGGGGGAGGGTGAGTGGTGAAACACTCTCTCAGAAGCAAAGGGGAGGAAGGAGGATGGAATTATGAACTCTAGGAAAGGGAAATGTGAATGGGGGTAACATTTGGAATGTAAATAAATAATATAATTTAACAAAATAAGAAATGAAAAAGTATCTGTTAAAGTATACATACATGTAGGAAACGGGATTCCTTAGAACAATATATTTATCAAATTAAATGCTGAGATGTGGTTGTCCTGGAGAAGAGAGTTAACTTCCCATGAGATACTGTAGATATAGGCTTTTAAATCCCTCATGACATACTTGTAGCTATATATCCTTTTGTATGAATATGAATCTTAACTAATTTGTGTATATTTTTAAGCAGCAATTACTCCCTTTCAACATTATGAGGTTCCTTTGTTGGCATTCAGTTAGAAGATCCCTCAATAATGATTAGATCTCAGAATCTGGAAGCCACTATGGCATTGGCTTTTGGAGAATTTCACCAGTGGTACTATAGCACAAATGCTAATACTAGAAGTAAGTGTATGAAAATATACTCATTAGGACAGTCATGGTGCAGTTGTTACTGGTGCAGCTAATATATTTCTGGTATGATTAACAGCAGTTGAAAGAAAACAACCTATATTTGTTATTTTAAAGAATGCCCTATAATTTTTGAGAGGTGATATTGCCTATAGTGAAGTTAATGGAGTTTTTGTGCTATAAATATATGATTTATTTTAGACTGACTTATAAACACCTAATTTAAGCATGTAGATTATTATAATTGTCAGCTTAGTTTACAGAGATACATTCTTCAGAATATCCAGTGACTACTGGCAATGATTCATTACAGTATACATAATTTACTAATGCTGTTGTATGGTGGTCAAATATTCAATGAAGAATCATTCTCTGTCCATAAAGACAAGAAAAAGGTGAAACAAAGAATGTAACATTCAAAGGAAGGGAAGTAATCACGAACAATGATTTTCTAATGGTTTGACATGATCATCTTTAATCAGGTAGGTGAGAATGGCTCCAGAGATTTCAAAAATAATTTACACATGAATCAACATGTAGGAACACGTAAAAGAAAACCATCCAGACACATATAAGTATGTTGTAATAAGACAATTAATATTCCTTGAAGATGGGCAGGTTTCATCAATGAGTATTTCTGTATATGACTTCATGGTGTCTCATGGCTGTGCATGCCCTTGGGGTTATCTGCTAGAATATATAGGATCAGGAAACTAACTGAATATACAACTCCAGTGAACCAGATCTCCAGAGACAGAATTCATCCTGTTTAGGAACTCATCAGTGATGGAGCTGCTATTGAGTCAACCTCACTTCTGTAAGTAAATTCCCTTACCGCTATTCGTGTCTTAATGAAAGTATTCAGTTCAGTGGTTCTATGAGTTTATTTTAATGGGATTCTTTCTTTGGGAATCTTTCATGTTCTATCTGGTGTGAAGAGATGTGTGTTCATAGATTAGCAGGTGTAGAATTCTGCATAGACTTTATATTATCTTTTAATTTTTTTCTTGAAAGAAACTGTACAGGGGTACAAGGGAAAATTGGATTAGTAGTTTTCATCATCCTTTAACTTGAGACACGTTGTAGTCTTCAAAGAGATTCTATGTTATCTTGTCTTTGCTCAAGAGAAGAGAGAAGGAAGATTGTGTTCCTTGTATCCAATGATTAGAACTGATGGGAATTATTAAGCAGCTTCCAATGCATAGGACAACTTCCAGAACAAAGAATAACGCATCTCAAAGGACAATGTTTTGGAGTTTTAGAAATTGGAAAATACTGAGGATGTAAATTCAATGGATCAATTTAATCTTATCTCATGGCAGAAGAAACAGAATTGTGAGGAAAACGTACTGATGGTTGGTGTTCTGACTTCTACGTTAACCAATAATAAATCATTAGATAAACAATGTGAACATGTAATCCTTCTGTAACATGAATATGTTCAGATTACATTAAGAGAATTTAATCTTCGTACAAAATTATTGGGCAGATCAACTCAAAAGAGAATGCTGTGAAGTTTTTGATGAAAAAAAATATCTGATGGTTTTATCATCTTAACAGTTCTAAGTTGATATCATATATTGGACAACACCTTTTCATCTTATTGTTAGTAATCATTGTGGTTGTATTTATTGTCCATTGTATAGAGGAAGAAAAGAGCTATACTGAGCTATACTTCTTCCATAAGTAACCAAAACATTGACATCAGACATGATTAAAATTGGAATATTTTTCAAGAGTTTTGTAACTGAAAATGAGCTAAAATTCCAAAGATAGTAAATCTTTTACAAATGCCTTAAAGTACAAAAATAGAACTACTTTTAATTTTATACCTTTGTAAAATTCACAAGAAGTTATTAAACAAGAAAAATAATGTGAAATGACCTGCTACGTAAACTATTATTCAGAAAAATTCAATTACTTGCCTAAGTACTTAGAGTGACTTTATAAGCCACCATTCCACATATCCAATATACATGCATGCCATAAAATTTTAAATAATAAACAAACAAAAATACAAAACAAACAAACAAAAAAAACCCCACCAAACTTCAAAATCTAAAAAAACTTTTGGCCAGAAACAAATTTCCCAGTCCAAGAAGAACTCAGGTTAATAAACAATGCTAATTGGGTTTTTTTTTCTATGTAGCAAGGGCATTCTTGCTGCTGGTGCTGACAAACTTGTTGCTGTGGGAAAAAGCTGCATCAATTCCTGCATGTCAGGCAAAAGAGGGCGGCTGTTGGGACCCGCTTGTGGAAACATTTAACAGTGCCATCCAGAAAGCTGAAACTCTCCGAAACCTGGCTAACCGATTCTATGAAGAGTTTGTAAGTACCTCAACCACCATACTAATACTTGAACTTCACTAGAACATGACATACTAAACATTGTGACTGAAACATCAGAAAATTCACCTTCATGGATAAAAAAATGCCCCAACTGAAGAACAGGGACAGGGTCAATTGGACAGTGTCATGAAATTTGATAGAATCTAATTATATTAATATTTTTTCTACTTTATTAAAAAATAAAAAATAACTATGGTAGAAACTTTTAAATTGTGTGTGGGGAAGAACTCCCATTTCCTGTTTTTTCATTCAGGATCATGAAATTCTGTTGGTCATGTTCATTTAGCATACTGCAGTACACACTGTAAAAGATGTGCTTTACATTGAACTATATTTTTGTAACAGAGATAAAGTAAAGCATAAAGAGGCAAGAAAGAAGGAACAGAAGGAAGGGAAGGAAGGAAGGAAGGAGAAGGAAAGGAAGGAAGGAAGGAAGGAAGGAATGAAGGAAGGAAGGAACGAAGGAAAGGGAGATAGAGAGAGAGAGAGATCTAGCCTTTCAAAAGCCTATAAATACTGGAATTATGGTTTAAAGGCTTACAGTGATAATATTTTGTCAAATATCATGGCAGTAATTAAATTGTATATATTACTGTTTGGTAATTGGAATTTCTCAAGCTCAGAATAAAAAAGACACTATAGAAACAGCCAAACCTTCAATATGATGGGCATCAAAGAATATGTTTTTGTTTGGAATAAACATGTCATCACATTTTTATTGACTAGATGTTATTTTTCTCCCATTAACATGACTCAGTACCACAACGAATTCTCATCTGGACATTTTGCAGATCTTGTAAGTACCTTACTTTCTTCTAGCTGATTCATACTAAGATCCTCATATCAACGATAGTGCTTTAGAAGAGAAAGCGTTATAAAGCATTTTTATTTCTTGTTCTTAATTGAGAGCTTTTCAACTTCTTCACCTTTACAATTATTCATAAGGCTTTCATGAAATAGATGTTTATTTGAAATGAATAAGATATTCTAAACTAATTAATATTTATGAATATTTCTTATATTTTGTTGACTTTGAGTTTACATAGAATTTACTGTTAATAGTTCTTTTTGTGAGTCAAAATGCATACAATTTCATTCTAAAATTATACACCTGCCCAACTTTATGTTTTAGTGATAAATTAATAAATTTATAACTATTGTTTTCTGAGTAGCGAAATATCAGTATATATTATTGACAGAAAAGAGAAACATTAATAAATATGTGCTATGGCTTTATGTTGAAATGCTAAAAAATTTGATAATTAAATCACTTAATTCTTCATCAATATAATCTTTTAAGTGTCTGCATTCCTTAGAGTAACTTTTGAAAGTGAAGAAGAAATGCAAGTAAGAGAGGAAGGAGTTAAATATTTAAAAGTTAATGAAAAACCAAAATAAATTGCAGGTATAATGTATAGAGACAAAACAACATGACAGTTTTTTGATTTCTTAATATCTGTATTTTATGAATACAAATCCACTAAAATGCATTAATATTCTGGTCATGAAATTATTTAAAATTTCTGAACTCTGTTTTTTGTATTATTTTCAGGCTTTACAACTGATAAAGAAGGATGAGATTGTTTTCAGAGCTGGAACTCAGTGCCATACTTCTCATACCAAGCCCCCAAGCAAGGGAATTCAATACATAACTATTGAAGTGAGTTTCCTTCCTGGATTTTCCACAGAACTCCACAAGCATTACATTGGTTTTGTAGTACTTTCAGTTATTACAGGTATTATAATAGATACAGTATTCATGCACACAGAAAAAAATGAAGATAAAGTATAGAAAATAATCACATTATAGTACTGATAAATTATAAGAAAAATAAAATACCCAAAAACAGTGTAGTCAATCCTTAAATGCATCATTTAGAGAATGGTATTTTAGGAATGACCAACTAGTCAAGTTTTACTTACCACTTTTTTTTTAGCATTATTTGAGCTAAATTGACTATCCCTGGATATGTACTTGCTCCTCCATCAGTAACAACAATGTGGCTGTTGTTATTATATGTTACTAAGGGGTTCTGCATGATAGCATTCTTTGTTACTGAACACTATCTCCCTTCTTGATTTTTAAATCTGTCCTGTTTCTATTTCTTTTTTCCCATCTCTTCATCACTCTATATTTATTGATGCCTTAACTAAAAGCCTGATTAACAGAGTAGTACTGTGAAATAATAGGTTATGTTCCTTAGAATGCAGCAATGCTCAAATTCATGAGGAGGTCTACATATCATAGTAGTTGTATTTTAGGTTGTGATAATTCTTCCGCTACACATGGTGTACATGAATCCCTTATTTAAAATGATTATAACTACATAATCCTGCTAATCTGTCATAAGTCAAACATTATTGGTGCCTATTGAGTACTTGCAAAAATGATTATATAAATTGATGAACAAATAACCAATTAATAAAGAGCTCACTGGAAAGGAAGCTGGTAGAATTGCATGGGAGAACAAAATATGATGACTTAACCTTAGAAAAATTCTAATTGACAAGACTATAATTTGTTTAATTTTTTGAAAATATAGCAGTTGTTTAAGTTTTATACTTCCAAAATATTTAACATATGAATATATCTTATACACATAGTAAATGCAAGCCTCAATTCAGTTTATTTATACGACCGTTACAGGTATCAAATCTGCTGAACTAAAATTATTTAATGCAATTGCTCAATTGTGTTTCACAGATCGAAGACTATTTAAAAACTTTGATCAATTTTGTGGGTTCCTGGGTTAGCCCTCTATACCATGTAGTGCTTGAACTGAGTGCCATGCAAGATGTCCCTGAAAGTATCCTCTCAAAAGCCAAGGAGATGGAAGAGAACAACAGACAAATCCTGGATGATCTTAGGTGGATACTGACCAGGGTGAGCATGTCCCATTAGTTATTCTCACTCATAAAATAGGTGTGTTGTAGACATTAACACAACAAACAGCAATTTTGAAATACTTGACCTTTCCAGATTGAAACACAGATATCTTATATTGTTCACAATCTTTCTATGAGACACTGTTTCTCAACCTGTGTGTCACTACTCCTTTGGTGGTCAAATGACCCAATTCACAGGGGTCCTATACCAGATATACTGCATATCAGCTATTTACATTATAATTACTTAAATTAGCAAAATTAGTGTTATTAAATAGGAACAAAAATAATTTTATGGTTGGGGGTCACCACAACATGAGCAAATATACTAAAGGGTCACAGCATTAGAAAGTTTGAGAACCACTGCTTTAATAGGTTGCTGGCATCTCCAACATTTTCAGGTGCTTCTCATCTCTTTCTACTCTGAGATCAGCATGAAACACAGATATTATTCTAAGGAAGTTAAAATTCGTGATTGGAGGAGAAGAGCTCTGGTCCTTCAAATCACAGTCATTTCTAGGGTTTGCATATTAAATCACCATCTGATCCTCATCACTTGTGACATTTTTTACATAGACTTCATGGAGGTTGGATTTAGTAAAACAGTGGTGTATGTAAACTTCTGTGAAATAAATATGAAAGGCCATGTTAAAATCTTCTGAGTAAGATACTGATATTAGCTCTTCCATTTGGCCAGAATAAAACAGAAATTTCTTACATTTTCCCTGCTTCTGAAAGGGCATACTTCCTCAGCAATTAAGTACATGTTAGTAAAAATGTATATTAGTCTTCACCACAGATTCTAGGATTGTAACTGCTTGAGAACCTCCGGGCTTAGAAAAAGTAGAACTCATAACATTGATGGAAGCAACACTTTTCTCTGATTGTACACAGAAGTAATAAGGAAAAAGGAACACTAACAATCAACAAATAACTGATTATCATTTTGATTTTTAGGTCTATCCTAAAGCAAAGACAAAGGAAGAATTTTCCAGCTGGGAACATCTTTCATTCTTAAAATCCAGTGACAAAAATTATAAATTTTTGGCAATGTTTAACCTTTCCACCTGCCTAAAGTATGACACAAAGGCCACTCTATTTCATATCAGAATATTGAAGTGTCGCATAACTCCAGAAGATTGCTAAGTGTACATTTACAATGTCTCCTTTGATGCTGCTCCACAACAGCTATCGCTGAGCTTTTGCTTTTGATTATATACATTTCAAATGCATGTGTTTGTATTATGTGTCCATTTTAAAAACAATAAAAGCATTCTCTTCAGAAATAGCCAAATGTAAAATGTGTATTCATATTTTGTTCATTGAATAGAATATACATCAATAGTTAGGTTGCCACAATCAAATATATCAGAAATAATAGATCTTAATCTAGCAAATAACATTAAAGTTTTCTTTAAGAAAGTCATATTTATTTCACAGAAAAGTAATGAATGTCAATTTATTATAATGAAAGAATATAACTCATTAATGGGTCATTATCATAATTAGAATTATAAAATTTTTAATGCTTCATGACATTCAGATTGTCCTTAAAAAGCAATGTTAATAGTGACAGCAGAGCCATGTGTGAGACTTCCAAAAGCTTGACTTTTAAAAAATAAAATTCTGTAGGATACTAATATCAGTTAGTGATGATCTCTCCAAGATGTGTCATAGGTCAAACTATAAGTTTGTTCTGCTATAGCATGATCATAGATATGTTCTACACATTTTCATTTCTCTGTGTTTAACAAGTAACTTATTACTCTGTGGTATTTAAAAAACTACTCATTTCATATTATGTGTGTGTTAAAACCATAGGAGCCTTAAGATTGACAATCCTTTCGGATGTCTGCCATGATACTCTGCTGAAGCAAAGAGTATGTTTCATTTTGCCACAAACTGTTTGGATACTCACTTGAAAACCAAGCTGCACATCTGCTATAAATGTGCAGGGTGCATAGGTTGAGCCCCTGCATACTCTTTGGTTCATGGTGCAATCTCTATGGACCACCATAACATAAGTTAATTGACTTTGTAGGTCTGGTAATGTCCTTGATCCCTTCGGCTTACTCAGTCTTCCCACTCAGCCACAAGACTCCTCAAGCTTTACCTGATGTTTGGTTGTGGGTCTCTGAAGCAGAAAATGCTTAAAAATTGTTAATGTGTCGACCTTGTCCCTGGACAGCCACCATGGCTCCAGCTACCTAGAAACACTGACCCTGGGATCCATGATACATTTTCATGGAGGCTGTCTTTGGTATTCAGCTCCATAGTGACCATACCCCAAAGAATGGATCTTTGGGCAAATCCTGTCACCCTCATGGTTCTCTGTTTAGCCACAGACAGTAACAGCCATGTTTGCAGGACCTGAGATAATAAAGACTCTTTTTTATTTTGAAATTTTATTTATTAACATTTCAGATGCCATCCCCTTTCCAAATTTCCCCTTCCAAGAAAACTTCTATCTCATTGCCCTTCGTCCTTTTTGCATTTATACAATTTTAATTACATGCAAGTATTAAGGTCAATTCTAAGTTGAAGAACTACCAATTCAATAGATGCAAACAATCAAGGAACAAGCAATACAATAAACAAAATAGTCAAAGAAGAAACAAGGCAATATATTTCCTGCCTGAAATTGCTTCTTTGTTCTAGCCTAGTGTCATTTTCCTGCCTGAAGCCCACTTCCTTGTCTTTGGCCTATGTCAGATTCTTGCCAAGCACACCCAAAAGCTCTCCAACTCTCCCCCATTTAAATTTCATAAATGAGATGAACCTATCTTAGGTCATTCTGACAAGAATGCCTTCATTTCCCATCATGGAATACACATTATCAAAAGCAATTCACTTCTGGCTTATGATGGTAATTTTCAGTGCAGAATCTTGCCTGTCATTAGCTTCCAGGGTCATAATTTAATAATTCTGTCTGGGGGTCCATTTTCAATTTCAAGTCATGTACTTTGGCTGCCAACATGTTGATGTTGTTAAAGACATGCTTTACACGATAGGCAGGAATAAAAGTATTCCAAGGATAAAAAGGGCTAGCATGATCATCTATATATGCCACACTTGAAACTTGATCAAAATAGAAATACTGATCTCAGGACATGGGTAATCTTATCAGCAGTATCTACTATATCAATACTCAGCAGAGCAGCATTCTTTAAATTCATAAGCTCAGTATGTAAAGTTAAAACATCCAGTGAGATGTTAGAATTATGCCAAATACACTGCAAGTGTCTTTAAACTTTTTCCTAATTAAAATGACTACCACTGTAAATTTTAGAACTAACTTGAAACCAATGTATGTGACATGACACTTGAGATATCTCCTTATTCTTACACTCTGAACCTCCTTCCAATAATTTGAATAGGATAAAGATCATCAATCCTTTGTTCCAAATGCCTATCTAAATTCCTTTGTGTATTCAACACATTAGTAACATTTTCTGTTAAATGATTAACAAATGTAGCTCTCTTAACTTCTTGTGTCAAAGTTATTGCAGAAGCAGTGGTGCTAGCAATTAATGTAATTGAAATTGTTATACCAGCAATAATCAAGCCCACTACCTTCTTGCTTCTGCTTAAAGCCTGACTCACTTCTTTCAGTACTTGCAAGCTTTTCTCAGGAGTCCAAGGTTCTATGATACTCAAGGCAATAAAACAAAAGCTTGTTGATAGACCTCCATAACTGATATGCAGGATTTCAACACACTAAGACAATTAGAAAGTGTACAATCAATTCAACTTACATTAAATACTGTGGAAGAAACAAAAGTATTTTTAACTTGACAAATGAAAGAGACTTACTACATATACTAACACTTGTTTGAAATTCAGATCTTGTCACAGCTATATCTCCTGCTAACTTAACATCTTATAGAACTGCAGCTAACTTCCAAATATGTCTCTGAAAATGTCCAGAACCAGCCTTATAAATAAATATTTTCAATATTGGACTGATGTCTAGGCCAATACATGAATGAGTCGGAATGAAGAATCTCAATGCTTAAAGATTATCCAAAGGATTTATATATTTAGAAATGCTCAATACACAAAATGTCCAACTAATTAGAATTGTTACTATATCTAATGTTTTGATACAAATTGTTACCTGGGACTACTAGAGAGCCACAATTCTTTCTCCAAGTTGCTTCCTCTCCCTCCCCACTTTTTTTCCACCCTTCCTCTTATTTTCTCCCAGCTCCTCCTCCTTTTCTACTGTCCAATCACTGAGCTCCACTACAAATACAATGGAGCAGATATATATCCTGCTACAGGTCTTTGCATCTGTTTTTATCAGCTACTGAATGAAGTTTCAAAGGAGAGAGTTATGGTATACTCCTGTCTGCAAGCATAGCAGAATATCATTACTACTTTCAGGGGTTAACTCTCCTCCAATAGCATTGGTCTCAAGTTGGTCAAATCATTGGTTGGACATTAACTTAATCTCCATTTCTTCATTATCCCTATGCATCTCGTATGCAGTATGTTTTCGGGGATCAAAGTTTTTTTTGTTTGGTTGATGTTCCTTTCCCTCCCCTGGAAGTCTCACCTGGCTACAGAGATGACTAAGTCAGTCTCCATAACCAGAACTGCTAGAGTTCTCAGCTAGGGTGACTCACATAGACTACCAAGAGACTCCCTTGTCCTGGATATCCTGCTAGCAGGAGGATTGCTCCCCACTGATTTCATTTCTCACCCCTAGGCCTCTCTTGGATCTCTCATCCCACACCTGATTGCCATTCTCATACAACTTCCCACCACCTTTCTCAACCAATTCCCTCTCTCCATGAACCTCTGAAGACTATTTTGTTTACCTGTCTGAGTGAAATTTACACATCCTCATTTGTTTCCTCCTTATTACTCAGTTTCTTTATACTGTAGATTGGATCAAGGTTATCCTGCACTTTATGGCTAATGTCAAATTTTAATGTCCAGTTACTTTTGTATCCTGCATTAACAGACTCAAGATAACATTCTCAAGTGCCTTCCATTTGCCTACAAAATTAAGTATGTCTTTGTTTTTACTAGTAGAATATTATTCCATTGTGTAAATGTACTCTATTTTCTTTATCATTTTTTCAGTCTAGAAAACATCTATCTTGTTTCTAGTTGCGAGCTATTATGAATAAAGCTGTTATGAAAATAGTTTGAGCAAGTGTCCCTAGTTGTATTGTGGGGAGTATTTTAGGTATATGCCCAGGCGTTCTATAGCTGTGTCTTGAGTTAAATACATTCTCAATTTTCCTAGAAACTGACAAATTGATTTCCAAAGTAGTTGTGCAAATTTGGACTCCTCTCATCAATGGAGATATGTTCCCCTTGTTTCACATACTCATCAGCATGTGCAGTTCCTTGAATTTTTGACCATACCCATTTTGAAGTGTGTAAGATGGAATCTCATATTCAAATTGATTTGCATTTTGTGTTGATTAAAATTGTTGAACATTTCTTTAAGTGCTTCTAGGTCATTGGAGATTCCTCAGTTTAGAATTCTGTTTATCTCTGTATCCCATTTTTAAATTGGATCATTTGATTTGTCAAATTCTAAGTCCTTGAGTTCTTTATATATTTTGCATATTAGTCCTCTGTCTGAGGTAGTGTTGCTATAGATCTTTTCCAATTTTTCAGGCTGTCATTCTCTCCTACTGATGGTGTCCTTAGCCTTGCAAAAGGTTTTCAGATCCTTCAGTCCCTATTATTAATGACCTTAGTGTCTAAGTCATTGTTGTTTGATTCAGAAAATTGTCTAATGTAAAACTGTCTTCAAACAAACTTACCTACAGACATCCTTTTAGAGCAACTCTATTCATTGAAGATGGTTTCTGTTTTAATTATTACACTGTATGGTTTTGAAAAATCAAGTGATCATACATGTGGGAGTTTAATTCTGTGACTTTAATTCTATTTTATTGATCAACCCATCTAATTTTATCCCAATACTATGTACTTTGAAATACTGTTGCTGTATAGTATAGCTTGCATTCATAGATGGGAATAACCCTAGAAGTTCATTTATTGTACAGGATTGTTTTAACTATCCTGGGTTTTATTGTTTTTCATATGAAATTGAGAATTGCTTTTTCCAGTTGGAGAATTATCTTGGAATTTTGATGGGAATTGCACTGATCTGCAGTTTGCTTTCAGTAAGATGGCCTTTTTTACTATGGTAAACCTACCAATCCATGAACAGGGAGAATTTTTCATCACATGATATCCCCTCATTTCTTTTTTTATAGACTCTATATTTTTGTCATACAGGACTTTCAGTTGTTTAGTTAGAGTTACATCAAGGTATTTATATTATTTATGACAGCTGTAAAGGGTGTTAATTCCTTCATTTTTTTTCCTACTTTTTCACACACAACTATTTGCTCATGTATCAGTTTTTGAACTGCTATATGCCATTTCACAAAATAATATACTTCTTCCAGATTGAATTTCCTCTAAGGAAATGTTTAATTTAATCTTACCAAATACTTTTAAATTATTAGGTGATATGTTACCTTTGCTTAAGGACACAAAGTCTCTTTGCTCTTGCAGAAGTTTACATGGTTGACACTATATTGACATATATCAACAATGCCCTGATCATAATGAGCAGTCAGAATACTATGAACCAACATGATCTGAAGTAACCTATCAGGCTTTCTGTTTCATCTTGAATGCATTAAATAAATATTTTCTTCTCTCATATATTTCAGTCATTTTCCTTCAAAAGACAGGTGTGTAAGGTGAAATATAGTAATAATCTAAATTGTTGTTTTTCAATGAATCCAAATAACTCCCTGGATTTCATTTAACCATCTTCATATCTGTATGCATATTTCCAGTACAGGTGACTACCATTCAGAAAGGAAATCTGAAAATGAATCACAATTGAACTGCAAAAATATAATTTTTTCAATTTTTATGTAAAGCATGAAGTTTAATCACTTATATGTGATGGAGTAAGGCCTCTGCTTAAAAGTGACATATACCTGAAAATGAAGTTTTCAGAGAAGAGTTATGACAGTCTTAACTTACATAGATTTAGCAGAGAATAGTGAGAAAGTATCCTTAAGAAAGACATAACAACCATTTCCCTCTCCAATGACATTGTGCATAGTTTATTATTATTATTATTTATTTCAGTTTAAAAAACTGTTGAAGAAATGGTACTATTACTGCAGGAATAATATATATGTATTCAAAAGAGAAAGAAGAGAACAATAGAAGTCAGTTGACTTAATAATACATGAAATCACTTATGATGGGCACTACACAGAACAAACAGTAGGTTCAAATGTCTGGCTTATATGAGTTTTAGCTGAACTTGTGTGGAGAGGCTTACAATATGTAAATAATTGCAGTGATTTCTGGTAGTGAGTACCATGACATGAAGAATTAATTGGTCAAAAACTGTCTCTATAGCTACTTTCTTTTCAAAATCAAACCTATTCAAAAAAGTAAGACAACATATCTACAAATCTGTTGCCAACTTTCTACTAGTTAGGTATTTCCTAAAGTCCAGTAAGTAGATCTGTGCACTAATGTCAGTCATGGCAGAAGAAATCTACAGATTTTTAATTTTTTTTAAAGATTCTATATTAAGTGTATGAACAATTTACGTGCATGTAAGGACACATATAAAGTTAAGAATAAGGAATCAGATACTCTGGTTTTGGAGGCATGAAAATTTTTGAGCCATCATGTGAGTACATATATTAAACCTAGACCCTATGCACAAACAACAAGTACTCTCAATCACTAGGCCATCTCCCTAGCTCAGAAATACTCATTCTTTAATGAAAAAAAAAAGATCTTGTTTTTTATTCATATAATATATACTGATTAATGTTTCTGCTCCCCGTCCTCTTCCCAATTTACACTTCTCTTTCCATATGGTTGTACCCTTTTTGTCTCTCAATAGAAAACAAACATTCTTTTAAGTGATAATAATAAAATAAAATGTAATAAAATTATGTATTAAGGGACCTCCAATGAAGAAGGCTCAAAGCAGCCATAAGTAGCCCAGGGCTTGACAGACAAACCTAACACATACAAATGACAATCTTTAGAGACTGAGAGTTGGTGAAATACTAAAAGGAGAAAATCCAAGAGATGAAAAGCTGAAGACAGTTAATTTTATGATCAATGATCATGAACTTTATTTCATGTATACCACTGATTTTGAAGCAAAATTGATCAAAAGCATTGTAACTTAAAACATCACTAAATTTATTAGACTGAAATGGTGCTAAAATATATGTACTGTGCCAGGAGGAATGAAATTGTATAGTGGGTTGGCCTGATGCTGCTTACATTCTAATGCTACTAGCTTTACCTCAAGACCTGGTTGCTTCAGAGGTGAGACAGTCCATGAGTAGAAGTTACATGACCTTGCTCCCAAGTTATTTCTGATTGGCAAATAAAGATGCCAACAGCCAATACCTTGGTAGAAGAGACATAATCAGAGTTTAGTATTCCTAAGCCTGGATGTCAGAGGAGAACCACAAATGGAGGGAAGAAGGTGCAGGAGGAGGAAGGAGAAGACCCATGGCTTAGGTAAGTTATGAAAATGTGGCACTGAAGTGAGAGCAGTCCTGATGAAACAAAAAATAATAACTTAGTGTTATCGATATGAAAGTAGATCCTCATCGCATAGATGGTAGATATCTGTGCAGCTCTTGTGCTACTAAGGCTTATTGTAAATACAAAAGTTGCATGCGTCTTTTATCTGGACATTTAATATTCAAAGGTGGTGCTCAAATGCCAAACTGGAAATAAATAATTTCCTTTTTTCCCCACAGATCTTTGGTAATTTAATAGGAAATGCCATCAATATTGAAACAAACAATCAAACAAACAAAAACAAAACAACAACAACAAAGAAAAAAAAAACATGTGAAATGGCATCCATTTCCCCAGAAAGTACTGGAAATGCCAGAAACTGGGAAAATGTCAGCAGGCCTCAGATGGTATGAATAAAGTCCTCATCTTGGAACACTATCTTTCTGCATTGTTGAGTATAGCTTCTGTGTAGGACAAGCCAATTCCAGCATCTGCTACCAAAAATAGCAAGAGCTTCAAAGGCATCATGGATTCAGAGGGTCTCTTTGTTGAGACAAGAAACTTCTTGGAGTTCAGTCCTTATCAGATTTGGGAAGGGAACATTTTATCAAGATACCTCCCCTCTAGTTGGGCCTCCAGTCTATTGATTGGTGCAGTTTCTTAAACTGTGTCCACACCCAGCAGTTCTCTGCTGTATATGTGCTGGGGGACTCATATCAGCTGGTGTATGCTGCCAGGTTGTTGGCCAAGTGTCTGAGAGATAGCAGAGGTCCAGGTTAGTTGAGAGTGCTGGTCCTCAACAGGGTCTCTCTCCTCCTCAGCCATCTTTTTCTTAATTCAACCACAGAGGTCAACACCTTCTGTCAATTGGATAGGTATAAATATCTACATCTAACTCTTTCAGCTACTTGTTGGGTCTTTCAGAGGGCAGTAATGATAGGCCCTTTTCATTAGCATACCATAGTTTCAGTAATAGTGTCAGGCCTTAGGTCCTTCCCTTGAGCTTGATCCCAGTTTGGGCCTATCCTTGGACCTTCTGTTACTCAGGCTTCTTGCCCTTTTTGTCACTGCAGTTCTTTCTGGCAAAAAATATAGGGCAGAATTTTTGACTGTAGGGTAGCACCCAATCCCTCACTTGATGACCTGTCTTTCTACTGGAGGTGGGCTCTATGTGTTAACTCTCCCCACTGTAGGTAATTTCATCTAAGGTCCCTTCCTTTGAGTCCTGAGATTCTCTAAACCCAAAGGTCTTTGGCACATTCTAGAGAGTCCTCTCATATCCTACAGCCCAAGGTTTCCTGTTTCTATTCTTTCGGCTGGCCCACAGGACTTCAGTTCTGTTATCCAGACCCAATTATTTGGAGCTATCTTTCCCTGAAGTATGAATGGCCTTGTGGGAGATATTGTCACTGGGAGACAGGGT